>CM017443.1:2686098-2716853 GCA_007726485.1 Eragrostis curvula
TCTGCTTTGAGATTTTTGGCATTTTTGTGAAATAACCCCTCTTCCTTCTCTGTATTTTTATCAGGTCAGGACGAACCCTTTGGTAATATTTCAAAACAAACCTTTATCTTCTGTTTATTTACATGGTTCTCAACAACACCCTGCCCAAAATTGACTCACGTGTAGCCCAGAGCCCAGTACCCAAACTCCCCTCCTTTCCCGAGCGGCAGCGGAGCGCGCAAAAACTGCCTAGTGGTTTATATCGATCCTCTAGTACGCTGTCTCATACATCGATCACCAATCCAATCCCGAAACAACTTAACATACTACCTCACGATGAATAGTCTCTTCAGTATATATCTACTATAGTTATTTCTTACTTTATTGATTTGTGCTTAAAAAGAATTTGTAGTTATGGACATAAAAACTTATACAATAGTCCAAAGTAACCACAATCCTAATTTTACCATATATGGTGACCATACCGCTGCAGTCATAAGATAACAAATTTTCTGGCCATGTTATCCCTCCTTTCACAGTCATTCAACATTCCATGTGACATTGTACAAGACGGACCTTTGAGATGGTCAACATATACCTTTGCAATTGCGAGAGCGAGAAAAAGGCACCTAATTAAAGATATCTACTATCGACGCTGTCGAATTTTTTTTTAAAATAATATATTTTTAATTAAAAATTGCAAAACTGGGGTACGTTTGTCAAAATTGCAAAAATAGGTAGCTGTCGGTAACTGGAGGACCGACAGAGTACCTATCGGTCGCGGTAAACCGATAGGTGTTCGGCAGCAGTCCACGACAGCACTCGGAGGCCGGAGGGGACAGCACGTAGGACCTTTCGGCGATTCCAACGCCCGACAGGCACCTATCGGTAGCCCGAGACCCGATAGGGGCCTATCGGTCACACAACTACCGATAGGTCCCTTCTAATTTGAAATTTGATTTTTTTGAAATTTAAAAAAATTGAAACAAAAAATATGTAAAAAAACTAGACATCATTTGGAGACCATTTGTGAAAACCATACACGAATTGAAGTTCGTTTGATAGGTCAATTAATTAACGGAAGATTCATGAATACGAACTCAGAACCGGCAGCCACAAATCCTCAAAATTCGTCGATTTGGGTGATGGATTTGCTCCTAAGATGACTCAAATGGATGACTAGAGATGCGAGGAAGCTCTGTGTGCGAGGAATCGAACAGAAAATAACCAGAGAAGCGGGAAATTAAAGATTGAGGATTTGTGGCTGCCGGTTCTGAGTTCGTATTCATGAATCTTTCGTTAATTATTTGACCCATCAAACGAACTCCAATTCGTGTATGGTTTTCACAAATGGTCTCCAAATGACGTCTAGTTTTTTTTACATATTTTTTGTTTCAATTTTTTCAAATTTTCAAAAAAAATTAAATTTCAAATTAGAAGTGACCTATCGGTAGTTGGGTGACCGATAGGCCCCTATCGATCCCCGATACCACTTATCGGTCACCCAGTTACCGATAGGTTCCGTCCCAGCCACCTCAGCTTCCAAATCAGCTGCCACGAGGGCTGTCGGTCGTCCAGTGACCAATTGGTCACTGGGTGACCGACAGGCACCTAATTTTGCAATTTTTTCAGATCGGCCCCCAGATCTGCAATTAATCATTAAAATAATATTATTTTAAAAAAAAATTCGACGCTGTCACGGGCGAAGCCAGATCGCGAGATCGCCGGTGTCAGCGCACTTGGCCAACGGGGTCAGCTCCCTTGTAAACTATGATTAACTTTGATTTTCTACTGGCTTTGCCGGAAGTCATTGGTGTCAGCAATGAGCTCACGTAGCTTTGCCCCTGGACGCTGTATGTATTGCCGTTTCCAATTTGAACAAGATGTATGTGAGACATCATTGGAGCAACATGGTGTGCACATAATCCATGTACTTCCACCGTTCAAAAGTATAAGTATTTTTGGTTTGGTCAAAGTCAATTTTATTTTAACTTTGATCAATCATATCTATTGAAAACATATTTAAACAAAAAGAGATGGGCATTGTGATAGTTTAAAAAAATATTTAATAAGATCATTTTTATGTTCTCAATCTTAATATTTTTTACTAGTTACATCTACACTTATAATTGTTTTTTGCGACTGACTTATAATTTTTTTTTGACTCTAACCGAATTCAGAAATGCCTATATTTCTGCAGAGAAGAAGTGGCTAGATGGATGGCCAAATTGGTCTAAGGGCTTTGTGACAAATTCTTTTATATTAATCTACTCATGACCGTTTGATAAACATATTTTACTCCTAAATGTATCTACTCCCACTGTTAAAAAAGCATTTTGGGTATGTGTACATGCCCATTAATTACCATTTTGAGTATGTTCGCAGACCCATGCTTGTAAAGGAATATATACATGAAAGTAATTTTTATTCCAGCGATATGGATCTTACATTGTCAAACCATGTGCAACACTTATTTTACATATTTTTTGTCAATGTTTTATTGTTGACATGCATGGTATCCTAAGAGCATCTCCAATAAAACCCTTACCCTACCCCTTATCTCAGATTTAAGAGCTCAAAGGCCAAAAACTGTCTCCAAAGATCTCCCTATCCCTCTCCTAGCGATGAGAGGGCTCTCAAATGGGAGCTCTGCCCCCCTCATCCGTAGGAGAACGGACCAGCACCCTCATCCATCAACAGTAGCAACTACCCAGCCTCCCGCATCTGCTCGGAACTTTCCTGCCCTCCTCCCCACCACCGCCTGCTGCTGCCCACGTGTGGATTCGCTGCCACCGTGTTGGAGCGCCGCCGTGCCGTGTGGAGCTGCCCGCCCGCCGCGTTGGAGCCCGCCACAGCCGCCGCGTGGGAGCCCGCCGTTGCCGCTGCGTTGGAGCACCGCCGTGCCGCGTGGAGCCGCCACCGCCGCAGCGTGGGAGACCGCCTCCCACTCCCGAGGCGAGGAGGGGGCGGCGAGCCGTCGCGTTCCCCTGCGGCGAGTAGGGCGTCGGCGGGGTCCGCTTGCCCTGGAGGCAAGCAGAGCCACGTGGGGGCTCACCTTCCTGGGGCCGAGCAAGGCGGCGCACGCAGAGGAAAACCGGGTGGAGAGAGAGAGAGATCGGGAACAGTTGGGGGAGAAGATAAGGTAGGAATAAAAAAATAAAAAATATTGCTGTCATGTGGGCCCGTCAGGTATAAGGGGCTAGATATGAGAGGTTTGTTGGAGATGTGAGAAGAGTAGGGGGTCTAAACTAGATAAGAGAGCTCTTATATGAAAAAATAAGAGGTCAAATTTGAGAGCTTCATTGGAGATGCTCTAAAGCAACCTAGATCGGATACAGTCTTAGCTACAGGTGTTGCACATATTCATCTTCATTCGTGCGTATAATAAAGTCCTTAAATTTTTATGTAGGGAAAAGCTAAAGGTGCTATGATATGTTTTTTTTTTTTGCGACTAGTATGTGAGGCAAGGGGATTAAAAGTATATATTAGCCCAATCATGCCACATCACCCATTAATGGAGATCGGTCGATGACATTATCCATGACGCAACGTAACCACCTAACCATGCTAACGATTGGTAGAGAATATTTTACACGCGCCCTACGTGACAAGGAGCAATCAACTTAAGAGACTTTTATCAGGGCGCTTACAAATTACAAATTGTCTACTATGTCAGTCTAGAACTAAAGTTGGAACTTAACGGTGTAAGAGCATGCCCTCAAAAAAAAAATTTGCGGGGGGGGGGGGGGGGGGGGGGGGGTGATTAGGTTGTTGACCCTAAAAGATCTCGATTTTAAAAATTAATTATTGAAAGATTTTAGTTCACTTTAATACCAACAAAAATTCTCCGTTTAGAAATCTAGCACTCTGTCATGTTTTCCATCCGCACGTTCCCATCTCCGTTATTCTTTCTTCGTTGTGAGTTACAGGCGAGATCGAAGTGGAGGCGCAACGGCGTAGAGAGGCGGGGCCAGAGGGGAAGCGGGAAGGCGCGCAAGGGACACGGGCACCCGGGGCGGCAGAGCGTGCAGGAGCGCGCAGTGGCGCGTGGAGAAAGCGCACAGGAGATGTGGGCGCGTTGGGCGGCGGCGCGTGGAGGAGAGCAGGACAGGCCGCGAAAGCAGGTGTAGGCTGGGCTGCCATGTCTCGCAGCATCGCCGCGGCGCGTAGGGAACTGAGCAGCGCGGCCGCGAATCCCGTGCTTGTCGAGGAGTCGTCGCCAAGGTTTACTTTACCGCGGTAAACCGGACCGGTTTTCGCAAAAACCGGAAAAACCGGTCCGGTCCGGTTTATCCGGTAGTCCGGTTTTTCATTTCAAATTTCAAAAAAAATGAAAATTTGAAACATTTTGAAACAAAAAATATGTAAAAAAAACTAGATCGAATTTGCAGTCCAATGGTGGAAACCATTCACATAGATTGGATCGTTTCATGTGTCTAAAAATCGTGAAAGTTTTTGAGTACAACAAGGAAGAAAAAAAAGAAGAAAAAACCCTTTTTATGAACCAGCAACTTTCCTCGATTTTTTTGAGAGACCAAACGATCGAATATACGTGTTTCGTTTCCACCATTGGTCTTCAAATTGCATCTAGTTTTTTTTTACATATTTTTTGTTTCATTTTGTGCAACTTTTCAATTTTTTGCATTTTTTCAGCTTTTTTTGCATTTTATTCCGCTTTTTCAATCTGTACCGGTTTCTCATTTTTTGATCCGGTTTACCGGAAATACCGACCGGTTTACCGGTAATCCGGTCCGGTTTCCCCAAGATCTCGGCAATTTTCGGTTCAAATTTCGTCAAATGCGTTTCGGTCTGATTTTCGTCTGGTTTTTCCGGTTTTCCAAAAAACCGGACCTACCGGTGGGCTCCGGTTTTAGCGAGACATTCGGTAATTCAAACCTTGGTCGTCGCTCGAGCAGCGAACCAGCGGATCCCGTCGGAATCGCCCCGGCTGGGTTGCACCGGATGCTTTTCCGTTGTATTGAGCTACTTCGCCCTCAAATCGAGCTCACAACCACATGAATCGAGTTTGTGACATCAGCAATGGGATTGGTTCCGCACAATTGGAGTTCGCTGCTACTTTATTTGAGCTTTTTCCTTTCAATTTGGGCTAGTTGTGTCACCGTACATGCGTGCGTGCGTTAGAGATGGATGGCTTGCGACTTGGAAGAAGCAAAACTTAACGAGAGGAGCTGCCCTTGTTTTGCCGGTGGGAGAGACGAGACCAGCACCAGCTGGAAACGGCAGCAGTGAAAGATGACAGGAGTTTTGTCAGAGTGATAAATTTCTTAACGGCGGGATCTTTCGATGGTATTAAAAATGTACCGGTTTAGTTCAGCAGTAAATATCTAAAGCAACAATCTTTCGATGTTAAGAACCAATTTTTTCAAAAAAAAAAAAAAGGTGTAGTGTAAGAGCCCTCTTGATTTTGTTGGGTTGTGTGGGTTTAATGGGCCGTTGCGCGCATCGCCGGACTGGGAGGCAATTTCAGAATTTTCTACAAGAGAAAAGTCTTATTTGCCTCCCATAACTATTAAATGTAGCGTAATTTTCACTCTAACTACAAAACCAGGTATCTGATCCCAAGAACTCATCACCTCGATGCAATTTACTTTCTTGAACGATTTGAAAGTGGTTCTGTCCTACGTGGCGCAATAGGTTTCACAAGTCAGGTGCCACGTCTTTTTTATTTTTACTTTTTCTTTCTCTCTTCTTCCCTTTCTCCCGGACGCCGCCATGCTCATCCCGCGAGCTCCTCCACCGACGACTGCGACGCGAGCTCCTTCGCCGACGGCAATGGCGGGAGCGCGTCGGCCTGCCATCTCCCCTTCCCTGTGCCGCCCCTCCCTCCACTTGACCACGCACTAGCTTTCTTCTCTTCCTCCGGCAACGCCTCCCCCGCGCCGGCGCCCCCTTCACTCCCTCAACTGTGGCCTCCCTCAGCTGTGGCCAACCTTTCCCACACCCTCCTCCCTAGTTCCATCCGACACCGCTGCGGCAAGCTCATCACACGCCTCCCTCCCCCTCTCAAACGCCGCCGCGACCAGCCTCCCCCGCGCTGGCGTCCACCCACCCTCCTCCTCTCTGCTAGTGCGGCAGCAGCCCCCTCCCTCCCTCCCCTCCACCAGCGCCGCTCCGTCGCAGCCTGTGACCAGGCGCGCGAGCCTCCTCCGCCGCCGCTCCCCGTCATGCGCTTCGCCCTGATCCTTTCCAAGCGCCACCGTCTCCCCCTCCATGCCTCGTCCACCCTTCTCCTCACTCTCCCCGCCCTCTCCCTCCTTCTGCGGAGACACCACCCTTCCCCGCCATGACAGCCTCCACGCGGTGCGTCTTCACATGTCGGCGGCGCCGTTCAAAGGAGAAAGAGAAGAAGAGAGAAAAAAAAGAAAAAAAAATAGAAAAAGGCAAAATTTTCCCATTGAAAAATGACGTGGCATGAGGCAAATAAGACTTTTCTCTTTCTACAACGGGTGCCCACTGCTTGAAGATTCGTGCTAGGAAAGCATCTACGGCCGAGAGCCTTTCTTCCCCGTCCGCGCGGCCGCCGCAACTGCCCGCTTCCTCCCCCCGCGCCGCGCCGGCGGCTCCCCTGCTTCTCCACCTTCCCGGGCGCCGCTCTTCCTAGCTCTGCGCCGCCCGCGAGGCCGCGACCCCGCGCGTTGCTTCTTTCTCAGCCGTGCCCCGCGTGCTGCTCGTGCGAGGTATCTAATACCCCAAGGCATCTTCAGATTGGACAAACTTGGGAAGCTCATGGGTCAGGCGGGCCCCGAGCCAATCCTTGTGTCTGGACTCGAATCTTCACAGCGTACATGGGACAGAGAGAGACATCTGCAATCACTCCACCGGGGGCCGAGGCTGCAAGGTAGATTAATGTCCTCAATTTTTTAACATAGCTGGGGCTTGCAATATCCTTGGCACTTCTTGAAGAACTTGTAGAACCCCGACCAGCATGGCCATCCAGTCCTCCACAACCGCGCAGTGCCGCCCCCGTGAGCTCGAGTTGTTCCGGCATTCCGGGAACAATTGTCGTTCCAGCTCGGGATGGGAAGAGGAGGCGGGCGAGAGTTCGACGTCGGCGGGGAAGAAAGCGGCTCAGCAACCACATTCGCATCATGGGCCGTGCGCTGTCCCTCATGGGTGTTGTTAGGAGGTCCCGGCAATTTCGTTCCGATTTGGAGCGCCGCCGCTGGCACGCGTCCGAGCGCCCCGATTCGATTTCAAACCGCCTCTCTTTCTTCCCAATCCCCAGCCGCCTTCTCTCTTTCGCCCCGATCCAGCCGCCGCCGCCACCGCAACCATCGCCGTCCGGATCCCGCCCACCTCTTCCTCCCCGTCTGCGACCTCATCCTCCCTGGCCATGGGTAAGATCCAATCTATCAATTTTATTTCAAGATGCTGCCTGATCCTTTTTCAGGGGTCACAATGTCCATTCTTGTCCTGTTGAAATTGTCGTTTGGTATCTACTGTGTTCCCGTTGGGCATTGGATATCATGTAAGTTCTGCATCTTTGTCGCTCCAAGACACATTTGCCAATCTTTGGCATCTCATGCCTTTTTTTTTTTTTTTGGCAAATTGCAGCTACTTTGGTCCTCCTACTCAAGGCACAGCACTTTGGCTATCGCCAGGAAGCTATGTAGTGCAAATCTCTGGTTTTCTTCTTCTGAGGTTTATCATTTGCAAGACACTTAAATACCTTGAGCCTGGTGCCTTTGTGGAGAAGGTACTACGATGCTTTTGGTCTTTCAGAGATGTTGATTGTCCAGGCTGATGGAGCTGGTGAATCAAAGATAAGGAATAGTGCCACACCAAAAGACCAATATGGTAGGCCTAACGAAGCTAAAGACAAGGTAAAACCATTTGTTCGTGCAAAGGTTAATTGCAATGTTTTGATATTGTTTCTCAACCTTTTGCTGTGTATGGCTTGATTTTTTTTCTCAACTAATAATTGTTGCCTGGTTGTCTGTACCTTCATTTAGATTCACATATGTACTATGAATACGCACAACTGGTAACACGAGTTTTTTTTCAGAATCATTGATGATAAGATTGAATACAAAAGATTTTTGTATTACTATTAACATTAAAGTTAGAATAAATGCACCTTTTTGTTTATCAATTATATTTGAATTTCATGCCATTTGGAACATGAATTTTGCATATCAAAGCCAAATACAAAAAGAAAGCACAAGTGAACATGTTACTCGCAGTTCTGCTTTTGTTATGCCATAGAAGATATGTTACTACTATTTTCATTGGGTGTGATCAGTTGTGGTAGTGATTGTATATCTTTATTAAAAAAAATCCAAAATACCTGTTTTTTTGGTTGAAACCAGTGAATCATTTCTGCAGAATAACCTAAGATACTCAAATTGGCATCTGAGAGGAGTAATATTGAGGAAGAGTTTAATCGTCTTGAGCCTGGAAAGGAGGTAATATTTTGTTGAAGTTGTATTCGCCCACTGTTGTCATCAGGCATTGATTGCTAATTTTGTTTCTTCAGCTCTAGACCCATATTGCTGGAAAGGAGGTAGAAGAGTAAGATGCTTGAGAAAAAGATTAACAAGATTATGGACAAGGTGTACAGAGATTTAGTATCCCAGTGTGAAGAACATTTGCGAGTACGAAGAAAGGCAACTAAGGGCTTGTTTGGATCTATGGACTAACTGTTACTCCCTCCGTTTCAAAATATATGCAGTTCTAGCTATGTTTCTCGGTGTCCAGATTCATTGAACATTATTTGAATATGGACATATATTTGTTCAGATTCAGAGAATGTTCAATGAACATGGTACAAAGACAGAACTGCATATAATTTGAAAGAGAGGGCGTAGCTAACAGGGGGTGGACTAATTGTTAGTCCACCACTAATGTCCATCCGAGTGAGCTAACACGGACTAATGATTCCCCAAAGCGCGACTTTCCCTTGCTGCCCCTTGTCTTTTTCCCTTCCGCTTTCTCTCCCTACCGACTTCCAGTGACTTCTTCCCTCCTGCGACGGTCGTGCTGCTGGGCTTTGCTTGCGCGTTCCTCTCACCGGCCGTGTGCGTCGCCGCCCGGGACTTGCGGTTGCTGCCGGGCCTAGAGCCGTCGATCTCGTCGAGCGCGCGGCCACGACGGGCTCCTCCGATGACGACGCGTACTACAAGCATCGGCTAGGCGTCCACACGGATGATGCGCGGCATCGTCGCCGGAGGCGTAGGAGAGGACCTCGTGGCGGAGGCCGCACAACACGGTGGTACCGTGCAATCCGCAGCCTTCACTCCGCAGGCGAGCCTCCGCTGCTCCGATTCGCCATCGCGCCCAGCTCCTCCAACCCCTAGCCGCTGGCACTGCACGGGAAGATGCCGTTCCTCGACGGTGCGCACCACGGCGAGCTCCTTCGCCCGCTCACCCCGCCGCGCCTCTTCCACTTGGGGGAGGGCGCCCCCGCCGCGCGCTTGGGCCACCCTGCTCCCTCTCGTCTCTTCATGATGCGCACCACCTGCTCATCATCTTCGCCAATGCCGTGACCCGGCAAGCAAACCCGGTGCTCAGGTCCGGCCGGGGCGTGAGGCAGGCGGCGCTGCGGCGTGAGCTGGAGGGATGCCAGCTCCTCGCGGGCATTTGGTGCCACGGCCGAACGCGTGCATCCGTGCGTGATGGCAAGTAGGCACTCGTCGGCGCGTCGTTGCTGTTCAACGGCTCCTCGGTGATGGTGGCCGGGACTCGCTGGCTCAGCTCCTCGTGCGGAGGCTCGATTCACTGTCAACCCGAGCGGAACGCAGCCAAACAGCGTGGGGTGGTGCATGGCGAGCACCGGCGCGACGGACACGAGGCCGCCGAGAATGCGCGGGTTGCCGTGGTGCCCGTCGTCCTACTTCAAGCTGCTCCTCGTCTGGGAATATTGGCGATCAGTTCGTGTGCTGTAGGTGTTCGATCAAATGGCTGCTTGAGTTTAGGTTCGTGTAGATAAGCAGAGATTCCATTTTCCACACCAAACAAAAACTTCCAAAGACTGTAATATTGTACTTTGGAAGTAATTTTTTATCTGCTTTGGATAAATACTAGAATTGCTTATTTACATTGCTTCTAGCCGTGGACAAACTTCAGCGTATCCATTTCATGTTCGCTAGTATTGTTATTGGATATTTAAAATTCCTTTGAATTTGTTTTGGATTGCCTGATACAAATTGTATCTATTTGAACAAATGGCGGAAATAGCCACGGTGAAAGATTTGAAAAAATGGTGGGAAAAAAATTACCTATTAGCTACTAACAATTAGTCCAGGATCTAAACTGTAACGGACTAACAATTAGCCAGGGGCAAAACATGCTTTTCATAGTTGCCTGGACTAACAATTAGTCCTAGATCCAAACAGGGCATAGACTAACAGTTAGTCAGCTAATTTTAGTCCAGACTAACAGGTAGTCCTAGGAGATCCAAACAGGCCCTAAAAGATGCTTAGGCACTCCAGGAGATGAAGCTAAGCCTTAGTAATCAAATGTTAAAATTGAAATATCAGTATGTAGCACTTAGGCAATTGACATTTGCATTTTACATTTTTGTTAGCTAATTTTGCTTTGACATGTACACACACTATTGCGAGTATAAACAAGATCTTGTTCTGCAGGCATGAATCGGAACAAATGTAAGATATGCAGGCACCAATTGTGAAGTTAAAGGAGACACGTGTCAATAGAGAAAGGTTTATTATTCTTTTGCTGCCCAGATTTGAATGGTTGATTATTTAAACATGCCATTTGCGACTATTAGCTTTCCAAAATGCATCTTCAGGGAAGCAGTGCAGAGAGTAGCCAGTCCGAAAAAGTAGCGAATGACATACTTTTGTTATCCTCATATTACATGATTTTTGTGCAGGACTCTATGCTATAGCTGTTCGATTACTCTGCAAGATATGGATTGCCACCGATTGGTTATTTCCAAACTTAAAAGTAAGGATGCGATTTTCCAAATCTATAGCTTCATACATTGTACGTGGTTGGTACGAGTTCCGAGGGATGTTACTAAAATGTAACTGTAGATATTACATTGGAGGACATATCAGGTGCACAAATTTTTTAGACCGTAAGATCTAATATTGATGGCCTGAAATATTGGAGGGTTAGAAAGTCTCGGCTATGATTTTAGCAACCATAGATCTAGATTCTGTTTCCTTTCCACTCATGATTTTAGACATCTAGATGTAATCCAATGGCTCTAAATGAATGTGTGCATATGTGCACCAAATACTTCTTGTGCACCTGATATTTCCCCATTACATTGTTAGATTATATTTTCAGAGCATCATGTCCAAACTGCATTCGAGTTTTATTCAAGAATGTCTGGTATTGTTTCTATAACTAAAATGTATCTAGCCACATCAGAATTCTTGACTGGATATTGAGAACCTTGTACCTTTCTATTGCTTACTACTGCTAGCAGCTTGTACGCAGCCTTAGAGTCAAGGTGTTTCTATGATTATGCATTTATTTTTGGACCCTAATTTTACGTTTTGGTGACTAACCTGTTCAGCTGTGCTGCAGGCTGGTTGTCAATCTGGACCACCTTTGATATTGTTGTCAACCATTTACTGCTTTTCTCAGCTAAGGTTTCCTATACCTATTGTTTTGTATTTTGTATATTTATTATTAAAAAATTGCTCATATTTCATTAGTTTCATAGAATATATCGATACTTATAGCTTCACACCTATTATTGATTGCTCCTCTAATTTCCATAATTACAACATACTGATTTTTCACTAAATTCGGTTGCTAGATTAATGGACATTTCCTTGACAGTTTGTGCATTCACTTCTCATACATTACTTTGATTGCATCTATTCTTCATAAGAATTTCTCTTGTTTAATTTACATGAAGCTCACACATTATTTATGTTGTATGTGTTCATTTGTTCAGCCATAGGTGGATTTTTGAGAAATTACATCAATATGGAAGAGTCTGATTCTCTAAACAAAGATGCAGGTGTCCATTGAGCATCGAATGTACCTTCTGCAAGTGATGTCATTTGCCGCACGTGGTTCCTATTTATTTCCTGATATGACACTTACATTTCTGAAATGGTTCTATGCACATTTGTTTACCATGACAGTCGGTGGAACTTTAAAGCATCCACGACTAAAGTTTTCTGTCATCCATCAATAATATTTTTACTTTTGTTGTAAATAGTTTCACCATCAATTATGTACCATTCACTGCCTTTGCACGCTTATGTAGTAAGTTTGCGACTGTACAACTAAAGTGACGTTTTGTTGGGCCGATTTATCTGATTTGTGTTCATTAAAATGTTTAGTATGAAATCTTTTTAAAATTGATAATACTGTTCATTAGAGTACACACTCTAATGATTTGAAAAGGGTGTTCCACACATAGCTTCGACAATATGAGTGTTGTCGTTTCATCGTTGTCGGAAGGTTGCATGTTGACCAAATATTCTTAAATGACCATTGTTGACTATGTTGGTCGAGTGTCATCTACTTCAGTCGAACGTTACTTGTCAGGCATTGTCGTTGGAGGGTTCTTTGTCAGGCGTTGTGTTGTTGATAAAGCATTGAACTTACTTCTTTTGGGTGCACATTTATTTAAATTCATTAATATAGGAGGTAATCGCCACCACAACGTGGCTTAGGCTAACTCCAACAAGGGGCAAGCAATTTTGAGAGGCAAACTGTCCTTTGCCTTGTGTGAACAGTATTTTACACTTTGTTCGATTCTCTTCTTCTCCAATAGATGCAATGCATCGAACTCAGTCCTCACACCGGCCCGCGCCGATGCGCCACGCGCTGTCGTGCATCCGCCTTCCCGCGCCGCGACCACGAGCCCGCGTCGCGCCGCCGCCTTCCCGCGAGCTCGCGCCTGCGCGCCCCGCCGTGCCCCGTGCCGCTGCACCAGTCGACGTTGGTCATGCTGACGCTCACCCTGCCGCCCCGCACTCCGCCACGCCGCGCTCGCCATGGCCGCCTTCGTGCTCGCCCGGCATCCGCGCGTCCGTGTGTAAGCTTCATGACCATTGGAGTATGGAAACCCCAAAGGTATGAATGTTTTGATGATTGTATGATCATGTTGTATGTGACTCACTCTTTTGTAGATTGTTGCCTATGGTCACATATGATGGAGGACTACGTTAACTTTTTCTCTATTGGATATCTCGATGATTGGTTGCCTCGACAACTCGGGACATTGGGCTTGATGAAGTCACGATTGAGGAGATGGATCAAGGCTAAGGACATGCTAGAACCAAGCAAGTGTTGGCATGGTGTAGATGTAGGCTTGAGTCCATAGGAAACACCGGACTATCAAGAGGGTTCGAGTTGGCTCTCTTAGTGCACACTAGTGGTAGAGATTATTGGATGCAATGTGAGGCTCTCAGAGGCTAGGGTGGCAGAAGAGAATCTTGAGGAACCAAGAAGAGTGAAGATGAAGTCAAGGATCGAGGAGGTGATCAAGATGGACTTCAGGAAGAAGTCACCGTATGATACGGTGACTACAGGAATTGCAGACTGAAGACAGGAAATCTCTGCTGGAGTCACCGTATGATGAGGGTTGATAGTCACCGTATGATACGGTGGTCACCGTATGGTTTCCAGGGAGTTGGCAGTTTCTGCAGTTTCAGAGAGGAGAAGTCACCGTATGATACGGTGACTATGGACAGGAAAATCCAGAGAAAGGAGAGTCTCTGGTAGAGTCACCGTATGATGGTCACCGTATGATACGGTGGGTCACCGTATGGTTTCCAGGGGAAGTGCAAAATGGACGAGTTGCTGAAGATGAAGAGAAAGTAGTCACTGTATGATACGGTGCTAGTCACCGTATGATACGGTGACTATGAGGAAAGAGAAGGTAACAGGGAAGGCTGAAGATGAAGTAGTCACCGTATGATACGGTGACTAGGCTGAGAGACTGCTTTTTGAGGCAACGGTTAGTTTCGTGGATGAAGGCTATAAATAGCTGGTTGCCTACCTCTTTGAGGGTCTCTTGGCCAGTGGAACAGGTGAGGTTGCCCAAGGAAAGCCAAGAGCAAGAAGAGAGAGCACTTGTTGAGGATTTGGAGTGATCCTAGTGCTTGTGAGAGAGTAACAAGAGCATCCTTTAATCTCTAAGGCTAGTGTGTGCATAGAGAGTCATCTTGGATTGTTACTCTTGGTCTATGGCAAGACCTAGACCGGTTAGGCGTCGGTGGTGAGCTTGCCAAGGAGTGTGGAAGCCGCCGTAAGTTTGTACACGGTTTTCAAGCTTCCCGTGGAAAGAAGCTACGTGAAGAGAGCGCCTTTTCGACCGCATCACGTGCGGATCCTTACATTCGGAGGAGCATCCGGAGTTGCCGGCGGGACGTGCCCGCGTCTTCACTCGGAGGGTGAAGAATGCTCTAGAAGGGATCGCCATCGAGCGGAGGGAGGGGTCGAGACTCCGGCGGGAGTGACCCAACGTGGATTAGGGGGAGGCGCCATCCTCCCGATACCACGGGCTAAAAATCCATAAGCAATCTCTATCTCATCTCTTTACTTACTAGCATTTACTATTCGCATTTACTTCTTGCTAGTAGACTTGATTGATAGGGTTGCTTTGCTCTTGGTAGAATTGCTTGTGTAGGTTTGCTCTTTGCTAGTCTTGCTAGTGTGTGCGCATCGCTTGCTTCTTGTCATCACCTAGCTTGATATTAGGTTGCTAAAGAACCTTACCGAAGGAAGTGAAAAGTGACTACCGATTCACCCCCCCCCTCGGTACTCCGTGATCCTTACAAGTGGTATCAGAGCCTCGTGCTCAAATTAGGGCTTAACCGCCTTTGTGTAAGGATGCTGGGAGGAAGCGGGCCACCCACGTTTGACGGGACCGAGTATGCCTATTGGTAGGCTCGCATGCAAGCTTACCTAGAGGCTACCGATCCCGACACGTGGCGTGCGACAAATGAATTGGTTATGCTTGTCACGGCCAACGGGACGGTCAATGAAAAACACACCAAAGCTAATGCTAAAGCTAAAAATGCTTTGTTTGAGGCTATCACTAAGGATGTCTGTTGGTATTTCTTAACGTCAGAGATAAATCCGCAAGCGTACGGAGAATACCGTTGTAGCACTTCACCCGTGAGTATTCAAGGGTATCGTTATTTATATTATCCCAAGGGAACGGAGTGGAATTATCTACTAGTCTAGCTGGTCCAAGGACACGAGGAAGGATGGTAGGTATGGGTAGAGAGGATTCCTATGGATGAAGTTCTATCTGGAACAAGGAAGAGTAGACACAGCAGGGCTGTCACCACCTACCGGCAAACTCCCCTACTAGGACACGTGACACTAGGGCTATTAAGTCCCTAGGCCAGTCCTAGGGTCACGTGACAACAAGGCAATTAAGTCCTCGCTGCCAGACCGATTCCAAGAAGTCAATTCCCTAGAACAGAAAGGACTAAGCACAGCAGGGCTGTCACCACCTACTGGCGACCCTCTCCTAGGACATGTGACACCAGGGCTATTAAGTCCCTATGCCAGTCCCAAGATCACGTGACAGCAAGGCAATCAAGTCCTCCCTGCCAGACCTATTCTAGTTCACAAGACTAAAGATAAATTCTGCCTCTAAATGCTTACTTGAATAGAACGATGATCATGCAAGCAAGTAAAGGAAGAACTTATACTAGAATAGAAACATACAATCGAAAAGGAGATCGAGAGTGCTTACTTGTAATGAAGATAAACGACGAACGAACGATGAACGAACGACGAACGAACGATGAACGAAGAACGAACGACGAACGAACGATGAACGAACGAAGAACACTTCACTATAAATAAGTATCCCCCAAGATACAAGATTTGGGCCAAGTCCTCACAAAGGGAGAACTACCCTTCTCTCCTACCCTGCTCTCTCCCTACTCTACTAGTGTACAAATGGCTCTAGGCCCTTGGGAGTGGAATGAGGCTCTCCTTCTTGTGTCTTCTTGAGGGGAGGGGGTACCCCTCTATTTATAGTCTTGAGTAGGTCGGTTTGGGGGCCTCCACCGCCTCAATGCACCGCCTCAACGCATTAAATGCAGGCAGAACCGACATCAGGAAGGCGGTGGCGACCAGCCAGAGAAAGATGGGCTAGATTGGCCACTGTAGCAGGTCGGCCGACCTCACTGTAGCAGGTCGGCCGACCCCCCCTGGGCCCATTTGGCCTTGGGTTTTGGCCGAGGGGTCCTCCTTGATGTCTTGTTCAATGATCTTCGTGCATTGGCCCAAGTTGGTTGAGTTTTGTATGACTTTTGATCCATATCTTGTTGGGCTGCCTGTGCTGATTTTCTCGGAGTGATGTGTTGTGGCCTTCTTGATGTGAATTCCCTCCTTTTGATATGAGATGTACCTGCACTCACAAATTCACCAACACTCGTGGAAATCGTTAGTAATAAACTCCTACCACTATGTTTGGTGTTCATTTTATTTCTTTTATGCAGGTAATTGACGGTCAAAAGTGGTACTTAAGGGCCGTCAACAATGTCTTTGCTCGGATCAAGTCCGCGGGTACCGCTCATGAGATTTGGCAACAAATACAAGTTACTCATGAGGGTTTCTCGGACGTGAAAGAGGAAAGATATTATGTGCTCAAAGATAAGTATGACTCCTTTACTATGACTTCAAGTGAATCTATTAATGATGCATATTCTCGCTTAAACTTGATTGTAGAGGACATCAACTCACTCGGGGTGAAGGAGAAGATCGAGGATGCCGACCTCATGCGCAAGATCTTGAGGATTCTACCGAGGAAAAAGTACGACTCCCTCATCACGTGCCTCTTCAACACCTCACTCGAAGACCTCACGACACACAAGTTGATCGGGAAGATCACCACCTTCGAGAGCTACCACCTCGACTACGTGCTCGACAAGAAGCCGAACAAGAACCTAGCATTTCCGGCCGAGGGCACGAGCAAGAAGAAGAACAAGAAGGTGATCGTCCCCGAGTCAAGTGAAGATGAGGGTGGTGAAGATGTTGATGAAGAAGAGTACTTGCAAATTCGCCCCGACGAACTCGCACTCATCATGAAGAGAAGCAACTTCTTCAATCGAAGGTCAAAGAAGGACTCCGTGTGCTATAATTGTGGTGACAAGGGCCACTTTACAAAGGAGTGCACCAAGCCCATCAAGATGCCCAAGAAGAAGCCACAAGAGTCTAGTGATGACGAAGAAGAAGAGCCAAGGGTCAAGTACAAGAAGAAGAAGAAATTTGTCAAGACGGACAATCCCGAGGCCAAGGATAAGAAGAGACCATCATGAAGGGGCTTCGTGGCACAAGATTGGGTGACCGACGATGAGTCAAGCGAGGAAGAAGAAGATAGTGACGACACATCTCACAAGGGCAAGCAAGTTGCTGGGATTGTGCTCACTAATATCACAAGTGACCTACCTCCACCTCCCATGTGCTTGATGGCAATGGACTTTGATAGTGATGATGAGGATGAGGAGAGTGGAAGTAAAGATGAAGAATTTGAAGAGGAAGACCGGCCAACCTACAAGGAATTGATGTGTGCTCTTGATCTTGCCGGGAAGATGTTGAAGAAGAAAGACAAGACCATTGCAAGGCTTGAGAAGGAGCATGAAGTGGCCGTGTTTCGAGTTGAGCAACTAGAGGATGAGCTCAAGGACCTTGCTTCTTCTCACAAGATTGTGGAAGAAGACTATGAGAATCTCCATGAGAAGCATGAGGCCCTTGAAGTTACATATCAAGCGCTCAACCTCGAAATGAGTAACAAATCCTCTTCTAGCTCATCTACTTCAAATTCATCTTATGCTACTTGTGATGAGCTAACCTCCTCTCGTGAGCATGTTTCACTTGATGAGACTATTGTGAAGGAATATCACAAGCTCAAGGAGGAGAAGGAGATGGTGATGGATGGCTTTGAGAGGCTTACAAGGGGAAGAACCATTCACAAGCAAATCCTTGGAAGGAATCTCATCAACAACGCCGCACACAAGGGCCTTGGTTCCTACCCCGCCACCATCAACATCATCGGTAATGAAGACACCATCCCATCTTAGGTGGTTCCTATCTTGGCGGATGACTATTATTGTGAGAAGTGTTGTCAAGATAGACACACTTACAAGAATTGCCCCAAGGTGAGGAGTTCCAATGCTATGCCTAATGCTAACTTGTTCCATGAGAACACGCATTCAAGCTCTTTAGGGACAAGAAGGGCAAGGTGAAGGCAAAGGCACTTGGACCACCGGACAAGAAGCGGAAGATTCGGAAGATTTGGGTCCCCAAGTGCGTTATTGACCGTGAGCGGCCAATGAAGTACGAGTGGGCCCGTAAGACCGGGACTTAGATGGATGGTGGTGGTGGACCGAGTGCCAAGTTGAATATTCATCAAGGTCCACCACAAGCTACGAGTGCTCCAACGACATATCTACTCTTCAAGGAGGTACCCTTGTATCATAGTAGTGGTACTTTTCCTTTCTTGCATTTGTCTTGCATGGTAGCTAGGTGCTCCTTTGTGAACTAGTATGTTTGCATCCATGCATGTGTAAATAACTAAAAAGAAAAGAACATAAAAATTAGTTCAAGGGCTAACTTTCTCAAGATAGTCATGAGCATGGGGGATGTTTGAGTTGGTGGCTCGTATGACTCAAGGCAAGGTTTGGCTCATGATGATTAAGCTTGAGAGAGGTTCAAACTTGACCTTGAGTAGGTTTCCTTTATGCAATGTCTTTAAATTTGCTTGCATCTCACATGGCATATTCACTTTCTCTTGCATTTGTATGATATGCTTGTTTCATGCATTGCATATAGGAAATCACAAAGGAGCCATCACACTATGTGGAAAGTGCTTCATGTTCCATATGATACCACATCCCATAAAAGTGTGATTAAAGGAAAGGATTGGAGTTTCATGCCCATTGAGCATTGCATAATGATCCTCGAGGTTAAAACTATTCGCACGGGTCATTGGCAAGGGCTCATACATACCCCTCCTTTGATTTTTCTTTCTTTTGGCTCTTATTGGCGTGCATCTTTTTTGGCTTTCAAAAATTAATATATGCCTAAGTGCATCCTATATTGGCTTATTTTCGAAGGAGTGGTTGAGAGTTCCCTTTCTAGTCCATACATGGTGTTTATTTGGTTTTTATGTGAGATGTATGGACAAAGAAAGAAATTTTCTTGATTTCAGCTTTTCTGTAAGTCACCGTAATATACGGTGCCTATCACCGTATGATACGGTGAGGCTAAATGCCTCTGATCAGTTTGGACTGGAAGATTACTGTCGTCGTATCATACGGTGCCAGTCACCGTATGACACGGTGACCGTTGCTACGATGTCCAATTCATCCTGATCACCGTATCATACGACGGTAGACACCGTATCATACGGTGACCTTGGGTTGACCGTTACTCAATCTTTGATCTGAACCGTTCATTCAATTCTTCAATCAATCTCGGCCATCCATTGGTTTCTAACCCTAATCTCCATGCATCGGACCGTTACTGTGCAACTCCCCGCCGTCGTCGTCCTCGCGCGCGCGCCTCCACTTCCCGCCATCGCCGTCGCGCTCACCGCCGCCGTGCACCTGCGCCACCACCCCCGAGCTTGCTCCGCCGCCTCCGCGCAGCAGCACCGCCACCGCAGCGCGCCGCCGTAGCTCCCTTGCTCCACCCGCAGTCGCGTCTCCACCTCACGAAACCCTAGCAGCCACTGTACCGCTGCAGCTCCTTGTCGCAGGAGTCCTCCTCCCTCGTCACCTCGTGCGCCTCTACGAGCTGCCGCTCGCATACACGAAGGAGGAAACCGAGGATTGAGCCCCTCGCCGTCATCTTCTTCAAGTCCAGTGAGGTCCCCGGCTACCTGTGCTTGAAATTCTAGTGACCTTTGTGCAATTTCAGTGGTGCCTTGCTTCGTTCAATGCTTAGTTGTTGCACAGTAGCTTGGTTCATGATTAGGGCATCGCAATTTTCATTCCGTTTCATCGATCTATGCCCTAATTCCATGTATTTCATCCTTGCTAGCATGTACCGATGAGTGTGCTTTCAAATTGATGCTAGTATAGGTTGATTTCCACTGCTATATGTCATATTCGTCCATAAGTTCATTGCTTTGTATGACATATAGGCTCTAGTGTTGGTTGTTGTGCTTAATTCCATCTTTTGCACATCACACTAGTGTTGATTCCTCGATTAGTGTCACATTGAGTTGCTTGCTATGCTTTTATGTGCACTAGTTGATCTCCACTCATAGTCGACAATGCCGTTGTTCATTTTGCTTAATTTACCGGCATTGTGTCCTTCACCTCAGCGCTAGGATTTCATATAGACTTTTATGCGCTTACCTACAATTCTTGCTTGTAGATCATAGTAGGTTATTCCATACTCATATACCCTGTCTTTATTCCTATCGTGTAGTGGCAGTTGTCAGTGGTGAGCCCAGAGGACAGTGGCAGTTGACAGTGCAGAGGTCAGTGGACGGATTTAGGGCCAAGCCCTTGATCCTATCTTTGGCAGTCAGCTTGTCAGTGGATGGGTTGGTGAGCCAAGCTCACTCGCCCTATCTTGTCAGAGGGCAGCTCAGCAGTTAGCAGCTATGGCCAGAGACAGAGGCAGCGGCAGAGGTTCTGGTGACCAGGACAGAGGGAAGGGCAAGGCAGTGGTGCAGCCCAAGGCTAAGAAGCCTCGAGTCCTAGTGGTTCATACAGGAGACCCACTGACTGACGTTGCTGTTCGTCGAGCTCTCCGTGACCAGGGACCACCTCCAGAGGGCAGCAGTGGAGGACCCAGGCTTTCTGAGGGGACTCCACTCAGGAGGTCCACCAGGGTGAGGTTCTCCACATAGCAGACTCCGACCCGAGGAGCGGGCTTGTCGAGGACTGCTGGCCAGGAGCAGCCACAGGTCGAGGACACAGACACCAGCTCTAGCTCGAGCTCCAACAACACTGAGGACAAGGAGGATGAGCTTGAGGAGCAGGAGGCCAGGGTTGACAGTGGAGGGTTCTTCAGAGACACTCCTCTCCCTCAGGATGAGGCTACAAGGAAGAGGAAGAAGGAGCTGGCAGAGAAGGGCATGCTCAGGATGCAGGGTATGCCTGCAGTTCTTGAGAGGGATTTCCTCAAGGTCAACACTAAGACCTTGCAGTCTCTCAGGCAGGTGCCAGAGCATGTGTGGGCTCCTCATGGTGCTAGAGATCTTATGGCAGGACCGAGGTGTACAGAGGCAGATTGCAGATGCCTATCGCAGAGCAGAGTCCACCAAAGGGAAGCAACTGTTCACTACCCACAAGTATGTGGTGCCAGCTCGACTATCTCTAGCAGCTGGAAGGAACACAGAGTCCAGGATGACATACATGCCTGGCTTGAGGACTCTTCTTGCAGCACCTATGAGGTGCAGGACAGATATTGTGAGAGACTTCTATGCTACTCTCTGTGTTGCTGACGACAGGAGTGCCATATGGTTCATGTATGAGGGTCAGCCAGTCAGACTGGACTTCCTCAGAGTGCTGGGAGCTGAGGCTAGTGACAGGATATTGCATAACCTTGCTCATGAGGGAGCCAGACCACCTCGCAGACCTTCAGGGGGAGTGGTGCCTACAGACGATGACAATAGGGTGGCTTTCCCTCCACCATATGAGCAGGGCTACAGCATGATGCCTCACAGGCTTACACACAAGGCTAGAGCTATGAGAGCTCTCCTGAGCAGGACTATTGTACCCCATGAGGGTTATCAGGACAGGATCTTCTGCTTGGTTCAGTGGACACTCGCTTCCATCCTCACTGAGCAGCCTTTTGATCTAGCTTATATCATCATTTGTCAGAAGCAGGATGTGATAGCTGAGAGGGTTGGTTCCAGGATGCTACCTTTGGTCCTCTCGTCTGCTGGCTGATTTGGATGAATGGCTTCATGACTGATGCTCAGTACGAGGCTCTTCCTGAGGTGACCACAGAGTATGTGCTGCTGCCTCCTAGTGACCCACGGTGTATTCAGAGGGCTAACGCTTCACAGAGCAGCTCCTCTCAAGCTAGAGGCACAAGTGCAGGTGAGAGTGGAGCCACAGTGGAGAGAGACTTCTAACTTGAGTCACCCCTGCACCATGCAGCAGAGCCTGACTTCACTCCAGCTCAACCACCACCAGTGACAGCTCCACCAGCTGGAGCAGCTACAGCCACAGACCCTGCTCTACAGGCACAACTTGACATGCTCAGACAGAGACTTTACCAGCAGGAGCAGTGGAGACAGGACCAGGAGAGGTGAGACGCTGAGCACAGACAGTGGTCTCAGCAGATGCAGAGACACTCCGAGGCACACAGATGGCAAACCAGGGTGTCTTTGGTTACTTTGCCGCAGCGTTCAGTTACCTTGGTCAGGTGATTCCGGGGATGCCTCCCATGCCCTCGATGGCTCTACCTTCATTGGTTCCACCACAGGGTCTCCAGCTTCCACAGACCACAGCTGCTCCCGAGATGTTCACTACCATGCTCTCAGCTCCTATGACTCCCGCAGGACAGTTTTCTCAGAGTTCCCTTGGTTCACTGTTTGCTGGAGTGTCTAGTATGGCAGGTCACACATAGGCTGGTACTTCACAGGCAGGACCCTCTCAGGCAGGTCCATCTTCTATGCCGTTCATGACACCGGGCCAGTACACGACACCAGCTTTCTTGATGAGTACTTCACCAGCAGTGGCCCCAGTTCAGCACATTACTTCAGTGACTAGGATCTCGTCCCCTATGCCAGTTTCAGCACTTGACTTCTCAGGGATTGAGTCTCCTATCACCTCAGCACCGACTACTTCCAGTGTGGTCTCTCCTCCAGTTGTTACTGAGGCAGTGATCACCACTTCAGAGGTTACTGTTGCTCCTGACACGACGTCGCCTTCTCCACCTCCAGGGATTGCCTACCTAGATGCCCTAGAGGACATGCTTGCAGCAGGTAGTGATGAGGATATAGCAGATATCATAGCAGCCAGGGCTAGTGGGGAGGTAGTCGATGAGCATGGTTCTCGATCTCGCAATCCTTCTATACACTCAGCTTCAGAGTCAGAGTTAGAGGAGTACACTGCCGAGCTTGAGCGTACACTTGCACAACCAGATGCTCCTACTCCTGTGGACAGGCAGATAGTGACGTACACTCGTCGTCGTCAGACTCCAGAGACAGTGCTGCAGACCTCTCGACGTCTCCAGACTCCAGAGCTAGGGATGCCCAGGACTTGGATTTGGACAGCACCAGTAGCATCCTCACAGGACAGCACAGCAGCTACAGTGGCAGGCACAGCTTCAGGGGGGGGGGGGGTCAGCTCTTCAGCTTCAGAGGCCACTGCACCACCTCCAGACCCCGATGCGTAGGATAGCATATCTTTCCTCGATGATCTTTTTGGTACTTGGTGCCAAAGGGGGAGAGAATGTCTAGGGGGAGTTGGGAGTGAGACTTGATCGAGAGTGCTTGTATCTAGGGGGAGCTCCTCTCGGGCTTTTTGGATAGTCAGGTCTTTTGGAGTTTTTTCTGTATATTCTTTTGGATGTTCGTGGTTTCCGATGAGCTCGGTCTTCTTTTGCCTTGCTTTAGCTCATCGGGAATGCACTTGGTTTCGTTTACATACACTGCACTTGTATTATATCTATCTGGTATCGTTATGCCTGTGATGTATGTGTTGATTCCTTGTGTATGTATTCACCTTATGCTGGTGATGATATGTGAACTAACTTGCTTTTGCAGGATCTATTCTTTATCATATCATTACAAGGTGTTGGATATAGCTCACTCGTTCTTAATCCTATTTATCACCACTGTGCACTAACTCTATTTTGCAGGTGATACTCTTTTGAGCTATGTCCCTCACTTCTCTACTCATCATGTTTTACTCTTATCTATCTTATATCATGATGTGTAGTTCATAGTGATCGAGTACTACGACGCTCTTGCTTTTGCATTCACCCGTATCCTTTACTTGAGCGGTCTAGTCGAGCCTTTCTATCTCATTCAATCATCTCGATCATTACTTGCGCTTTTTTTCCACATCTTTTATGTATGTTGTCACCAATCACCAAAAAAGGGGAGATTGTAAGCTTCATGACCATTGGAGTATGGAAACCCCAAAGGTATGAATGTTTTGATGATTGTATGATCATGTTGTATGTGACTAACTCTTTTGTAGGTTGTTGCCTATGGTCACATATGATGGAGGACTACGTCAACCTTTTCTCTATTGCATATCTCGATGATTGGTTGCCTCGACAACTCGGGACATTGGGCTTGATGAAGTCGCGGTTGAGGGGATGGATCAAGGCTAAGGACATGCTAGAACCAAGCAAGTGTTGGCTTGGTGTAGATGTAGGCTTGAGTCCATAGGAAACACCGGACTATCAAGAGGGTTCGAGTTGGTTCTCTTAGTGCACACTAGTGGTAGAGATCATTGGATGCAATGTGAGGCTCTCAGAGGCTAGGGTGGCAGAAAAGAAGCTTGAGGAACCAAGAAGAGTGAAGATGAAGTCAAGGATCGAGGGGGTGATCAAGATGGACTTCAGGAAGAAGTCACCGTATGATACGGTGCTAGTCACCGTATGATACGGTGACTACAAGAATTGCAGACTGAAGACAGGAAATCTCTGCTGGAGTCACCGTATGATGAGGGGTGATAGTCACCGTATGATACGGTGGTCACCGGATGGTTTCCAGGGAGTTGGCAGTTTCTGTAGTTTCAGAGAGAAGAAGTCACCGTATGATATGGTGATAGTCACCATATGATACGGTGACTATGGACAGGAAAATCCAGAGAAAAGAGAGTCTCTGGTAGAGTCACCGTATTTGGAGTGATCCTAGTGCTTGTGAGAGAGTAACAAGAGCATCCTTTGATCTCTAGAGCTAGTGTATGCATAGAGAGTCATCTTGGATTGTTACTCTTGGTCTATGGCAAGACCTAGACTGCTTAGGCGTCGGTGGTGAGCTTGCCAAGGAGTGTGGAAGCCGCCGCAAGTTTGTACACGATCATCAAGCTTCCCGTGTGAAAGAAGCTACGTGAAGAGAGCATCCTTTGAACCTCATCACGTGCGGATCCTTACCTTCGGAGGAGCATCCGGAGTTGCCGGCGGAACGTGCCCGCGTCTTCACTCGAAGGGTGAAGAATGCTCTAGAAGGGATCGCCATCGAGCGGAGGGAGGGGTCGAGACTCCGGCGGGAGTGACCCAACGTGGATTAGGGGGAGGTGCCATCCTCCCGATACCACGGGCTAAAAATCCATAAGCAATCTCTATCGCATCTCTTTACTTACTAGCATTTACTATTCCGCATTTACTTCTTGCTAGTAGACTTGATTGATAGGGTTGCTTTGCTCTTGGTAGAATTGCTTGTGTAGGTTTGCTCTTTGCTAGTCTTGCTAGTGTGTGTGCATCGCTTGCTTCTTGTCATCACCTAGCTTGATATTAGGTTGCTAAAGTACCTTACCGAAGGAAATGAAAAGTGACTACCGATTCACCTCCCCCTCTCGGTACTCCGTGATCCTTACACCGTGCCCTTCTCCGTCTCCGCTCCCGTGTACTCGCCGCTCCGCGCCCATGTCGCGGCGGCCAAGTCGGCGGCGACCAGCTCCGCGCCCAAGTCGCCGCGCAACTCCGTGCCGTCCCGTGCTCCGGCGCCCTGCGCCCCGCGTCGCCGCGAGCCCTGCGCGACGTGCGCCACAGCACCGCTCGCCCCTGCGCCACGCCCCGCCTCCGCGCCCGTGCCGTCCCGCACCCCGCGTCGCCGCGCAGCTTCGCGCGCCCTGTGACCCGCGTCGCCGCGAGCCCTGCGCGGCGCGCTGCAGCTCCGCTCGCCCCTGCACCGCGTCCCGCCACGCCGCACGCGCCCCACCCGCCGCGCGTCCCTTGCTCGCTCGTCTCCCTCACCCCTCGCGCGCGCAGAAATGCATTGGAGGAGAGAGGGAATCTAATTTTACATTACCTCTCTCCTCCAATGCAAAATGTATGCTTCCTTTGCATAATCTGTTGGAGACATATGCATGGTGTATAGTAGTGCGTGGAGAACCAAAATGGCTTTGCCTAGTACTGTTGAAGTCAGTCTTACAAAGTTGAGGTAATTGATATCTAGTTTAGGTTACAAACGAAATACAACAACTTCATCTAGCGGGGCGTAGTGGCGCAAGGGTGGCGCAGTGTGACGGAGTGGCGTGGCTCACGTGCGGGTGGGACGCGACGGTGGCTATGGTGCGATGGCCACCGTCAGGAGGAAGAAGAGGAGAGGGGCAAAATCGGCATAAAAATGCCCACAGTGTGGCAGCTAAGCCCGATTTTTTTTTGGACCCGCACCAATGAAATTGGAATCGGATGAAAAACACATAGCGTGGGGACCGTAGCTATCTCCAAGAGTAGGCCCTACATGACAAATAAAAATGGCAACAAAGCAAAACGTGTGCTCTTCTGACATCGATGTACTAAGGCCCTCCACAGTGTACTGTAGAAGCAATGTCCCGAAGTCATTTTTCTGGTTTGGGCACCGCTCCTGCCACTGTGAGCTACGGTTCCAATTCCAACCGGTGCTCAAAAACGGAGAGCGGTTCCTATCCGGGAACCGGTTCCAACTTTATAGAAAATGTTTTCTTTGCCTGCTACCCTGTACGGTTGGAGAGAGAAGAAAGAGAAATGCTGCATGCCGAGAAGAAAAGAAACTTTGTTTTCAATTTTTCTGTTCCACTGGTGGGACCCAACTACGAATGCTCAGGCTGTGTGTATTTGGAGCGGTTCTACACTGTGGAAGGCCTAATAAGCTGCCATCGTTAGAAGAAACAATTTTTTACTGAGATGGAACCGGAGCTTGGACAGGAACCGCTCCCGATTTGCAGCTTTGCAGCAGTTACAGTGTTCGCAATTATTTTTTCAGCAGCAGCTACAGTGTTTTCAGCGGCAGCTATAGTGTTCTCAGTTATTTTTCTGCAGCCGCAGCCGTAGGTGCAGCGAAACGAAGAGGCTGTTTCTGGCATCGCGTGAGTTTGGGCAACGGTGAGCACAATGTCTGGAGCGGTTCCCCAAAGCCAGAAAGCAGTTTCAAGCGACACCTCTACAGTGCACTGTGGAAGGCCGAGGGCAAATCCTAAACACACACCAAAACCAAGAGGAGGCCGACGACTTTCCTAAGTAGAACGCCGCTAGAGGCTGAGGCTCCCAGCTTCATCGTCCGTTCGTCGCTATGCAGCCAATCAAGGTGTATGCCGACAGGCGTTCGCAGCCCTCCCGCGCAGTCATCATCTTCTGCAGGTTGGTATCCCGCTCCCCTTGATTCGGTTCGGTTCCCTTAGTCACTCAACTGCCGATTCTTGATCCGTGTCCGCCTGCAGAGCGAACCAGATCGATTTCGAGGAGATCAAGGTGGATCTGTTCAAGGCTCAGCACCGCACAGCTGAATTCCGAAGTACCCTTCATCCTCACGCCCTTTCATGATTCTTTTCCTCCATTATTTTGGCCAAGAACGCCTCGCTTCTTTCCCCAACTCTTGCCTGTGTTTGATAGTGCTACCTGGTCTTGGGCGCGGTGGCTAATACATGAAGCTCATTTTTTCATTATACGCTGTTCGATTGGCCCTGATTACCGTGTTTTTTTTTTCTCTTCAGAGGTAAACCCGATGGGCCAAGTGCCTGCAATTGTTGATGGAAGGTTCAAACTGTTTGAAAGGTAAGCCCAAATTCCGACAAACTCTCGAGATTTATTATTTGCTTGCTTACCTTTCCAGGAAAAAGGAAGGAAAGAAAGAAATTATTTGGTTTCTTTGTTTCTTTTGACGGCATGGCCTACTTTTCTTTTTCTGCTCTGTACATATTTATTTATAAGATAATTTTATTTTTATTCTAACAACCACGCAAGACATAGGATCTAGGGAGGTGTTTGATGCCAAAATGAAGAAAAAATTGTGAACATCCTAAGAAACTTATCTGCATTCCATATAACTAGCTATTTGTTCATTATATGTATTGGTTTTCGACATGTTGGAACTATGCTAATAATAGTTGTGATGCTTGATTTTATCGTGACAATACTTTTTCTTCTGTCACAGTCATGCCATTTTGAGGTATCTTGCATCGGTGTTTCCTGGAGTTCCAGACCACTGGTGCGTTATATAAGCAATGGCATTTATCAATTTATGCTATTTTTGAATGCTCTACTTGGTTTCATTAATAGATTTTTGCTGCAGAATAGTGATGCCCACTAAACTTTGTTAGTCTTTATTGGAGTAGTTTTAAACATCAGACTGCTTTACTTGTTAAGTATGGGTATAGTAGTGAATCTGCTAGTAGTGCTGGGTTAAATCCAAGGAGTAATGGGTTGAAAGTAGCTACTAAATCTGGATCAAAATTTCTATGGCAGTATTGTGTTGCTTAGTTGGATCGTTAGTCATTTCATCATTTGTCACAAGAAAGATCGCAATCTGCTCTAACGTGGGCTAAAATTAAAGCACATTTCTAAATGGTGGATGACCATTTCTGTGTTTTAAGAAGTGATAGGATTAGAAGATGCTACCTTAGACAGGAGGATGGACCTAGTGCCTAAATAGGCTAGGTATCGATTTTTTTTAATAACACTTTGTTAACATTTGTTTACATTCTATTTTGATGAGATCTCATATGTTGGCAATTTATGGTCACTGTTTGATATCTTGATTCATATAGGTATCCCGCCGACTTATTTACCAGAGCCAAAATTGAGTCGATCTTGGATTGGCATCACTCGAATTTGCGTCGTGGTGCAGGTGAGGGACAAAGTTACTCAAGGCTGGTCCTGCCAGGCTATTTAGAGTAAGCGTGTACCATAAGTATATATTATGGGTTACTTCATCATAGGATCGTCTCATGATATTGCTCCTTACTTCTGTACCAGCCTTGTGGCGATGAATCAACTGATTCTATTCCTCGAGCCTAACAAGTGGTGTACTGTTTGGAGTTAGTATCGGATGCTCCATAGATCACCCGGTTCCTCATACCAAACACCATATATATGTTTTATAGAGATAACACAATCACATGTCAGTTGGGGTCTTTTTTGATGGAATTTGTATAACGGTTTCCAACAGTCTAACATAAATTTGTGTCTCAATAACTGAGCCTTTACCGTACATTGACTGTTCATAATTGTGCAGCAACTCTTATAATGAATAGGGCATTGGCTCCCTTTCTTGGTATTACGCCAAGTCCTGAGGCTGCAAAACAAGCAGAGAATCTGCTGGTGCAGTCACTGGGAAGCATTGAATCTGTATGGCTGAAAGGGGACTCAAAGTTCTTACTAGGTAGTCCACAACCATCAATAGCAGATCTGAGCCTTGTTTGTGAGATAATGCAACTGGAGGTATGTATGTTTTCCTGCTTCAGTCTAGTGTCTATTGTATGTGCCTGCCGACTGTTTAAAATTTGCTGCCGTTGCAGTATCATATGGACTTTTTCCATCAAGAGATTATACTTTGCATCCTATCTCACTAACACCTTATGTGGACTGAAACCTGAAATACTCAAACATGGATCACAGCATGCATCCTTACCATCCTCTTTAAGTGTTCTGTCTTGCACTGATATTGCCTTGAATTGTGATAGATTCACTGTATTTATTCTCTCCAGACAGTTGACTGTGATTGTGTTTAACTGCAATATATGACTTGCAGATCCTTGGTGATGATGTACGTGACAGATATCTAGGTGCTCATGAGAAGATCCTCACTTGGATAGATAATGTGAAGAAAGCCACAAGTCCTCATTTTGAGGAAGCGCACGAGCTCCTCTTCAATGTGAAGGCACTCATGCAGAGCAAGGTTGCTGCAGCAGCACACCAGCCAAGCTCAAAGCTCAAAATTGCATCCAAGCTCTGACTGCGAGGGTTCTGCTTGTTCGGTCGCTGAAATGAGGATATCTTTAATAAGAATATATGTGGAAAGAAGATACGGGATGAAAAGTGAGAATGGTCATCATTGGTTGGGTGAACTAATTGCTGCTTGTGTAGTTGATATTTCTGCTCGTGAAGTTGGTATTTCTGTTGAAACGATTCATCCCATACCAGGACGTGGAGTTGTAAAAATTGGTGCATTGTAAAAATGAAGCATGTTGCATTATGTTTTCCATAAAAAATAAAATAAACCCATTACCATTTTGTCAATGCATGAAGGGTTATTTAGTTACTAGGTGTAGCAATTATCATGAATTTTCAGCGTTTCTCACACTCAAGCAAGAAAGTCATTTCGCTTCAGTGCTGCTTTCAGGTTTTATTTGTAATCCTACCTTGGCATTAAGTCTTCTTGTTCGTTGGTACGCAGGGGGTTATTCATCCTCTCTATAACAAGAAACCAGAAATGACATAATCAAGAGGATGCATTACATAAGCTACCGACTGTCTTTGCATAGCGTTGACTTATTTCACAGAACGGAACACAGAACCAACACCTCTAGTGTCCGTTATTCATTCCGGTATGAGAATAGTGTACTCCTCCGTTCGTGATTTGTTGACGCTGCTTAGCTCAAATTTGAGCTAAGCAGAGGGTCAACAAATCACGAACAGAGGGAGTACTCAACAACAACATCCCAAATTTATTCCAAGGAATTTATAGTATCTTCATTGTCCAGCTGCACAGCTCCCTTGTCTAGTCTGTCTTGAATCTGTGAGTAAACTTGTCCAGGCCCTCTTTGCAGTCTTCAATTACCCTCTTGGACTTATCCCCAATTGTTGATCCAAATGCGCATGCACTACCATGCACCTCTGCTGCTAACTTGTTTGCCTTGGAAGCAGCAGCAATCCCGAAGTCCGTACATTGCTGCCTTGCGTTTTCTGCACTTTGCTTTAGGCTTGCAATGAAAGTCCTCAAATGTTGCATT
>CM017443.1:2716953-2817522 GCA_007726485.1 Eragrostis curvula
CAAAATGCCAGAGGCCCAAGACACCGCCGCCGGGACCGGCAAGGAAACGGGTTGGCGAGCTCGTCTGCAGCTATGCGCACCGGCCGCCGCTCTGTTTGCTTCGAGTTGCTCAAAACCTGAACCCGGCAGACACACAATGGCAGCCAGTCACTTTCCTGATCGGAGCCCTGTGCGCCCCTGCGTTGCCTCTTTTCATGGATGTCACTTTACTGATTTTGCTCCTGAAGATCTCGAAACCTGGAGACGCACACGTTCCCCACGACAAGGCACGGTGCATTGCCTGTTGCCTCCTTCCGATCCGGAGAAGATGCCCATGCCGTGCTGTCGCCCCCAGTTGCGCCGTTTGTGCTACCGGCTTACCTTGTGTGGCACCCGACGCCAATATCATTCAGGGAAATGGAGTGGCAACCGATGTGCATGCTGAAGTCTTCAGGCGAGTAAGATAGTAGTACGATTCTGTGAGGTATATCTTTCTCGCTGAGTTGTTCCGTTACGTTGCTGGTAAATTGGAAACAACATTCTAACTCACTGCCATCTCTTAGGTCGGCAAAAAAATGTGATCAGTTATCGTTTCAGAAGTAGTACTACATAGCCTGAATGTTTTCCATTGGAAAAAAAATGCAATTAAAGGATCAACCATCATACAGGTGCCAGCTGCAACCAAGCAAACCAGGAACACGGCAGATCATGCTTTGCTCAGCCAAGCAAACACGGAACAGTTTGTTTGCTGAATGATTTCCGGACGTTCAATTGGATTAATTGGGACATCATTCCTTCCCATCTATCTATAAAATAAAAAAAATGCACTGGGCCATCAAATTTAGTTACACTGTCATATATATTACTGTTTGAACAACTCGTTACAATTTCGTTTCGATAACATCCACACGTCATTGGGAAAGAAAACTATATACAAACCGGCTACGGGAGTACTTCCACCAAAGCCTTTTAAGACAGACAGACAAATGGCAGTAATTGTTCCTCATCAACTTTCTGCAACAGAACGAATGATACTTAGCGTAAGGTAACCCACAGAACCATAGCCAGCAATAACCATCAGCCATATCTTCCTTCTGAAAGCCCTGCTCCTCTTCTCAAACTCCTCCCAATCACGCCTTCAGAAAAAAGAACAAAATGAATAACCGTATGGGCACATGTTACGAACGGAAGTTCAGACTGCCAGATGCAAAGGAAGTTCAGACTGCCAGATGCAAAGAAAGGTAGTTGTCTTACTTTCTTTTTTCCTGGAATTTAGCCCTGGTGACATGAATCGGCTCGTCGTCAGACCAAAACCTGGTCGGTTCAAAAAGGCCTTCGGATGTTACGCTTTCTTTCTTATCCTGCAGTTCAAAATTAAAGTTGGAAGTTATCATACGCTTAACCGATTAGGTGCTGATGCTATCCTGTCCTAATAAGCGTCTCAATTAACTTGCACGCGTCATCTTAGCCCAAGCATTTCTTCAAAACTAAGCACGACTGTAAAAAGTTACTTCACTGACGTGGGGTCCAAATAGGGAGAGAAGCAAGCTCGTTGGAAAACAGGTAAAACAGGGTTGCTGGAGTTACAAAAAAGAAATAATGTGCGTACGATTTTTACAGAACGCTGACAATCTGTGTATGCGCCTTACTCCCTGGCTTATCCTGCATCTCAAAAGTGGGAAGTTATAGTATGCCATTATGTAATCGATGCAGTGCTCATGTTACCCCGTCTCGCAGAACGTCTCCATGAACTTGCGTGCGCCATCGTAGCCCTAGCACGCTGCTTCGTAACTAAGCATGTTTCTAACACATGACTTCACTGATGACAAAGGGTCCAAAAGAGGGAAGCAGGCTCGTTGGTTTCACAGACTGGGCAAGGAAAACTGGGCTGCCAGAGTTACCAGATAGACCCCTGTACGCGTGCACGCAGATTTGACAATGGAATTGGTTCTTTAGACACGTAACTCCATTTACTACCAATTCTAGCCTTCTAGTAGGTACCAAGCTGGCACTTTCGTGGGGATTTGATTGATTGCTGCGGAGAGGGAGGGAGACGGGGAACAAACCTTGACGGCGGCGGCGACAGAGGCTGCCGCACGACGCGGGAGGGCCTTCATCATGCCAATCAGAGAGCGCATTGCCATGGCACCTTACTGGCGGACCGACGGGATCTGGAGGACGGCGTAAAAGACGAATAGGGCTTGCTTCCTCTGCTTCTTTCATGGCGAGAGGGCGTTCCCTGTCTGGCCTTGAACAAGAAGAGATCTCTCCTCCTCGTACCCGTAAAGACGTTGGCTAGTCATCACAGCCCGTATCGCACGTAGCGGCCCATGCATTGCAGCGGTCACCGACATGTTTTTTTTTTTTCTTTTCCGTTTTTCCTTAATATATACTCTATAGAGTATACCACCTAATTTAGGGTCCTCTGAAAAAGATAGAGAAAGTTAGGGTCACATGAATGTTCTGCTCTACCACCTGAATTTTAATGGCTCGTACTTATGTCGAGGGTTGTGTTTTAGGGATGACGAGTACAATGGCTTAACTGCAAATCTCACTCAAACCTTAAACATAGTTTGATATTCCTCTTATAAGCATGTTTGTGGCAAAAGTTTGAGGGCAGCCGCATTGCTCAGTGGCGCCAACAGTCTCAACGTTGCAAGGACATGGTTTGGTCTTTTTCTTTTATTTTTGAGGTAAGGTACATGGTTGGTCTAGGGAACGTTCCAATACCTACACTACGCTCTACCGCCCTATCGCGGCCTTTGAGTTTGGCTATCACAATGATTGTAACGCTTGGAAAGGTTGGGCGGTGCCTTGACTTGTGTCAAAAATACTATGGATGGCACCAATGTAGTAAAACTTCATCATGTCTAGAGAGAAACCAAATAGAGGAACCATTGTTTGAATTCTGATACGAAAGAGACTCCCATAAGCTATATCGTGATGAAGACTAACATCACTTTGCAACTCATATTGGAGGTGGGCGAGCAACGCACTCCGCTCGCCCAGGCAACCGCTCTTAGCACTCGTGCTAGGAGGGCCCAAGCCCCTCCCCCCCCCCCCCCCCCCCCCTTTCCTTCCTTCCCGTCTGATGCATGACGCACCCGTCGCCAACCACGCCCATCACCCTCCTGCCGTCCGAGGCTATGGCGTCCCACCATCAGGTCGCAGCGGCTGCCTCCGGACCCCTTCCTCTATGATTGCAGGACATTAAAACTTGCTAGAACCCTAACCACAGTGCTCTCTTTCCCCCAGCATGACAATCGAGCCACCCTAACCCCACCTCCACCTCCAGCGGCGCCACACCGCCCGTCCCGTCGTCACGCTACGCCACATGACGCCTCTCTTGGAGCCGTGTGGGAGGAGGAAGAAGCCAGGTAGCCGTCGGATATAACTTTTGCACGAATCTTAAAGCTGTGTGATTTGACGAAAAAAAATCACGCGCTTGATGTATCGGGATTCCGCTCCCTTGTCAGGTGTTCGCTAAAATAGCAACCTCCCCGGCATTTCTCACGTTGGTCCGTCCGTCCGTTGAAGGCCCGTGTCGGCGAGCTGGTCTGCCTGTGCATGCGGCCCGTGGCGCACTTCTGATTCTGTTCTTGATCTCTTTTTTTCAGACATTGATCTCAAAAATGGGAGGTGTAGAAGAGTGCAAGGCACCTTACCCGCCTTTGATACGGCGAATGTGCCCCATGCTATGCTGTCGCCCCATTTGCGTCGAGTATACCGGCCTTACCAAGTCTGGCACACGACGCCATTATCATTGCACGATGGAGAAGCAACCAACCTAGCTACGGTGTCAACACGAGTTCTCAAGAGAATCAGATACTCCTCCAGGAAAGGTAGGGCAGTGCAAAGGGTAGACGCAGGAAGAATCTCACGGTCGTGTTCTCGTAAAGCTGGTTGGTTGTGAACTTGTGATGTACTAGTAACCTGTAAAGATTAATTACTACTCCATGTAACCACCATTGCAAATCACATCTTCCTCGCATTGCGTGCTCTCCAAATTACTACCACGCACATTACATGCGTCGTGTACATGCGCAAGCTGTCGGCTGTCGTTATCCTTTTTCAGAGTGCCGCACCTGCACTTGTGCACTGTGCATAGCCTGCTTCGGAAACATGAAAAGGAACATGTGTAATCTTGCAGGATCTCCAACCTAGAAAGCAAAAAAAGGATGAGCCTTTGTGTTGTCTGAAAGTGTGTGGAAGAGTGAATGAGCTGAATGCTGCAAGCTGCACCAACTTCCGCACCACTCCAACTGAACGCTCACGGGGCAAAATGCAGTGCTTGCAGCAACAAGGAAAAGAAAGAAAAAGGAGATTCCCACGCGCGCGCAGGTAGCATTTTACCAGCTGACAGACCACCTCGAGCATAAACCTTTGCTTACCCAGGAGAAAATCAACTCTGACTCACAATGGTGACAGTGTACCTGAATATCATGTGCTCCGCTCTGCTGTTAAACTCGTGTGCAGCAGAACAAGAAAAGAATCAAATTGAGATGGATTGACCCGGCCGGAATGATTAAATTATGTTCTTAAAAAGAGTGATCGTCGTGATGAAACAGAAGAGAACAGGAGACTAGCATTACTGTTACTGACTCGGAATTAATTCTGTCAGTTCCGGTGCTCAGTCGTTTGATCCGGAAAGGATGGTCAGTGGCAGCCGCACAACTGATCAGCGGCTGCCGTCTTCCACCGACAAGGCGAGGCGATGCTATCCGGCCTACCTATCGAATCGAAGCAAAACCGTTTCGCAACCTTACTAGTAGTACTCCTAATTATCAAATTAGACACTAGCTAGTGTTGTGGCCTGCCTGCGAAGAAACTGTCAACTACGTCTAATACGATGCACGCCTGCAGCTAGCTAGGTGAAGTATATGCAGTCGCAGGCCCATTGCCACCGACTCGTAGACGCATGAAGCGTGCCTTGTGGACGAGATAAGCCTGCACTGCACACACACTGGCTGTGCTGCACTGCTACTGGTAGCAGCTGCCGGAACGGTAGGTGAGACGTTCGAGTCATGTTCATTGACGCGTACGTCTTCTTGGCTACCTAGATTCCGTATCATCACACACACCATCATCATGCCGAGCGACGACGGCGTATCGCGACGTGATACGTTACACATATGCTGCTAAGCCATGGCAAACCGGATTTGCATTGGCGTCATTAGGCGGGCGACGACGAGGTTTTGTCCGCCATGGCAGGCCGTGATGGTACACCGCCACCAACCGTTTGTACCATGCATGCCAGTCGCTGCGCGCTGGTGACTACGCTTCTGCTCTCAGACACGGTTGGACTGACCTGCCGAGTTGTGTTTACCTATCTCACTTATTACGTGTGATTACATTTTGTTTGATGTCCGTTGGAAGCATTGATACTCCCTCCGGTCACAATAAACGTTTGACATTAACGTGACCCCCAACACGTCCTCACTTCGGCCGCCAATTGAATGCACGGAAATAACCAAAATGCGGCAAAGCTTCTTAGATTATGAAGCTACTATTTGAACCAATTCTAGTTATACTGTAGGTATTTTCCGAACGTTTCACCTTCAGATACTAATGGTCAAAGTTTAGACCAGTTGACTGCATGCAACTTAAAACGTGGAAATGCAACAAAATGGACCTGGAGAAGAAGATTTGGGGCAGTCATTAATCCAACTTTCTTCTGGAATTCCAGCGAGGTCCACATGCCATGTCCTATCAACACTGCGATATCATTCTTATGTCCCCGGACTAACCGATACAAAACTCCAAAAACCTGGGGCCAAATCATCCCATCCAAAACGCCAAAATCCTCTTGTTACATCACGAAAACGACCAAACTGATCCCAAAAAAGGCCCCCGAATTTCCTCATTTTTAAGGAGCAAAAAACCAGCGAAGGCCACCAAGAGTGAAGAGCAGAGAGAGAAAGGCACTCCTCTCCTTTTCTCTCCCCCCGTCTCCCTCCCTCCATTCCAATCTCTCCCTCTCTCCTACCTCACGCAGCGGCATTAATGGATTCCGCAGCCGCGGCCACATACGCCACCGCCCCCCGCTCAGCAACCCTAATGTGACGCCATCTCCCATCCCGGTCGGATCCTTCCCCGCGGCGCCGCGTGCTCGAGGTGTGTTCTTCGGGGGAAAAGTCGCTGCCTTGGGAGTTCCCGGGCGAGGGTGGCACGGGCCAATGCGGCTCGATCCGGCTTGGTCTGCGCGGTGATTTAGCTCGGATTGGGCACTGGTTCGGTGAATCCCAGCGCCGTTGACCCGCGCTGCCTCGGAAAAGGTTGGATCTTTACAACGCTCTGTGCTTTGGGGGTGGGGCTGGCGTGTGCCGATTTCTTGGAGTGGTTTAGGTTGGGGATTGCCTGCATTCTGGTTAAATATGTAGAAGTTTGTCCCTAGGATGTGGGGGCTCAGTTCTTCGTCAGAATCTCTTGGTCTGTGCGAGGTCAAATTTGGGGTAGAGATTGGGTTTTTGGCCTTTTGGGGGAACCTGGTGCTGTTGTTTCCTTGATTAGCTACTGTTAGCTGCGTATACGCTAAATGTGTTTAGTTCTCTTATGCTTTGTTGTGTCTTGTTGCCTTCTGCAGGTATAGAGAGTGAAGAGAAATGGATGTGGAGAAAGCTGCTTCAAAGGGGCATGGTTTCTTTAGCCTGTTCGATTGGGGTAAGAATAAGAAGTCTAAAAAGCGGCTATTCAGTGGAAGTGGGAGCGATTCTCCAAATCCAAGTAAGCAAATGAGCAACAGGAGTCGAGTGGTTACTGTAAACTAGTTACATTTTGGCAAATATATGAAATGTGCCTGTATCGTAAATCCTTGTCCTCTCTTGTAAATGTAGGGAGTACTGGAGATGAGAAGGAAGTTGATGTTGGCACACCAAGTACTCGGTCGAATTCGGTATGTGCTACTGCTTGTAACTTTTTTCAGGTTTAGTTAAAGTTGTTACAATTCCTGTGTGACTAAAACTGTTTTTTTTTTCCCCGGCAGGTCTTTGAAGATGCGCCCAGCTTGAAGGAAAGCAGCGAGCATAGTTGCTCATCTTCAGTAGTAGATGAAGAAGCTCAGGCAAGGAGGTGTCCCACTGTTGTGGCTAGGCTTATGGGTTTGGATTCTATGCCTGCGGCAAGCTCATCAGAACCCATTCCCATTCCATTAGCTGTACAACCACCCTTCGAAACCAATAGCCATGACAATTTGGCTGGCAGAAGTCATGTTGGTAGTCCACATAAGATGCCGGGTAGTCCTATTGACCGGTTTAAAATGGAAGCACTGCCTCCAAGATATGCCAAGAGGACATTATCAGTTGCGCAGTATAAGTTATTGTCTCCCATGAAGAACAATAATCATATGTCCAGCAGAAATGCGGCTGATATAATGGAGGCAGCATCTAGGATCATTGGATCTGGAGTTGAAAATATAAGTCCTTACAGAGTTAACGATGTTGGGCACACAAATGCTGTGCGTGCCTACAACACAAGAGAGATCATAGGAATCCAACAAAGGTCACATAAGCTTAATGAAGAACTGAGGAATCGTGGTGGCTCTGCTTCTTCTAGACTGCCAAGTGGAAAACCTTTGGATGGAATTTTGAAAGGTTCAGAGACCACCTCATCTTCCAGGATCTCAGTGTCAACTGGATGTGCTCAAGTTGGTCCTAAGGTCAAAACCAGCAACAGATCATCAAATGTTGCTCGAGCTGTGCAAGCCCAAGGAAAAGAAGAGATAAGAAAAGGCAGTAGAAAACTTGAAACTCGCAGCAGGAACCCTGAAAATAGCATGACTTTGAGGAATGGCTTAAACCAAAGAAAGGATAACAACCAAGCTGGCACAACAAGTTCGTCCAATGCGCTTGTGCCCAACAACAGAAAGCAGAACGCTATGGTCATCAAACACAGGGTGAATTCAAACCCCGCAACACCTAGTCGGCAGCGAAGCAATACTCATCAAATGAATGCCTCTCCCAGAAAGGTTGGGGCTACCAACACATTCAGTGGAAACAACACTCATGGTAACAGAAAGGTAGACCTACAGCCAACCAGTCATGCAAATATGAGAACTCATTCTATAGCGAAAGCAATCCCCAAGCCAAGAAGATTACAAGAAAGGAGGTCTTATTCCAATACAAGCCAGTCAAGTGATAGCCTAAATTCGGACCGAAGCCAAAGGAGGGTTCGGCACAATATTGTGATAGATGAGCAATCAACTTTCTCGACGAACAAAAAGAAAATCAGCACTGAGATAGTTTCATTCACATTTACCTCACCAGTTGACAAATCATTACATGGCTCCCACCTTCCCAATCATCCAGCTGAAAAACAGTTTATAGAGAACTTGAAAGCGGTGTCTACTTCAAGTGATACATCAAACACTAAACTTGATGTCATTGATGGTGATTATTTAGGGCTTCTATTGGAGCAAAAATTGAGAGAATTGACTTCAGGGGTGAGATCACCCTATTCTAAGCCAGCCAAAGGTGTTCGAATATATGCCCCTTCGCCAGTTTTGGAAGACACGGCATCAGCATGTGAAACATCTAGCATCACTTCTACTGATTATGACAGGGAGTCACTACAGTCTTTCAACGATGGAAAAGCCACTCTCTCCCAGACAGATCGCATTCCACATAATCATCAGGTATGGCACCTCTGAGCCTATGACGCACCTCTTCTTATCACCCTCTTATCAGCACTGCTTTATGTATATTAATTTCCTCGTTGCGTGCATACAAGAATTGTTTGCTACCGTCATCTCTGCTACTGATTATGTCCTTTGTTTATATATCGAAGAAAATTTGAAAATGATTGACTCCATAATTGATTAGCCATAGCAACTTTTCTCTGTACAGCTGTGGTGTACAGTTTCGTATTTCAATCTTGAGTCGAACTTGACTGTACGCTAGCTAATATTATATCACAATTCACAAGATAGATATCCTTAAGTTGTGCCGAAACCGAGGCATGTATGTGTTGTCCCACTGAAATAAGAGCAATTCACTTTCGCAGTTCCTTCCATGTCTTAGTTATGTGTCAAGATCGAATTAATTTCTGTAAACAGATTATCCAACCCCACAAAACTGCATAACAATTCGTCTCCAAAGTTGAATATTTTCTATGCTAAATCTTCCATTTTCCAGTATGATTATGTATGTATCTCCCATTTTGTATAGTTTATATTATGCACATTTTTCATCTATTATAAATGAAGATGAAAAAAAGTCAGATCAGAGGGTAGTTAGAAGCACTGAATTGATTTCATAGATCAATATTTTTTTACGAATCCAACTTTGTTATCGTTGAACACTTTTTCATTCGCCATTGCGGCACTTAAACTGTTAAACCTGCCATGTGACACTAATATGAATATGACTGTCTCTTTGTAATATAGTCACGATGTACAAGTGTTGGTCTGTATTCTAACAATAGCTTCCTTTTATCAGCCATCTCAACCTGTGAAGTATGATAACAATGTTGCGGATCAAGGGGAGCTAGAGCATCTTCGCCTAAGCCCTCTTTCGACATGGGAAGCTGCTCTTTCGACTGAAACCTGCAGCTCATCTGAGAGCTGGAGAAGTGCAAATGGTAAATATAGTTGCTTGCTGTTTGCTGTTGCACTAGCCACGGACCATGCTCAAACATCATCTTGTTTTACTTTGCAGGAACCAGATTATTTAGTTCAACAGATGGAGCAACAACTTCTGATTCGACACATTTCAACAAATGCTTAGAAGTAGATGCTTTGTCAGAGTATTCTGACACAGCCTCGTCAATCACTGTGGCGACAACAGAAATCCCTCGATCAGAAAGCAGCAGCTCATGCCACATGGATTGTAGACAGGAGGTAGAGTTTATAAGGGAGGTTTTGAATGCTGCTTCTAACGGTCGCATCTTCTCTTGTTTGGAGCAAGTTGGTAATTCAGAAATTCTGGACCTGCATCTGTTTGAAGAACTAAATGGCAATATTAGCTTGTTCGTTGGTGAAGAGGGCAAAGCTTACAGATCGAGGCGGAGGCTGCTCTTTGACTGTGTAAATGAGTTATTGAGTATTAAATGTGCATACTACTTCAACGCCGGCTACAGCTCATGGTATATGGGGATGGCCGTTCTGCAGAACCTCTCATCGGATGAACTCCACAGAGAGATGACCTGTCTGAAGGTTGCTGAGGAGTGGATGGTGGATGAACTTGTGTACAGAGAAATGAGTACTCCTCTGGGGAATTGGGTTGATTTCAAGATGGATTCATACCAAGTTGGCGGAGACATAACGATGGAGTTGCTAGGTTCTTTGGTTGATGAAGTGGTTGCTGATCTTCTGACTGACTCGTTTTTGTAGCAGGTGTTGATCAACTAACTAACAATACCTGTTGACGGTCACAAGGGTTTTGTTCCATGTATTCCCTTATAACTGTATATTGGTAGCTTGCTCATCCAATTGTGTAGTGTTGTTGAGAGTGAGATGTCGCTAACCTGCTCATTATCTGATGATTGATCAATGTTTGTCATGAGTACAACATTCTTGCCCCGTTTGTGGACAATTCGAGCTGGTGTGGTTGAAAATGGTTGTCTGCTTTATCTTAGTTGAAATGGAAAGTGTATCTTTTAACTGTGTGAAAGGTGTGCTCCTTTTTGTATGGAGCAAACAAGTAGCATCTCTTTCAGCCGTATCTATTTCAGTGTGAGATTGACATTGCTCGGTTCAAGCCACAGTGCTGAAACCTGAACGTCAATCCCTATCTAGTAATCTGTCATGAACTGGTTTTGCAGATGTGTTGCCTCAAATGTGATTTGTCCTATATCACTTTATTGCTATCTTTGTATATATAATTTCTCCTGGGTAATGAAACCACTTGCTTGATTCAGATGTGAGCCGTTTCGTAGTTTTAGCGAACTGAGGTTAACTGCTACCTGTATGACAGTAACATCGTTGCGTGCTGCCGTGCAGTTTGTCTAGAAATGTCTCGCGGCTAGTCGGTTCCGTTGTTTACACGATCATCTTCCAATTCCTCGCCGTCTCGTCCATTCCTCTCTTTTTTTTCGAAAGACCTCCATTCCTCTTCAATCCTTCGTCCACACAAGCATCAAGCGGCAATGCTTCAAACGCCGCCAGGGGCAGCCTGCTGGCCGGCCACCTCGACGCCGTGCGCCAGCCCAAAACGCTGGTGAAGGGCAGACGCCGCCGTTCCACGGCGAGTGCGCGTGCTCTCGTTCCTCGTATACCCGAAGCGGCCGACCAACCTACGCCGTCTCAACGAGTCCGGCACCGCCGCGCTTGCTTCCTTCGGGCGCGTGCGCGGCGGCGGGCGACAAGAACGGCACGCCGCCGCGGGACCGAACCATGCGCCGGCGCCGTGCATTCCTTCAACCACACCAATGTGCCGACCTTGCAAGGATGGTCGGAGATTAAAATGGAGAACCGACCAACCCGGTCGGCGAACGGACTACGGAGTCTCCACGACCTCCGGCGGCAAGGCGGAGGAGGAAGGGTGCGAGGAGAAGCATGAGAGAGGTGCGGGTCTGCGATCGGATTGCGCCAGCGTCCATATGGATCTCCGCTGGACGGACGCCACCAAGGTCGCCTCCCCGCCTGGAGCCGAAGCTGAGCGTCAAGATGCATGCGTCGTTCCGCAGCCGTCACTCTCGCCATGAAACGTCTCCTTCGCCGCCTCTATCCCTTGAGTTAATTTCGCCGTCGATTTGGTTCCTATCGATGGGGATATCGATCGCTTTCCTCGATTTTGTTCCACCAAATTCCTGTTTCAAGTTTTGAACGACAAGTCGCCACCGGCTTCGGTTCGGTGAAGCCATCGTTCGCCTCTTCAGGGAGCACGGCGCCAAGGTCTACATCGCGATCACCGAGGACGACGCTGGCTCGAAGCTGCTCGACGCCCTGGGCGGTGACAGTCAGGATGTATGTTCGTCCACTGCGACGTCACAGTCAGGGAGAACGTGAGCCGCGGCGGCGTTGCGGTCCCGCGCCCTAGAAGACATCATGCTCAACAACGCCGGCATCAATGGCGACACCGGCATCCGCAACATGGACGCCGCCGAGGTGCGGAATTGAGGTGTTCGTCTGTTCGACATCAAAGTGCACTGCGTGGTCCGAGGGGAATGGATGAAGCACGCTCTGCAATTCTACTCTGTATTTTGTCCCGTCAAGAAGGCCAATGCATCGTGCAAATTAACTTCCTTCTTCCATCTAGTACCATACTAGAACGAGGGCACTCAAATTTCTGGGGGAGAACTTGCATGAATCGAAAGCAAATAAACTCGGTTCATATTATTGTATACATACTGGGAAGCAAATTAACGGGCAGTGGCCATCAGGGTAGTGAAAATTAACCCTGCAGGCCTACACACACCTTATGGCCTGGCGAGGATTACTACGTATGCCGATTCCAGGTGAGCATTTCTTATGGCCTGGCGCACCTCATCAGTAATCGAGGGATCAACCTAGCTCACTGCTTACCATCGAATAAATGACCGGAAACTCCATTCAATCGGAGAATAAATTTAAACGGGGCAGTATTTCTACAGTTGGTATGTTTCATACTGAGAGATTGAGTGGCACTGGCGTGCCATTTCTACAATTCTAATCTGAACTGGCTATATGCTTTGTGCTTGTGGAAAGAGGGGACGAGACGAAATCCGTCGTCAGTTGTCAACTTGTGATCCAAGCTCACATGGGCATAGTATAACAAATGATGTATGGGGATGTGGTGTTTGATTGGTGACAGCATATGAATGTTCCAGAGGCAATTTGTCTATATCTTTCCTTTAACTGAAGGAAAAAGGGACCGTGTGCAACCTTGAAGGGCCACATATGCCCAGAAGTCAGAACTGGATTGCAGGTTCCTATAAAAGTGGCATGGGAATATATGGCACCAACTGAAAGGATCAAAGAATATTACAGCATCTGTTACAAATTATCCTGGAATTTGGCATAGATGAGGAACAAGTTCAGTTGGTAGTGTTTGGCGTCATTCCAAATGCTGTTATTTATCTAGCAGACCAGCAGCCTCTGCTGAAGTCGTTGAGGATCAGCAAGGATAAGAATTGAAAACCAATGTCGCGAATCGGACATTTCCGTGGATCCAAGTTAGCACATTCCGACATTGCATAGTTTGTGGAGTCCAATGGTAACTCAATTGGAATGAACGATCCAATATTCTAGTACCAATGATAATTTTCTAGCCATAGAACATCATGACACTTCATACTATTGAACAAGCTCTATGTATCGTGAGAAAGATAATGGACAGATGCCATATAAAATGCAGCAGCAGTAGTACTAAATAAACAGATGTACCAAAGTTCAGAGGAACAGAGCTTTTCACCAAACGATTATATACATCAAGCATGCTTGCAACCATGGAACGGTATCCCTTGTCAAACGAGATTCAAAACTTGTAGAGTGGGATGGCAAATGGCAAAACTTGAGCTGAATCATCCTCTTCACAACACAAGATAACAACAAACATGTAGTAATCTCCTTGTCCATTTGAAAATAAAACAGGAACATGGAGTTCATGCATTGTCAATCATGAACTCCATGCTTTGCAAAATCGCAAGAATAAACTCATCACACACCATGCATTAATCATAGATAGACAGCTCAAATTACAGTTCTGTTCACAACAGCCCGGCGACAGGCACAGATAGGTAGCCGTTCCATCAAATTATTACATATAAAAGGCGCTGCTCCCATGAGCAACGACAATCTCACATAGGCATACAAATGCAGCAGCTGCTTGTTAGCTAGCTACCCGATCCGTCTCAAACGGCGTAGCAGAGAGCAGACCAAGCAAGCGCTGAAATGGAACCAAGCACACGCAGGCAGCAGGTGCAGAGCAGGCACACGATGCTGCTGTTTGCAAGACACACGCATCGGCCCGGGCTGTGCGCACACGCACAACAGGGGCATGTTTTTATTCAAGAAAAACACACAGAAATTGACGCAGGCAACTAGGCCATCAGGGCAGAGGAGCCAAGCATCCGGAGGCCTCCATGCCTTGCAGGACACCCACCCACCCACACACACGAGCACACTGGAAGCAAAGGCGGGAACAGGGCACTGTTCCTAGCCGGAAGCAAGCAAGCAAGGCAGCCACGTGGGCACACATAACACGAACGAAGCGCGGCATTAGTAGTCTGGCAGCCGCGCGGATGGATGCTCAGTACCGTTGTTACAATCGCCGAAGATTTCACCTGTAGGCAAGGCAACGCGATAACATATAACGAAATCGTCAAGCAGCAGGAACAACTATGATAATGCAAAGATCGATGGCTTCATCAAAAACAAGGCAATGAACACGAGATGGAGGGGAGACATACCTGAGGACCGTGCCCCTAAGGAGGCGCCTCCTCCGGTAGTAGCGCGAGTGCAGGGGCGGCTCTTGGTAGTAGCTCGGGTGGTGGCGGGCGTCCATGCCGTCCCACTCCAGCGCGTCCCACACGTCCTTCTCCATCTCCACAGTCGGCTTCGAACGCCTCAAGCCTCGCACGGGCTTCTCCAAAACCTCATCCACGGCCGGCAGCCGACGCAGGCCGAAGCACCCTCTGATCCGGATGGACTGGAGCTTGGGCACGGACATCTTCCCCTCAAAAATCCCCCTCAGCATCGGCAGGTCGTGCAGGTAGATGGTGGCCAGCGCCGGGAATCTCAAGGCAGCATCGTCGGGGCAGTTGTACGGTGCGATGAAGATGTGCTTGAGGTCGCCGCAGTGGACGACGTGGATGGTCTTGAGGTTGGGACACCAATTGTTTCCATAGGCCCCCAGCGGCGGCAGCGCCGCGTACTGAAGCCTTGGGCAGGAGCGCAGGTGTAGATGCTGCAGATATAGAAAGTTACACCATGGGCTCCAAAGGCAGCGAGCCATCGCGAGCTCCGACGCCCACATGACCTTTAGCAACATGATGTTATCGTCACGCACATCCAAAGGAAAGAGGATGGGCCCCAAGCTGGGGCATCTCTCCACGCGGCACCACCCAAGGCCTCCCCAACATCCTCTAGGCATGCTCACGCTAATGGAGGTGTCGTGCACATGTAGGGACTTTGCACGGTATTGCATCAGGCCCGCTAAACCACCATAACGACTAGTCAAACCATGACTAGGATGTTGCAATTCACTGTCTAGAATGTGGCTGCCGCTGGTGATCTCGACATGCATGTCTAACCGACCCACGGGAGGAGGCTCCGGATCCGGGAAAGCCTCCATCGGGGTCAGGGCCTCTCCCATCTCAGTGAGCACGTCACCATACTGGCTTGCTAGACAATGACGTTGTAGTTCATTAGCTGGCTCAGTCATCTCATTGCTGGTTGCTTCAGGTTGTTGAATTGTTCCACAATCGACTATAGTATAAGATGAAGAGGGCACGTGGATATGAAAACCCAATCCCAAAACAGGCCTTTTCTCAATTAGAGTCCACAATGACCGAGCCAGCCTCACGTCGGCAAGGACCGCATGCACCTGAAAACGGCAAGGATCATGTTGGGCAGGTGATGGCTGAGTCCATGTCCCAGGCCGTGTGTCTATGCATATCAACTCCCAGTTATGCATGGAGGAGCCCCATTTTATGGCACGAAGGTGCTCACATCCAAACAGGAACAGTCGCTTTAGCCTCGGGACATCCACCACCATAGATCCAAAATCAAGTACCTTTAATGCACTTCCCGAGAGGTCTAGCTCCATAAGATTGGACAGCCCACGCAAGAACAAATTTCTAAGTTGCTTGCAACCTTGTAGTGAAATCTTTGATGTTTTGACATCCTTCTTGTCTTGTTCGGATTGACGCTTTGGACGGGAGCTCTTCGGAGGTAACTCAGTAGATGATCTCCTTTGGGATGCTGGGCCATAGCTATCCAAGCTAAATGATGTGAGTGAAGAAGGAAGCCCATTAGGCACCTCAACATTTTCTAGACCATCACAACCATCAAGAATTAGCACTTGAAGTTGGCTTGCATTTGATAGGCTTGTTGGGAGTTTCTTCATGTCTATATTGCCAGACAAGTCAAGTACTTCGAGCTTCGTCTTGTCCACAAATGAGTTGTTGGTGTCATCTGAAATCTTTGCCTTTTGCATGGATCTGGTTATCCGGAGCCTCTGCAGGTTTGATAGTCTTGTTTGTAATTGACTTATGTACTGCCAGCACTTGTGTCCCTCTATAGTTAGCTCAATGAGGTTATCCATGAGATCTATCTTTCCTTCGACTAATATCTCATCCCAATCTGTATAACGCAGGTCCAGCACCCATAGATTACAGAGAAATGCCCAACTTATACAATATCCTTCTCCTTCCGTTGTGACATCGTCGTTTGTGCAATGGTCCAATCCAAGGAATCTTAGTCCGCGGCACTGGTGGAAAGGAGGTGCTGCGAAATTGAACACACAATAGAAGAGAACTAGCACACCAAGGTTGCTGCAATGTTTGAACAATCCATCTGGTAATCCAGTTGGTGTGTTATCAGTCCTTTCAAATGCTACAAATAAAGATGATGCCTTATCCATTATAGTTTTCATATCTTGGTCTGGTACTTTCAAATTCTTGGAGGTAAGTGCAACCCATCTGTAAGGCTTCTTTCCATAAAATGTGTCATCATTGATTACCATAAACGGAGCATCTGGATAAAATTTACACAGACGGTCAAGTTGAGAAGCGTCGCAATCCCACCTTATCTCCTCATGCAATGCATTGGTAATTTCCACTTTACGATCTCCCTTGATGATCCCATCGCAGGTCCAGTAGTTAGAAGCATGAGGCGCCCAAGCAAAGTCAGTGGTTCTATGAAAACTACAATATAAGAACATCTCGTAGAGGCAGCAATCTTTGACCATTGTTAGGTCGACGCCGAGGATGCATGGGTGCCGAGCAATTATGCTAGCCGCCTCTTCATGCAACAAATCAGCGAATTCTGAAGGACCAAAATATTTAAATAACCACGAAACATAAAGGTGAGTGTTTCTCAGCTGAGTTTTTAATGTATCATAATGATCAAAACCAGATGGCATGATGGTCAGAGACCTTTTCTTAAAGCTCCATATCATTATGTTGTTGCCAAATATTGGTATGGATGGGAGACCAATATTAGTTAAGTCAATCTCCTCATCACTTCCATTCAGAAAAAATATCACAAAGTTGTGTTCCCTCAGGGTCTTTTCAATCATAATAGAGACATTTATTATCAGATCCCTGGAGGGTTGGTCCACTCCGTTGAAATCGTCTTCCTCATCTTGCTTGTCAAATATATCCATGGTTGTCTGGTCAAACTTTAGCTCTTCTGCAATTTTCCGCTGCAGCGACCTTCTACTTTTCCACTCTGAGCAGTCTATGTAAATCAATGTGTGATGGCTTAATTCTGCAGGCGATTTCATAGATGAAAGGTTTTGTACTATCGATCTGAAGACCGGGGTCACTCCAAAGCCACTCCAACCATGGAAATAGATGACTTTTTTGTCTCTTTTTTCCAGGATGAGGTTAAGTAGTTCCATTGCAGCATCAGAAACATTGTTACACCAAATAGACTGCAGTAGAGTAAGTAGTACGGAATGTGAGACCATCTTATTTAAAATTTCTGCATCTTCAGTCAATCTCTAATTTTTACCAATGCACACTCCGATTCAGGAATGTGTGAAACTATGAAGGCACGCAGTAAAAAAACACTTGTGCTACTATAGGTACAAGACACTTCTTTTAAACTAAATTAAAAAATATTGCTGCTTAATCAAGGCGTAGCATGCGTTAACTAGTTGTAAGAAATAGAAAGTGAAGGGTAGTATGTCTTTCAGCATGTAAAGGAACGGTGCAGCATATTTTCTTTCAGTTATTTTTTTCTTTTATTATATATGCTCACTAATCGAAAAAGCACGTGAAATCCAAGTTGTATGGAAAAATGCTTGAAAATAAAAGGAAATACTGTACGACACGGTATCAAAGGGCCATGATGAAAATATATACAAAAAGTACCTCGTATTCCATTTTGTAATCCACTTGTCGTAGAGCATCAACCACAGATCGACAGACAGAAGACTAATGAAGGCAGGCGCAGCAAACTCCTGCATGCATGCGTCCACTACTTTCAACTTTCAATACCACGCTCTGATGGTGAGATGATCAATTAGTAACGAGTAAACGAACGAAGAAGAGGATCGGATCGGGTCGAGCACCTACCTCTTATCTTATGCTCCTTCCTTCAGATGTGGCAAGCCTAGAATTGCCGAAACAGATGCGATCCATGCATTGTGACTGCGACTAATCGATCAAGATTATTTAGTCATAACGCATCAATTCATCGCTCGCTCGCGCTCTAATATAAAATGGCGGAAGCCAAAAGCTAATATGGGATCCAGATGTAGCTAGGAGGCTGGTGTATGCGTGTGTGGCCTGGAAACTGCAACCATGCGTGCACACGAAGGCCCTCGTCTCTAATCAAGAGGACTAACTAGCTTTGGTTCGATTCCTTGCGTGCTATTTCGGTATTCCTATGCTCCACCGCCCCTTTAGTTTGTCTCTTTTCCAAAGAAAGAAGTCCCAGCTGCCTTCTTCTTTGGGGGAAAAAAAAATCTATGCGGATCGTCCGTGATCGTGTCTTGTACGCGCCGCGTCATCCGACGGGAGCAGCGAGCGACTCAGCTTCCGCACGACGCAGACGCCCGCCCTCGGCTTAGGATTGGAGACGTTGTCGTTGTTTACATGATCAAGGCGGTAATGCTTTCAGTTAAAAAAAAAAAAGAGAGAGGCGTCAATGCTTCAAACGCCGCTCGGGGCAGCCTCGACGCCGTACGTCAGCCCAGAACACTGGTGAAGGCACGACGAGCGCGCGTGCCCTCGTTCCTACTAGCTCGTAGACCCCGAGACCGGCCTACGCACGCCGCCCCATCGAGTCCGGCCGGCGACGACAAGAACGGCACGCCGCCGCGGGACCGCACCATACATGCATGTTGAATATATAAATCCCTGCTGTAGCTAGCTAGTTTGTTTTGATTTTTCCTGCATGTAGTCAGTGAGTCAGCGCACATCGATCTGTTCGTGGAGACCAATTAGTCCCACTCTCGCCATGCCGCGCGCATCAGTCGGCCACTCGGGCCTCAACTAGCTAGTTTGCTTTGTATCTATTTAAGTGCATGTGCACACGATCGAAGGCCCTCGTCTCTAATCAAAAGGACTAGCTTTTGGTTCGATTCCTTGCGTGCACACACACGAATTCGAAGGCGCTTCTGAGCTGATGCCTCCGATCCCTCTTGAAGGAAGGCATGATCCCACACGAAGGCCCTCGTCTCTAATCAAAAGGACTAACTTTGGTTCGATTCCTTGCGTGCACACGAAGGCCCTCCTCCCTCTTGATTGGGCCGCTTCCCCTCTTTCTCCGCCGCCCCTGTTACAGCTTGCGCCTTTGAGGAGCTTAATTCGCAGGCTTGAAGGAACGGCGAGCTGGACGGACGCCACCATGGTCCCCGCTCCGCCTGGGCGTCGAGATCGTTAGACAGCCTTAGCTCTCGCCGTGGAATTCCTCCTTCACCGCTTCGTTCCCTTTGGGTTAATGTCGCCGTCGAGTTGGTTCCTATTAATGGGAACACCACCTCGATCTCTTGATTTTCTTCCACCGAATTTTATTTGAGGTCACCGGCGTCACTTCCGGCATCGCGAACATTCATGGCAACAAGGTCCACCCGTCCACACCATGGACGCCGCCGAGGTGCGGTGCGGAAGGTGTTCGACATCAAAGTGCACGCCGTGTTGCGGGGGGGCATGGATGAAGCACGCTCTGAATTTCTACTCGCTTCGAGAAGGCCTATGCATTTCGCAAAATAACTTCCTTCTTCTAGTAGTACCATACTAGAACGAAGGCACTCAAACTTCTGAGGGAGAACTTGCAGGAATCGAAAGCAAATAAACTCGGTTCATATTATGGATTGAAGCAAATTAATTAACAGGCAGTACGTGTCCATATCAGGGTAGTGAAAATTAACCCTGCAGGCCTACACACACACACACACACTTCTTCATGGCCGGCGTTGTGTTGTACGCGCTGGCATACCATGCAGTACCCGTTGTAGATAGCACGAGCGAGCATGACAAAAAAAAAAAAAAATCTCGCTCATAATAACCTTAGGACTCGACACGCTGCTTCTCTCTCTCGTCTGATTCGGTCAGTCACTGGACGCAGCAGGCGTTGGGATTCTCGTCGTTGAAATACACCGGCGCCTGGTTCTGCACATACTGGTGGGGATCCACCGGCGGCGCGTAGTGGTACGCCTGCGGCGGAGCAACCGGCGCCCAGCCCATCATCATGGGGTGGTGGTGGTGGTACTGCTGCCACCCGCCGCCGCCGCCGTAGTACGGGTAAGCCGGCGGGTAGCCCTGCGGCGGGCCGAGATGCTCCATCTTGGTGTAGGTCGGGAAGCAGCGCTCGCCGTCGCTGACGACGGTGACGGGCTTCCCGAGCTTGGACTCGATCCGCCACTTTAGCTTCGACGCGTCGGCCGTCCCGGACACGAACACCAGCCCCGACTCCGGCGCCGCCCACACGCGCTCCACACCTGCATACAACAGCAACAAAAGACGGCGTTAGATCGAGGACGTGATGAACTCGTGTCTCGTGCCAAGGACACGCATGCACGTCACTGTGAATGCTAGCTAGCCCACCGTGCAAGTGCTCGATGGACCTGCGGATCTTCCTCGCGCAGCGGAGGCAGTGCACGTCCATGTGCAGGATCACGGGCGCCATTGCTCGAGCGAACGATAGATGGATTTCGTGGTAATGTTGGTGCTTTTTTATAGAGGAGAAGGGGGACGAGAAAACCTGGGGATCATGTCAGGTGAAAAATGGGCAATTACTCGACTCGATTTGATTTGTCTGTCGGGTGGAATTAGAGACGTTTTCCATACTGCAAATTCGAACGCTTTCCATCCTGTAGCCCTGTAGGAAAGATACCGGTTTCTCCCATGTATATTTTGGATGATACGCGATACTCGCTACTTCATATCGAGATCGAGATCCCCTGTTTCCGATGAGGGCGCGCTCCATATAGATCACATTATCGAGAGAAACAGAGCATTCCATGTTAATTCTGTATTTTGTATGCAAGACGACTGAATGAATGCGATGATGTCTGTCGAACTGAATTTCAACCGGCACTACATATTGTTTCAGGGTGAACAGGCAGAACTAAAGCTCTGTTTGGATCCTTTAGCCGGCTAATTTTAGCTAACTAAAACATTAGCCAGCTAAATTTTTGACAAACTAATTTTAGGAGGTACTTGTTCGCATTCCTGACTAATGTCCCTAGCTTTTGTAATTTTCTTGCTTTTTTTACGTGTTTCTTGTCTTTTTTATATGTTTAGTCGATTTTAGTAGCTTTGAGGTGACTAGAGGCTAAAAGTTTAAAAGGGGGTGGACTAAAAGTTTAGGAGGTTTTAACTTCCTAAACTTTAGGAGGTCATGTTTGGACGCAAAGTGATTAAAATTAGTCAGCTAAAATTTTAGGAGGTAGATCTAAACAGGGCCTAAGCTGCAGCAGCCAAATGAGTTTTCCCATGAGACTGTGAGAGCAACTCCAAGAGATTAGGTAAAATATATTTTAAATTCTTTGATTTTAGCTAGTCTCTAAAAGAAAACACACCTAAAATAGTTAGAGTAAACCAACAGACTCTTTAAATCATCAAGGGCCCTGTGACGGGCTCATATTTTAAGACACATAAATGTGACCTTCCAATATGAATAGCCACACACGAGATGATATTACATCAAACCAAGCTCCAAGTTTCATACAAACATGTCATTTAGTCATTACAAACCATAATACACAAGCCGAGTAAAGAAAGAGTTTCAAACCCAATGATTACACGAAGCAGCGGAAAAAGAGTTCAAAAGATCCATTAACACCCGAAGCTTGAGTGTAGGAGCGCCTAAGACGAACGATCTCCACCGTAGAACTTCCTTAACTCCTCTATCATCTACACATCACCTTCGTACCCTTCTTCATATGATGATATCAAATTAAGGATGAGTACTTTCGTACTCAGCAAGCAACACGGATTCAACAGGTAAACCATAAACTCCATAACATAAGGGCTATGCAAATATAACAACATGAACAACAGATTCAAATGCATTATATAGCAAGGAAGTAACTTAAATTCCACCTTCAATCTTATGCATGAGCATCACCGCGAGTAACAATATCCACCACCTTCTCTACCATATCAGTCTCAAGCTAGCATCGATCGCTGACGTTATTCGCCAGTTGCATGCTAACATACAACCATCCAACATCCATTCCCATGCTTCCATGAGGAGTAAGTACTACTTTGCCATAAAGCAGGTATCACCCTTAAACATATCTTCGATAACCGGAAGCATGGCACATTCGAATGATTTAATTAGACTCTGCAGAGCTTGTCCAACTTTACCCATAGGATATCCCCAACACGTACGTTGTAAGAGATAACATGTCGGTATGCAGTGGTACAGGCGTACAGCTAGCTACCTCATAACTAGTCACTATCGTAGCACTGACCGGATTATTCCGCCAACCGATGCCATAGCAATTTGCGCGGATTCTTCCGTCAACCGGTGCTTACATAACTGCCCCAACAATCCTATCACAGCACTTGCACGGACCCATGCATCCGCCATCCGGTGCCTTTAGCACATGCACAGACCGCTCCGTCAAACCGGTGCTTACATAGACCGCCCGGAGATACACTATTGTAACACTGCAACCATCCATGACCGTCGAGTCGGTTCTTATGGTAGGACGAGAACTATGTTTTGATCATGGCCAAGATGACCATTCCTCATGTGCTTCGGACGGGTGACTGGCCACATAACCACAAAGGTACATGTGTATTCACTGTCCTCAGCTCATCTATCATCATCTTCCGCTCAACCACCATCATCTCATATCCCTCGCACATTCCCGGATAATTGTAACTTCAGTGATATCTCCAATTTAACCTTAACCTAGCTATGTTTCATACCATTCAACTAATGGTTTCACTTCGTGCTAGGTTCATTCCTCAGCTAATTTGGCTACTGTAAATAGGATAGCTTTTCTATGCACATCAGTGGTTTGGTACCTCTACCATTTCACTAAACTACAACCTTTGTACTCCATGAAATGCATACATCAACCAAAGGAGTAAATAGGTGTCATATGATCAACGATGTGTGACTTGCCTTTTCCTTGTTCAACGATAGCGACGTCCTCCTCCCAGACCTCCGAACCTGACGGCACCACTTCCTCGTATTCTACCGTGGCACACGAATAAAATAGCCAATAAGAGTCCCAAAGACAAACAAATCAACAAAGTAAATAAAAGGGGAAAGAATCCAAGAAGAAGATTAACCCTATGTTTGGCTCGGACTCGGAAATGTCTACTGATATCAATAACAATGGCTAGTTAAAATGGGGGCATGGATGGGTGTTGTAATGCTCAGTAGAGCATAGGAATATATGGCCTGTTTAAATGTATTGGAAATGGGTTTCTGAATGGATAGCAATCTCTGCGTTGAACTCGGCCTGTAGAACTAAATGTATAAACAAAGATGGCAAGCTGATCTGGAGTGTAAAGACGAATTCATGCTGGTTAGTCAAGTGTACATCGGATAAACTATTGTGTTGCTAAAATCTTAAGCAGGCTGCATGATTGGTTCAAGTGGAAATTTGGGCTTGCTGACGTAGACCAGGCTGCATGATTGGTTCAAGTGGAAATTTGGGCTTGCTGACGTAGACCAGCAGAAGAGCAGCTTAATGCCCAAACAAAACAGAGCAAGCAGTCTTGCTTAGAAAACAGAGTTTCGCTCATGGTCATGGCAGGAGAAATCGTACTCCGGCAGCTGAGCACATATGGCCGCAAGCGAGCCAGCAGATAGGGTCTCCTGGCTGAAGGGAATCCATTTGTGAGGTTTCTGGGCTACACGGACGACGGCGCATGGCTGGCGGCGACGCGGCAGGGCAACGCGACGAGCTCGCCGGCGACGGGAGCAGCAAGGTAGCAGCTTGAGGACGTTCAGGGCATCAAGGCGAACCTGTGGACATAGCATGTTGGTTGGCCGTGCAGTGGGGAGAAAGATCGAGCTGAGCGTTTGTCGCTCGCCCGGCGGGCAGACACAGCAGCAAGGCAGCGTTTGCAGGCGACCCTAGCAACGAATCAGCAAAACTTGATGGCTGCTGATACTAGGAAAAGTGCAGGGCAACATGGACTAAGTGATTCATACAAAGATTCAACCTTGGGCTCTAAATCGGGATACAAGGAAGCAACGAACTCTGGGCGTTGAATTTCTCACCGTGAAGTGTTCCTGGATGGACGAACAGAGCTTCAGCTCCTTCTACTGCAGTTTAAGCTCTCGCTCAGGACAGGGACAGGGAACCGGATACGAAGGAAGCAGGTCGGCTGTAGTTTAGACTGACTCCAACAGTCTACCTATATGCCCCATATACTCCAAAATAGGTGTTAAACAGATAAAAAAACCTTCTCCAACAGAGTACCTAGAGGTCCATCCCATTTTCGGAGCGGCGCCGTGGACGACCGAGCGGTAGGTCGCGAGAGCGACGCGACCCTCCGCGGTTCCTTCCCTTCCCGGTCAATCGCGACGCACGGCGCCGCGGGGTCGCGGCGGAGCGCACGCAGCTGCCGTCGAAATCGGCCGGTCAAAGTCCACCTTGACGTCCTTTGTCCGCGGGAGCACGCGCGGTGCGCGGCGGAGGCGGGAGCAGCTCGCGGCGGCGGGACGCCGGATCGACGACGAGGACGCGGGGGAGGCTGGTCACGGGGCCGTCGTCCGCGGTGGGGAGCAGGAGGACGAGGCCGAGATGGACGTCCCGGATGGACAGGCCGCTGGCGGCGCCCGGGGCGAGCCTGAGGGAGAGGCGCGGGGAGTAGAGGTCGAGGGACGCGAAGACGGCGGGGCGGCGCATGATGTCGGTCTTCGGCGGGAAGGGCGGCGGGAGGTTGACGGACGGGTGGAAGAAGTAGCCGAGGAGGGGCGCGGCGGGGCGGGAGGGCGACGAGGCGACGGTCGTCGCGAGGCGCGGCGGTGGCGTCGTCGTCGCCGGGGATAGATCCGGTGTCGTCGAGAAAGACGAAGTTTTCCTTTTTTTTTTTTTAAACTAAAAGAAGAAGGTATTGGGTCTGCTGTTGGAGATTGCAATTTTCTGAGTCTTTCCTTTCCATCTCAAGCTGATCTATTTGGCCTTTAGATCTTCAATTTTAGGCTCTATTGTTGGAGTCAGTCTTATAAGCTGAGAAGGTCCAAAGCACCTGGCCGTTGGATTAAGCGGTGCATACACATGAACGGCGTTGCATCATGCCGTGTGCTGCTGGGGAAGCTTCTAGGGAAGAGCTAACAGGTGAAGCATGTACGGGACTCAAATATCAGAGGCTAGAGCAGAACAACTATGGAGTATGCAGCACTGCCGGTATACGCCAGTGAGCAACACTCGACGACACTGTGTAAGAAATTGATAAAAGGACTTTCTAAGTAACAGGCCAGCCTATATGGGTCAGTGGGGTATCAAACGTTAGTTTATGGAATTTTCTAAAAAAGCTGTTGGATTTTCTAGTAAGAAGATAAATCAAGAAAACCAAATAAATAGCAAAGCAACCTCAAACAAATCCCAAGAAAACATGAGCAGACTAAGAAAAATGAAACAAAGGCAGATAACAATTCTCAAAAAATTTCCCTCGAAAAACAGGGTGTTACAGGAGAATAGAGAGTGAAAGTCCCTAGCTAAATATAGCTAGCTAGAAAGGTGGAATGGAGAGTTAGCTATTTTTGAGATGGGTTTAGAGAGACTGTTGGAGAGTCAGTTTCAATAATACTAGCCATATTTAAAGAAAAATCTTGTTTTAGCTAACCTGTTGGGGTTGCTCTGGAGCATGGTTTGAAAAGATATGTTACCAACAAATGAGATTCCGTTGCACCCATGAACATGAAGAACATTGTTTATTCGGTTTATTGTCGGCTTGATCATCAGATTTGGGAACACGCGTGCGGTTAAATGAGCTGAGCTATTTTGGGCTGAAACTGGTTCCGTGAGGCGACGCCTGAGAGCATCTCCAGCAGGGCCCTTAGATGAATCTCTACATGAGATGTAGGGGGTTCAGGCCAAAAAATCAACTCCAGTAGAGTCTCTACCCAAGCCCTTATCCTTATGGGGTCCCTAGATTCAGCCCCAAAGCCTATAGATGTGGCGACCCGCTACGGGGTCGCTACACTGCCCGGCCCCACCCAACCACCGCGGGCGTGCTCGCCTCGCTCTTCCCGCGCGCCGCCTCCTCCGTCGCGTCATCCTCCAGCCGCGTTGCCGACTCGCCCGGGGCTACCGCCCACCTCCGTCGCCGCAAAATCGTCGTCCAGGCCCCATCTCCTCTTCTTCCTCCTCCCGTTCCTTTCCCTCTCTCTCCTGGCCTCCACCATTGCTCCTCTCCCTGCCCTCCTCGGCGGTGAATCCGGCCCGTCGTGCCGTAAATCGGCGACGAGGCCGCCATCCTTGCAGCCTGAGATGGTCCTCGAGCGCGGGGCCACCCTCGACGCTGTCGTCTCGCGCCAAGCAAGGCCACCCCGCGCCACCGTCGATTCGCCGCGCACGCCGTCGATTCGAGCTCGCCGGAGTGCTGCGGGTCGCAACAGCCGTTGATTCGTCCCAAGCCAGAGCCATGCCGCGGTGGCCAGGCCTTCCCCGACGAGCCACCTCACCTCCGCCTCCTCACCCCGCGCCGCCATCCAGCTCCGCGCCGAGGTGCGTGCACAGGGATGTCGTGCTGTGATGGCAACGCCGTGGCCCGCTCCCGCTGTCGGATACCTAAAACTAGGTATCCGCGATTACCCAAATAAACCCCGTAATCATATGTAAGTACCGGGGGCCAGGCCGGAAGGCCGTCGGTATCTCCCAAGGGATAGTGGCTAAGGATCAGCCCACGGCACAAGGCCACAACAGGCCGAGTTGATCCCGCAGTCGCACCCCGGCCCACGACGCGAAGGGCCCCGTGGGCGACGGGTGACCCGACCCCACGGGAGGCCTCCCGACCCCCGCGGGGTCGGGAAGGAGTTCCGCCTCGGCCGACCCCGAGCGCTCAACCCCCGTCGCGGGGAGAGGGGTCGGAGCCTGGCCGGTGGAGCGTATTAAATCGGGTAGCAAGTGGGCGTCCTTTAACATTATCGAACGACGTGAACCGCAAGCTCCGTTTCTCCACGCGGTAACAGTGCGAGCCGTAGCTCAACAGGGTCGAACAGTACACAAACAGGACACGGACATCCCCGCCGCGGTGGAACTGCAGCAGCCGTCGCCGCCCACGCCCGGGGGAGAAGGCGTTGAGGACGGGAGCACCCATCCCTGCCGAGCCGCCTACCTACGTCGAGCTATTTATCAATTCTCTTATTTTTCTTTTTCTTTTTTCCTCCAACCTTGTAAATGGCTAATTCTCCCTTGACAGATAAAAGGGAGAGCTTGACTCGCGGCTGGGGGACCGCACTCTCATTTCGAACACACACTCACTTCGGCCTTGCGACGCACGCAAGGACGAACAACCACGAACACTTTGAGACTTGGGAGCTTCTCCCTCTCTCGCCAAGCTTGTAACCCCTGCTACGAGCAACACAAACTGAAACCAACTCACTGGACGTAGGGCTTCGATCGCCCGAATCAGTCTAATCCCTTATGTCAATCCACTCTTTCTCAAACCAACCAAACGCGTAGTCTAAATTTACTCGTCGGCCAGATTTTCCAACACCGACACCCGCGCAGTCGTCGTGGTCCGCTCCCCTGCCGACGTCGTTCTCTCGCGCTGTGTCCGCGAGCAGAGAGGAAGAAGAGGAGAGGAGGGGTGAAGCTGACGATCGGATCCCACCCATCTAGGGGCTGATATGTAAGAAGCTGGAGTTGGAAGCAATTTGTAAAGGATGAAATCTAAGGGCCGGCCCTTCAAGGCATGTAGGGGTTTTGATGTAGGGGCTTTTGCTGAAGATGCTCTGAGCACGTACGTATAACTCATATGATCACAGTGAGGTCGGATGTCTAAAAAAATCACGCTCTTGCTAATAAATAAATAAATAAATAAATAAATAATCAGTTCATCACGCTGATTCAGTCACCGCGAGTCCGAGTGTCCGACACGGCACGTGAAAAGCCACGTGCGAAAATGGCGGCGTCGATCGTGTCTACCCACGGGGCACCACACCTCACCTCGTTCTCACACGCCGGTCTCGGCGCTCCCCGTCAACAGCGTCGCAGCGGCCACCGAGCGGAAGGGAGCCCATGGCGGAGGCTGTGCGGCACCGGCAGGTGGAGGCCAACGGCATCTCGATGCACGTGGCGGAATCCGGCCCGGCCGACCCCTCGGCGCCCGCGGTGCTGTTCGTGCACGGCTTCCCGGAGCTGTGGAGCTCGTGGCGCCACCAGATGGGGTACCTGGCCGCGCGGGGCTACCGCTGCTTCGCGCCCGACCTCCGCGGCTACGGGGGCACCACAGCGCCGCCGGCCCCGACCTCCTACACCGTCTTCCACATCGTCGGGGACCTCGTCGCGCTCCTCGACGCGCTCCAGCTCCCACAGGTAGTGCCCCTTTATCAGGAGCATCGTCAGATTCGTTATGTTCTCGTAATGGATTGGCTGTGATTGATGTGTTGGTGTTTGCGGGCAAGGTATTCGTGGTGGGGCACGACTGGGGCGCCATCGTGTCGTGGAACCTGTGCCTGCTGCGGCCGGACCGGGTGCAAGCGCTCGTCAACCTCAGCGTCGCCTTCATGCCCCGGCGGCCCGGCGTGAAGCCTATCGAGTACTTCCGCAGCGGGTACGGAGAGGATTACTACGTCTGCCGATTCCAGGTGAGCAGATGCTACTCATTTCATATGGCAAGCCGCACCTAATCACCTAATCAGTAATCGAGGGATCAACCTAGCTCACTGCTTGCCATCGAAAAATTAACTGGCAACTCCAATCAATTGGAGGAAAAAAATTAAACGGAGTAAGTAGTATTTCCACAGTTGCTAAGCTAGTTATGTTTCATACTGAGGGATTGAGTGGCACTCGCGTGCCATTTCTGCAATTCTAATATGAACTGGCTATTCGCTTTGCTTGTGGAAAGAGGGGACAAGAGACGAGATCCATCGTCAGTTGTGAACTTGTGGTTTGTCATCCAAGCTCACATGGGCAGAGTATCACAAATGTATGGGAATGTGGTGTTTGACTGGTTGTATTGTGCCGGTGTATTGAATACTTGTAACTACTGCAGTAGTACACCAAAGGGTCCAAACAGAAGCCCTAAGTGTTGCCCACATGTGCGATTCATCATGATGCATCTTAGAACAAAAATTGTGCGAAAGGTATCCTTTCAACGTTTATTTCTGTGCATGTGTTTGTTTGGTGCGTTGAATTGTACCTATGTATGTTTGCTTCTTTGGGAACGTTCTTCAGTTGCAATCAGCTCTTGAGTTTTGGTGAGGTGTTGCTAATCTTTCAAAACTTACTTTCATTGGCAGAAACCTGGTATAGAAGCGGAGTTCACTGGCTTAGACTTGAAAAGGTTCTTCAAAATGGCATTGACTGCTAAAACCACCGGTTCTTCTGCTATGTCCCTTCAAAAGATGCGAGCGAGCAATAAGGAAATAAGACTTCCTTCTTGGCTCACTGAGGAAGATATCAGTTACCTTGCCAGTGTGTATGAAAAAACTGGATTTGCCGGAGGAATAAATTATTACCGCTGCTTAGACCTGTAAGTTCTCTTGTAAGCCATACATGATACATGACACGTTTCCTGAACCTTTATATAAAAAACATGTGAACCATATCTAGATAACTTGTTTTTCGTATAGCTTTTCACTAGTGCGCACAGGGCTGGTATATCAATAGTATTAAGATCATCTGTCAACCAATATTATTGGCTCAAATATTTTTCCACCTTGTTTAACTGGCTGTGTATAAATTATTGTGTCCTCTTGATCATTCTCCCCTAACACTCTTCGGCTTTCCTGGCGCATCACAAAATTCAATGTTCCAGCATATAAAATAGGATTTGTCAACCAATATGACAGCTGCTAAATATTAAACATTAATCGATGGAGACCTACATCAATATTTGCAAGATCTCGAGAACATCTTTTCTTTTTTTCCCGTAAATTAGATTTTGAATATTTGCTGGTACATGATTTTTTGATCGAGTTGCTGTTATATTTGTTATATTAACCACAAAAGCATCTTGTTTGATCCACAAAGCATTACCACTACTAGATTATATTTTCAACTATTTTTACACCAAACCAATGTTATAAACGACCGGACAACTGCATCACCATTATCATCTGCATGCTTTATTGTAATTCATACATGTATCAGAAATAGTAAGGTCTGACTGACATCCCTACACAGGAACTGGGAACTGATGGCACCGTGGACAGGAGCACAAGTGAAAGTGCCTACTAAGTTCATCGTCGGGGACGGTGACCTGGCATACCATCATCCGGGAGTGCAGAGCTACATACATAAGGGCGGTATGAAGAGGGATGTGCCCATGCTTGAGGAGGTGGTGATAATCAAAGGGGCTGGACACTTTATCCAGCAGGAAAGAGCGCAGGAAATCAGCGACCACATCTATGACTACATAAAAAAGTTTCAAAGTGGTCTCCGGGTACCGAGAGTGTCGAAACTATGAGATCGTTGGTTTCTGTATGCAGGTCGAATAGATTGGGAACTTTTGTAGTGCTGCAGTGCACAGATGCCAATTTCTTCTGCATGGAACCATAATCATAAAAATGTTCTTTTTTTTTCTTGTTGAGATGAGAAATAGGATGGAAGAGAAGATGTTAGTTGTCAGTAAACAACAATGGGACAAGTAGTAGTACACTAACCAACCCCACAAAAAAGTACACTCACCTTTGCAGCAGTTTGAATCTCTTTTGCTGTCATGTCCAAAGCAACCGCATAACCTGGGAAATCCGATAGTTTAAGTAGGTACTATCTTATTTGTTTTCTCAACGCGTAAAAGTTCAAGTAGCTATTGATGCACGCCCTTTCACCAAGCAGGACAATAAGAATTTTGCTCTGAAACCGCTTGATTAACCACCTGATCAGAATCTCAGATCACATGTTGCAAGCTGTAACACATTCCTTAGTTACAGAAAGTACCTCCCACGAAGTCCATGGCGGATTCCTCGGGCACGTCGCGCGCGCGTTTGGAGATGAAGACGGCGAGCTCGACCTCGTGGCGCAGCGACTCGAGCGGCTCGGGCACCTCGATGGATGGGGTGGCCGTGGCGGCGGTGGCGGCTCCGCCGGCGTGGAGGAATGACGAGGTCGGCTTCAGGAACAGCGTCGGCTCCTGCATGCACGCTTCAAGGTCAAGCCCCGCGATGCGACATGGATGGAGAAGAAGGGTGCCGGCGCGATGATGCCTTGCCTTGGGGAGGTTGGCAGGGTCCTTGACGTAGGCCATGTAGTTGGTGCTGACGCCGACGATCTTCGTGCTGGCCGCGAGAAGCCCTTGTGCCTCCATGGCCGGCAGAGCTGCGAGCAGTGGAGGTGAAGGAGAAGCAAACGGGTTCTGCTGATGAGCAACGACTCGCTACAGACGGGGGAGCTGCCTTTTGAAGCAGATGGGCCGTTTGAGACAAGATAATTTGAAGCATCGTGTGGACCCAGGCATCTGCTAATTTAAGGAAGGTCGACGCACGTTCTTCATGCAAAATTGTACAATCCTGTTAGTTCGTGCAAGTTTGTCACATCTCGTGCTGCAAGGAGATAATGTTTTCTGACTGTCGATCTTGACATCTTGTGGACTAAGGGCAGGTACAGTGAAGTTGTACATGAGACCGTCTTATACATGTCACGTAATTTTCAGACTGCTTATCAGACAACAGATACAATGGGTGATTGTTTTAGTTGTCTTGTAGAAATATCATCTTCCCTTAATTTATAGATGAGAAAAAGAATATCTTTGAGTTGCATGGCAACTACAAATCGTACAATGGTATGTAAGTCGTCTCATACTCCTAAATTTTAGCGTTTGAGGTGGTTGTCTCGCGAAACAACCGCCTCTTTCTTTTTCCTCCGCCTCTCTCTTCTACCTCATCAAAAGTCCTACTGGCGTTGCATGAAACGGCCTATGAGACTGCCTACGTGTAGCGTTGTACCTGCCCTAATAGCTCTATCAGAACGAAGGACTGCCATAAACAAATTTTAGGAAAGATTGGTGTATAAGGAACGAACTACACTCCCGGAATCAAGCAAGCATTTTAATTATTATTATTATTATTATTATTATTATTATACGAAACAAGCATGTTCCATGAGGTAACTCTTTTATTTTCTTCATAGGAAGCTGGAGCTTGGTCAATCTTACATCAGCGTCGTCCTCTCGTCCAAAGTTTATACAGATTCCTTGCGTGGATGAACCACCGGCTAGCTATCACCGAACTAAATATACTTTTGTGCTTCAATCATGAATATCATATCGCTTCCCACACGAGTTAATCAACGCACGTTCCACGCCATAGAGTAACATACCATCGCGGTTTTTCGGATTGCCAATCAAGAAAGAGGGTGACCGTCGTGGTTTCTGGGGATTGCCTACCAAGAAAGATGCAAAGCAGAAATTACAACGACGGCAAAGCTGTGCCAGGTAGTGGAATCAAGACTTGCTCCGTGGCACAACAATTCTCCATGAGGCCCTTGGTAGCAGCAAGCAAAACAGCACAACATATAGACTTCAGAGAAATATAAAAACTGAAAAAGCAACCCAGAGAATATGAAAATTGTCAACAAGCGCGTCCCAGAATTCGAAATCTTGTCGCTGCAGAGTGATACAGGTTTACAAAGTACAAGCTAGCAATATTTGGATAACTGAGAACGAGACGATGGTCAATCAGCCAAAATTTTCACAGCCAGAAGTTACAATCCACTCTAACAATGGAGGTGTGTAAAGCTTCGTTCTCTAGGCCTTCCTCGTTGCGATTTGAGACTCAGCCTGCATAAGAAATCCAATATGTCAGCATGAATCACAGAAGCATGGATCAAAATGCATAAATGTAATCAGCATTTCAGATATGTTTACCTCTTTCTTCACAGGCTCTTCCTTCTCCGACAAGATCAGTTCAATGTGGCATGGGGAGGACATGTAAGCTGCAAAAGAACGAGATGGTTCATGAGAAACATCCAAAGCCCAGCAGAAGATGCCAAACCTTCATTACACAAACTTACGGTTGATGCGTCCATGAGCACGGTAGGTCCTGCGCCGCTGCTTCTGAGCCTGGTTCACTTGAATGTGTGAAATGTAGAGGGCATCAACATCCAACCCTTTGACCTGTGTTTGCAGAAACTCAGATCATGAGTTATAATAGAAAGAGAATTTTCTCTTCGCTAGCTTCTCTAAATCTCAACATTTGAAACCAAGGAAACACAGAAAACTATATAACAAGAGAATATGCTGAATTGTATACCTCAGCATTGCTCTCTGCATTCTTGAGAAGATCCAGAATGAACCTAGCAGACTTTGCTGGCCAGCGTCCCTGCCCATTTGGCTGACGGTTCTTAGCCTGTGCAGTGCGCCCAACACCACCACAGTACCTGCGGAAGGGAATGGCCTGCTTGTGGGCGATCACATCCTCAAGGTACCTTTTGGCCTTGGTGAGTGGCAACTTCCTTAGCGCAAACGCTGTCTCACGGGTGTTCTACAGATATGAAAAGATAGCATAACTAAAGATGATCATCATAACAAATGACAGTTCACAGAAGCATAGCAATAGCTACTCTAAAATAGGAGCATGGTGTACCATAGAAACTTCAACAACAAAGAAATGTAACATCATGGCGCAGCAAAACTGAATTTTTTTTTTAATAAAAAAAAAAGAACAAGAAATGTATCATCATTTACTGAACCGATTGGCATGGAACGTCCAACACATGGACATGACCACAGGTTCACCCAATAACGATGAACATCATCATATACCTAAAGTTTACGGGGATACTGCTATTATAGGGCACAGCATCCTGCTTTTTTTCTTTAGGATATTGAAAATAGAGACAGTGCCACAATATAAGACATTCAGCAATTGAACTACACAACTCAAATCCACAGGGTACTTATGCCAGTTGCAGAATAATTATGAACTATGAAGTGAACCTAATTTACTTATAGCAAACAATAATGCCCAAGACCCCGTACAGTTTTAAGGGCGCCACAAAGAGAACTGGGAAATGCAAGGCATACATATAACTATATATGTCAAAAAATACCACTAGAAAAGATCTAAACAGAAGTCACGGTTCCATTAATTGACACCATGCAGTATCAGTGTCCACTGAACATAAAGTTTCAATTGCTATTGTCATTGTTCAGAAGAAAACTGATAACTGGGAGGAGGAATGCTGACCTTGAAGTGAACACGGAGATCCCGGCCCATGGCCTTGGCGGCTGCAATGCGTCACAGCGAAACACAAAAACGAATCAGAAACCCGCAGATCCACATATCACACAGCATTTTAAGGCGGTTCGTGTAGCAGGGAGCTTACCTTTGGTGGGATTGACCGGCTCCGTCGAGTACTTCACCTGGAACCAAAAACAAAAATCGCACGACGCATCAGAACATGACCAATCCATCGGAAGCAATCGGGCGCGCACGCGCGCGCGCGCGAGAGAGAGAGAGAGAGAGGTCTAACCATGGCTGCTGCCGGCGAGGTGACCTCGATGCGGCGGAGGAGGAAGCGGCGGCGGCAGGAGCAACAGCTGAAGAAAGGGGCGGCGGCGAGGCGAGAGATTGCCTTGTATAGGACCACGACCCCTTTAAGCAAAAACCCTAATGGGCTTTCAATGGGCCGATCTGCACCCATTATCACAGATTTGAGTCCAGGGGGCTGGAGCGGTTCCCATTGTTTTTTCAACTTTTGAGACGGATCGTGTTCAGATTGGGGGCTGGCTGTGCGAGAGAGAGAGAGAGATGGGGGTGCTGGTCCCGGTTTCTTCTCCTCCAGTCAGAGGGTAATTAGCTAATCACAAAATTGGTCTCCGCAATGCAGATTGGAAAAAACAATTGCTTATACTAAATTAAGAAGCAAGTAATAATTGATAAGTACTCTATAAGAACGTACACGTAGATAATCTTCTTAAACTTTCATTATAAAAGAAATTTTGTTTCCCTGTAAGCTTACATTATGATTTTATAAGCACGGGTATAAGGTCCCGCATGCTTGCGAATGTCACATTCTGCACACGGAAACTATTGAACATCCTATGGGTCAAGCAGAGAGGGCCATACACATCAGCAAACTAGCATCTCCCTCGGCAGTGCACTTGCACAAATTCTCGGTCAGTACCGCTGCAGCTTCTCCCTTCTCACAGCACAACAGAAACCAATGATCTAAGAACCAAACTGTAGAACACAGTTCATGTAAAACGAAATAGGAGCATCTTTACTTTATTATTTTGCAGAAAATGAGAGCTGAGAGCTCCATCAACAGGGAGAAAAGATACACGGGGCAACCAAGTTCTAGCAACCAGGAACGAATCCAGTACACAAACAAGGAGTCTTAACAATGTTCTGCAGCTGCTCCAGGGAAGTTTTATATTGCGGAGGCGGTGCTCTGCATCGACCTGCAGTCAGAAAGAGTTAAATTCATATCCACGATGCTTGTAAGAATGTACAGTGGGAAAATCATGTCATTTCGAGATGTTTCCTGAGTAAATATCATAGCTCCAGGAAAAATAACAGGACCAGGTCCCTAATTGGAAGCTGAGAACAACAATATCATCTCCTGAAGCTCACTAAGATGATCACAAGGATCCAAAAGCTCACCTATTATTCAGGCAAAAGTAACACTAATCCACACGATTTACTGTGACACCCAACTTGGTTATTACCCTGTATATCAGCCTCCAATTTTGACACCCTAACTGTTGATTCGTCAACCTCAATACAGGTGTGGCCAAGGAAAAAAAATAGGAAAGAAACTATAACAATCTAAGTAACAATTATTGTTAAGTTTCAAGAGACCACCCAAAATATAGGAAACATATTTTATCAGCCTTAACAAGTTGTATTGTTGCATAAAAGCAAGTCAAGCACAACAGCGTAACTGGTACACTCCCAAAAATATGCTGCTCACCATTATTCTTTTGCTTACTGCATCAGGTAGAAAATGCCCGTTTACGCCTCTGAACATCAAACTCCACATCAATAAGGTCAGTGATGCCAGCTTTGATCTTCTGACCTACTCGGACAGGACCTACACCCTCAGGAGTACCTGCAAGGAAAATGCAAATAACATCACAAAAAGATACCAGATCCATCAAAATAAAGTGCGTAGAGATAAAAAAAAAAAATCATTACCAGTTAGTATCACGTCACCCTCCATTAATGTCATGATGGAACTGATATAACTGATTAGGAAAGGAATTTTGAATATCATATCACTTGTTGGGCCCTTCTGCTTAAGTTCGTCATCTACCTGGATATGATTGCTTATCAAGCGTAAGGATATGAAAATTTCACTATATATTAGAGGTTCTATCACTTCGAGCAATAAGTAGATTCACTATATATTTGCAAAGTTACCTTTAGCCAGAGCTCCAGATCATCGGGATTAGGGACAGCTGATTTTGGAACCTGTGTTGATGGAGAAACTGTCATGAATAACAGTCAAACCATAGCTTATTACAATGGTGGGATAAACATTTCATGTGACTAAATGAAATGGCTGCGAAGAACATGGAAGCCACAATCATGCAACAAAATATGAGGTATCACTTCATTTACTCCATTCAACACTGCTCATTGCTTCAATGCAATATGTGTATCTGTGAATAAACAAGCCTATTGCACATTTCATGTATAATATGAGGTGTATCTAAAAGAAACAAACACATATAAGCAAAAACTATTGTACTAAGCCACCTAATACAACCAGTTTCATATAGTATCAAAAAACATTGCTTACTACTGTACTAATTGGAGTAAAGGTGTCCTGTCCTTTATCCAAAAAAAGACTGCTTACTACTGCACTGATTGGAGTGAAGGTGTCCTGTCCTTTAGCCAAAGTCCATGGAAGACCTGCAGACTGCAAATTCAGCTGTTAAATGAGTGCAGGAAATTACAAGGCAGACCTTTTAAAAAAAAATAATAGGACTTCATAGCAATACAAGGTCATCGTGACCAATTATTTTGCATAGACCAATGGAGATAATAACCAGCTCAACAAGAAACATCTTACTGCTACCATGCTTGCTCAAGAACAAAGCAACTCATAAAACTACAACGTGAAGTTTGTTGCTGAATTTACTTGTTTAAGTCATTGTATCTTTTACTAATCACAAGGGATGACAGATGGCAGTAAATAAAATAGCAAGAATTTAACAAATGTAGTATAGTATCCCAAGAAACTACAATTGATAGCACCCACCTTAGCAACAGATTGAAGGTCCCTTGCTGTCATATCCAAAGCAAGTGCATAACCTACAAATCCAACAAGATCAGCTGTTATCTAGTATTAATTATTTCACTGAAATAACAAAAATACAGTTTCTTGCAATTCATAAGTAATCTATATTAACAAGTGGCCAAGCAGGAAAAAGTGGGCCTTGGCTTCTTAGTTTTATAGGCACCAGGGAAAACTACATAAGGAATTACACATGAAATCCTCTCATTCAAGTCCAACTTTTATCAAGAACTTCGGTCACAAATACATTTCAGCCAATCCAAGTACCATAAATAAACATTTGAAGCGCATCCAGCAGCCAGTAGTACAGGGAAACACATATTAGTTGACGAACCATATGTTCTACTATAATAGATACATTCATTTGCCTGTCTATGGAACAAACAACAGCAATTGAAAAGGCGTGATAGACAAAGGCGTCTATTCTAGTTTCTAATTCCACATTTGCATTTTCAACAACGCTTGTCAAATGAGGATGGAATTCCTAAAAGGCCATTTGTTCCCTAGGTCACATCACTCTTTGTCACTCTAAAAAAGTAAATCCCAAACTATGCTCGTCGCTGGTTCTAAGTTCACGATCATATTCTAGCTCAGTGCCCCCTCCCCACTTTGCAATCACAGTGAATGTCCATCACGAATGATAGTCTCAAGTCTTCCTGTCACATAGAATCAACCAACGATTGTCTGAGACCACATTGTCGCTGACGCACAGCTCAATTACCTCCGACGAAATCCATGGCGGATGCCTCGGGGACGTCGCGCCCGCGCTGGGATATGACGACAGCGAGCTCGACCTCGTGATGCAGCGACTCGAGGGGCTCGGGCACCTCAATGGCAGCGGTGGTGACCCCGCCGGCGTGGAGGAGCGAAGAGGTAGGCTTCAGGAACAGCACGGGCTCCTGTGAGCAAAGCAACAGTGCGGGTGGCGCCGCGAAGACTGAATCAGATGGCGCGGGGGAAGAAGGGGCTGCCTTAGAGACGGTTTGGAAACAAGGGAGTGTTTTCCGATCGGTGGATCGGAGGGGAGGGCGCGGACCTTCGGGACAGGGTTGCCCAGTTCCTTCGCGTGGGCGATGTAGTTGCGCCCGACGCCGATGATCTTCGTGCTCGCCGCGAGGAGCCTCTGAGCCGCCGCCGCCATGGCCGGCAAAGTCGCGACCTGCGCGTGCTGGGCGTGGGCGAGGAGGTGGAGGTGACGGAGAAGCAAACGGGTTCCAAAATGGCAAAGTGACGGCAAGAACGCTGAACGACGCTGCTGCCATCTTCTGTGCTAAATGGGCTCACAGTTCTGTTTGGGCTGTTACAAAGCCATTGCCATAGCCTAGTAACAGTACCAGTGGGCTGATGTCTTTTTTGTTTAAAACAATGGGCTAACATCTTTTGCACAAATTTTGCAATGTTGCGAGCTGAAAAGAGCAATTTCTTCCTTTGATGACGGACTTCGGTCACAAATACTTTTCCGCCAATCCAAGTACCACAGCACTAGAAGCACGTCCAGCAAGCAATAGTGCAGGGAAACACATTTGAGTCGAAGGATCATATGTTCTACGTACTGTCATGATACCTTCTGCTTGTCTATGGAACAGCAGCAATTGAAAAAGCATGATAGCCAAAAGAGCTTGCTATTCTACTCCACTTTCTAAATCTATATTTGCATTTTCAACAAAGCTTGTCAAATGAGAGTGGATTTTCTAATTAAAAGGCCAGTTGTTCCCTGGTTCTCATCACTATCTCTCACTCTAAAACAGTAAAAAACCCAAATCATGTTCATCGTTGGTTCCAACTTCCAAGTTCACAAACATATTCTAGTTGAGTGTTAGCCTACCACGCTTAGTACGCTTTGCAATCATGCTGAATTTCCATCACGAATGAGAAATTGCAAAGCCTTGATGTCGCATACGCGTATAGAATGAACCAACAGTTCACTGAGATCAGTTTGCTGCAACTCTCATCTATCTAAATTACCTCCGACGAAGTCCATGGCGAGTGCCTCGGGGACGTCGCGCCCGCGCTTGGATATGACGACGGCGAGCTCGACCTCGTGGTGCAGCGACTCGACCGTCTCGGGCACCTCGATGGCAGCGATGGTGACCCCGCCGCCGGCGACCTCGACCTCTTGCTGCAGCGACTCGGCCGGCACCTCGACGGCGGCGGTGGTGGCCCCGCCGGCGAGCTCGCCCTCTGGCTTCAGCGACTCGGGCGTCTCGGGCACCTCGATGGCAGCGGTGGTGACCCCGCCGCCAGCGACCTCAACCTCGTGGTGCTCGAGCGGGTTGGGAATGGCGTGGAGGAACGACGAGGTCGGTTTCAGGAACAGCACGGGCTCCTGTGATCAGCGCAACAACGCGGGTGGAGCCGCGAAGAATGAATCAGATGCCGCTGGCCGCTGGGGGAAGAACGGATCGCTGGCGTGACGGTTTGGAAACGAGTGTGTTTTAGGTGGGCGAACCTTCGGGACGGGGTTGCCCAGCTCCTTGGCGTGGGCCATGTAGTTGCGCCCGACGCCGACGATCTTCGTGCTCGCCGCCAGAAGCCTCTGCAGCGATGCCGCTGCCGCCATGGCCGGCAAAGTCGCGACCTACGCGTACCGGGCGAGGAGACTGGAGGTGACGGAGGAGGGTTCAGACTGACGACACGACTCGTGCACAACTGGGCGAATTTGTTTCGTTCTCAACCCCTACCCGAGCATCAGACTATCAGTACGTTTTGACGCTCCCGTCCGGCAGAGACCCGACGCTCCAGGAATCAAACAATGAGCAAGGCACGCTCGCTACATGTCGAAGCAACGTTGGAAAACGAAACCTTTGGAGCAAAAACGGCCATGGACAATTCGTATTACTCTTTGTTCGTTTCAGAAATGTTTGTTGTACACGGACGGACTACTTGACATGTCCAAATGCATGGTCATGGTCTTCTTCTAATGGGATGGTAACTCTACGTGTCTACTGCGGTTGAAAGTAGACCAAGTGGTTTCCTCTGCCTCTCCTGTTCTTCATTCCCACTGTCTAGAGCTCATCCTGCAGAGCAAACAGGAAGGGAAGCGTTAAAACTGGATGAACCAAGAATGGAAGTGTAATCAGAAAATGCCGAAGTTTGATTAGAAGTTCAACGGACATGTGTTTTCTCTTCATCAGATGCCTTCTCCTTGCTGTCCTCTGCTTTATCGTCAGTGGCGTCCTCTGTTTTCACATCAGCATACCCCTTGGCATCTTCAGCGTTGATTTCAGCAATGTCGTCGTCCGCACCATCCTCATCCTCCTGCCATGCATAAGAAAGCGCCCTTTGGGGTTTAGAGAAGATCGGAAGATACTCAAGTACAAACAAAGTACAAGCAAGCGAATCTGGAGCTTACATCTGCATCATTGTCGTCGTCGTCGTCGTCATCCTTGGTGTTTGCGGATTCCTGATGGAGAACACGGACAATAAGTTACTACCAAACTGAATATATCTGATGTTTTCTTTACGAGATGGCTGCAGCAAGCTAGCGCTCTATCTAACAGGAGCGAAGTGGACTGTTTCTGCATACCTCCTCAAGCCTCTTCTTCTCAGCCTCGTCAAAAGCAGCTTTCTCAGCCTGCATTAGACCATGACTCAGTCCCACATCCAGACAATGAAACAAAACAAAAGAGTTTAGGATAGCACAACATACCTCTCTGTTCTTGCCCGAGGTCTCCTCTGCGAACTTCTTGGCATACTCGATGTCGTCAGTGATCAAAATGTTGTCGAACAAAGTTCCCGACTTAACCTAGTGTTGAAACCAAAAAAGAAAATTAGTCGTGCAGTTTAGGACATAAAACACACTCCTAGTAAATTATAACATTGCTGGGGTGAACTACTAACCTGCCACAGCTCAATGCCAATGTGCTTCAAACTGTCAAAAGCATAGATGAACGGATCGTCCTTGTACTCTGTAGAGACAAGAAAGAAATTCAGTTGAGCTTTAATATTGATGAATTATCCAAAGGTGAATTGATCACTTTCTATACAATGACAGATGAATGTACCTGGGTTGTCAATCAATGGTGCCTTCCACTTGCCCTTGTAGTCAGGATTCTTCATTTTCTGAACCACAAATTAACTCATGTCAGCAGTTATAACCTAGGAGTACCACTAACTAAGCACCTAGTCATGTTCTGATGTTCATACCTTTTGCTTCCATGGTCCCTTGTACTCGGGGTTTGGAATGGTTGGGGCCGTCCATTCACCATCTTCCTCATCATCCCAGTCCTCAGGCTGCAATAGGTATTAAAGAATGTGATATTGAGTGTTGGTTGATGCATCTGATAGCACGTTAATTGTGCAGGTAATTTTGCAAAAGCATGCACCTTCTTTGCATCAGGGTCAGGAATTTCCTTGGGAATATCATCATAACCCTACAAGGAACAATCTGAGTCAGACAACAAACCACCAGAGATCCACATCAAGTGCATTAGTAAAGGAAAAGGTACCTCTGGCTTCTTATCCTCAGGATCAGGAATGTATTCCTTGTCATCCCAGTCCTCTGGCTGCAGCCATTATTAACATGTCACGTTAGCACATCTGAAATGAGCAAAACCATGTTTATGCAGCAGAGGCAGTAATCATTCTCTAAATATCACCTTCTTGGCTTCAGGGTCCTTGATCTTCTTTGCAGGAAGAATATCCCAATCATCATAAATGCTGCCGGACTGCTTCTCAACGTTGTCAATCAGGATGCTGTATGTGGCGTCAGGACGAATGATCATAGTGTACACATGCGTCAGCTGATCGGTCTCGCATGGTACATCCTTCTTGATCAAATGGTTCTTGCCGTTCTTGGTAAGGATCGCGTGGACCTTCTTGGTGGTATACCCACAGATATCCGGCCCAAACATGATGCTGCAAGTCAAAATTTGCAGATAAGGTTTGATCAATAATCGACCAATCGAAAACGCACAAAGGATGACAACGACCGACGAATCATCACCTGTACGGTGTCTCGCCCCCGAACTTCCTTGGGTCAACATCGCCACCCAGCAATTTCACATAGCCGCCACCGCAGTCGAGCTTCTGCTCGTGCTTGACTGAGAACTGCAGCACCAGAGTCTTGTCCTTGTTGCTGAACTCGGGGTACTGCGCCGAGATGGCGTAGAACCTGTAATCTTCAGATGTCTGGATGCCTGTTCGTCAGGGGGGAAAATCGCTGTAAATCAGCACATGCCCAAAAATAAATCAGCAGTGGCACTGTGGACGCCTCACCTTTGTCGTCGGCGTCTCCGTTCCATTTGCCGGACGTGTGGTTCCACTCGCCGGCCGTGTTGTCGTCCTTCTTCCAGTCCGACTTGATCCACCGATCCTCCCACCCATCTGTTGTCAGATTCAGGGGGAAAAAAATTATCAGAACACGACATCATGTTCTAGACAAAGGGCGAAATTCAGCAGGAAAAACCTAATCAAAATATCTGATGTTCTAGACACCAAACGAGGAAAAAGCACACGATAGAGATGTTACAAGGGAAATACACTAGAAACCGCGAGATCACAAGGCAAAACAGCGGGAGAATCAATGAGTTCGTCTCGATTTCGCTCTGTCGAAACAAACGGCGCACGCTAGATTACACGAACGCCAGCGCCTCGCTAATAACGTGATGACCAGTAAAAACAGAAACAATAGCATCGCTCCACGGAACAACTAGCGAATCAACTGCATTGTCTCAAGAGTACAGAGAACGCGATGAAACGGGAGAGATCCGGGTGTTTACCGTCGAATTTTTCCTGGAAGAAGACCTCGCCGGCGACGGCGGCAACGGACGCCAGCGCGATCAGTGCCGCGACGAAGCACGACGATCTTCCTAGGACCGCCATCACCTACACGGCGAGCGCACGTACACCACTGTAGGTACGTGGGTCTAGAAGCTTCTTCTGCTAATTCTCCGGACCTAAACCCCCCGGCCCCTGGTGGTTAGAGCGCGCAACGGGCGCCGCGCTTAATAAAGAGTGGGGGAGTGTGGGCTGTCTCGTCCGCGACGAAGGTGCACGGAGGGCAAGATCTGTGGCTGACTGCTGGGGCCGGGAAGGTGACGAGGCTCTCGGTGTACACGTGTGCTCATCTGGCCCGCTGCGGCTGCCAAATGGCCATCGCCGGGACGAGGTAGGCCAATATGAAGGTGCCATGTGGAAAAACGACGTGTTTGGGGTCCGAAGGGAAGCAATGCCACCACCATGCTCTGATGCTCGCCTACCCTTGGAATTGTCGACGCTCTACGTGCTGTGTCTGTGAGCGAGAAATTTACACACATCGATCTATGCACAAATGCCAATTTTATAACGGCAGTGAAAGGTTAGTTCAAGTGTTCAGCGATTTCCTGAACAGAAAAAATTGTTTAAAAACATGCACAGGGAAATCTAACGCAGTTTGCACCAACCACTTGATCAAGACGATGCCGCTGTAAGAAGCAAACAACCACGCGTGCCTGTAGGTCCCGGACGATACAGAAGCAATCAAAGGATATGCAATTTACAAAGTCTCGTACCTTACAAGACACTTCACCTTGTTGTAGCTCATGAAACAATTCTTTTTTTCTTACAATCAAAAAGGGCTTCCTGTCTTGGAACACGCATCCACATTATGATCGTTTTTTCTTTTCATGAAAAGAAAGTATGATGATTACCAAAGGTTATATTGCCTGCTTCAAACACATTTCTAGCTGACTTTGCCGGTTATACTCTCCACAAGAACGTCTTCATATCCGTATGAATAAAATGTTCAATGCAGGTACAGGACACGATATGTAACAGTGAATTTTCGGGTAAACCTTCAGGGAAAGCAATAGAAACACGTTTGCAAACATTGTCAAAGTATTAAGTATGATCATTTCTCCAAAACAGGTACAGGAAAATAGAGCTGCTTCCGATGCTGTATGGCCTGAAAGACATCATCTGAATACTGCTAACTGTTGTCGGAATCAATGAAGCAAGGACCTGACAGCAGCTACAGCATCGCCTTTATGCTCTCGGAGCGTTCTCTCAGCAATCTTCTTGTCCAACTGCATATCCATTATATACTTAAGAACTGGCCCTTTTAGGATAATTTACAAAATAATCGGTCACTGAGATTAGGATTGTCACCTCAAGCTCATTAGCAATAATTTCAACATCAGTAGGGTTGATTTTGACAGCAGCTAATTCTTTCTCCCTGGTGAAAGAACAAATTCATGTCACTTATGCTATAGCTGTAATATGGCTTGTAAATTACACTTTCAGGAAAGAGATCCATTCAATTTATATCAAAATGAAACAGAGGACTTAATTCTAGTGTCCATTTGACACGGGAGTTCATGTGCTTCAAGTAAACAATAACGAATCAGTATTACAAAATATACTCGCAAACTGCAAGGAAACTCTAGTGCACCGAAAAGAAATACAGAATTGGTTGGGCGGTTGAAGAGAAAATTAAAAGCATATTGACATAATTTGAATATATTTCACTTACAACTTTACATGCATTCTTTCTGGTCATTTAACTCGACTAAATTGACGAAGGGTGTATTTTCATTATGTACTGTAATGAAATAAGTGATTAACTCCCACACAAGTATCATGCTGCAGAAGCTACCATGAGAAAGGAATTACAACATTATTAGGTACCCAATAACAGTTGTGGAGTGGACATTATTATGCTAACCTCAATCTCATGGCATTCCAATCTGCCTCTTTGGATGAAGCAAGAGCTGCCATGGCCTGCAAAATAAAGACAGGCATGTCAGTGACAAACTTTTAAAGATACTTAATCAAACGGAACACCTATCAATGAATCTGCAATTTACTTTTAGTTTCTGGATATCTGTGATTATATCATTGAATTTATAATAGATGGCATAGTTTAATTGTGCTAGGATATATCCATTTCAAACAGATTCATCAACATTATCCCTTCAAGATCACAATGGATACATAAGACTGGAAGGTGAATCAAAATTCTGTTGAAAAGACATTCTAGAAGCCTCTGTTGATTGAACAGTCGTTTTTCCCATGTTTCTATCTCTACCTGCAAAAATACATACTGTCTTGGATTGTACTGTCTACAAAGGGAAAGGGCTACTTTGACCACTAAATTCTATCACAACATCTTGGTAAAACATTGATATTACTTTCATTCCATCAACTCAGAGACATTTGCTCGTATACTGATTAAAAAAAAGTAGACTGCAGATTGTTTGAAAAGAAATTCTATGAACAGACTATAAAAACGATTTCTATACGAGCGGACTAGAATATTTTTGGACATTGCAAGAATCCATTTCATAATCAAATCCAACAGGGAAAACCAGTGGGGATTGCAGTCGGATCACCATTACAGTTACTTGTTGAGCTTGAACTACAGATATTATTATCAGCAGCCATCAAAATACAAATGGTACACAGATACAAACTATTTCATTATCAGATTATCTTCCAATACTTAAAACCAAGAAGGTGAAACATTGGTGAACATTCAATAGAACTCCCCCGTAAATATTCTTGGTAATCAGCTGCTATGATTTCATAGGTAGCAAATGGGAAAGTCAGAAGACAGTTGTCCGGCTAATGTGATGCCCTCTGAATTACAGTGAAAAAAGTGGATTCAGGAGTAGCAAGAGCACTGGCTAAGGATTTGGGCCAAACAGTTTGTACTCAGCATAGAAGCTGTTTAATCAATACATCATTATTCAGACAAGTTCCTAGGAGTGGTAAAATTGATGGAACCAAGTTATCTAGTTTGCAGTATAAAAGGTGAACATGCCATCTCGACGAAGTAGTAAATGGACCCAATCACGGCAGCTAATGTGTGAATAACTTAGTGTGATGCATCCATCGAATCCAAATGTTCAAAGTGCTCGATTGACAAGTAATGAACAAACAGATTACCACTTCCTACGAGTATCTTAGTATTGATTCAACAAGTAGAGAGAATCGATAGAGGGTTGATACTGAGTTAACCAGAAACTTACGGATTGGACACGGGAGGAGTCGAGCTGCCGGTCCTCGACATGGTCGGTGAGCTTGTCCAGCGCCTTGCTCTGCTGCTGCAGGTCCTTGGAGTCCACAGCCCCCTCGCCCTCGGGGGCGCCAGTCCCCGCCGCCGCGGCAGCCTTCTCGTCGCCCGCCGCACCCATCGCCTACGCCGGCTTCTCTCGCTCGCGGCCAAAACCCTAGCGAAGAATTCCTTTTCTGATTGTCTGCAGCCGACGAGATGGCTGTGCGCCTGTGCGGCTGTTGTACGCCGACGGCTCCTTCAGATTCGTGCGATAGCGCGGGCTTCAGCGACCGATCTCAACCGTTCAAACGGGCACGGCACACTGGACCGGTGCACCGTTTTCTCGCAATGTGTGTGCTGCCGTTCTATGACGTACAAGCAGTACAAGAATCTCATTTTTTATTCTTGTCAAAACATTTAATAAATTTTCAGTAAATCAATGCAATGTGGTTAGTTACTTCACATCATTGAAGAAACACGAGGCTATGCAGAATATTGTAAGAACTGTACATGTTCTTACCATTTGGCTGAAAAAAAGAGAGGAGAAAATGTATTCTCTTATGTCTCTTTTTTTTTTGGGCCCCCTTGCTACAATATTGGTTTACGACACATTAATCACAACAACAAGAAGTAAGAGAAAAGGTTTTATATCCTCATCGATGGAGGAATTTTGCATTTGAGTTGAAGTGACACCGAGAGTTGAAAATGAGAATGATCATGAAACATAACCGTGATTCTTGACATAGCAATTACACTGCAGCTCCATTGGTTCGTTTTGCTGCAAAGTGGTTCCATATCATCGATAGAGTACCAGAAGAATAAAGACTTGCATCAAAGTCCTGGTAGGAATGAGGATGGATATGGAATATATTTTGAACGAATCAATGGTAGTGAATTTGAACGAATCAGTTACACTACAGCTCCATGAATTCATTTTCTAGCAAAGTGGTTTATATATCATCGATAGAATAAGAAAAGAAGAAAGACTTGCATCAAGGTCCTAGTAAAAATTAGGATAATCTTGTACAGCGTTACGTTTTTAATACTTCACGCAAGATGCACCGAATCATCCACGTCGGCCATCTAACGTGCAATTATTCGTTATCAAACCGAAGTCAAAAGTCTTTGAGAAATCTGAAGCGTTCGACAGCAATTGTTACAAAAACAAACGCAAAGATGAGTGCTCTTCAGCAGATTTGGACTTTTGGAGCGTATGCGCGCACTCATGCACGGATAAACCCACGATCACGTACCTGCAAGGTGCAACAGCGGCTTAACACGCTGACCGCACGATGCGACTTAGTTTAAAGCACGCACGAAAAGGGGGGAAAAAGAATTATTAGTAAACAAAAAAACGTCACTCCACCGAGCCGGCGGGGGGCAGGCGCGCACCGCGTCGCACCCAACCCGACACGGCCTCCCCTTCCATCCCGTCCCCATTCATTCATTCCCCTCCGGTTTTTCTCGTACGCGGCCGATTGCGACCCCCGCCGCCGTCGCCGTCGCCCTCCCACCGAACCGGTCGCCGCCGCCGCCGCCCCACGCGCCCGCTCGCTCCCGTGCCGCCTACTACCTCGGGGACGACCCGGTCGGCGATGTGGCGGGAGCATGCTGGGCCCGCTCCTCAGGCTCCTCTCCTCGTGCGGCGGGGTCTGGCCCACCTCCCCGGCCCCCGGCGCCGCCGCGGGGGACGCCTCCGCCAGCTCTGAGGGCCGCGACGGCCTCCTCTGGTGGCGCGACCTCGCGCGCTGCCACGCGGGCGACGTCTCCGTCGCCGTCGCCCAGGCCAACCAGGTGCTCGAGGACCAGTGCCGCCTCGAGTCCGCCCCGCCCCTCGGCACCGTCGTCGGCGTCTTCGATGGCCACGCCGGCCCCGACGCCGCCCGCTTCGCCTGCGACAACCTCTTCCCCAACCTCCGAGGTAACCCAAACCCGAATGCGATTCGTCGTCTTCCTTCCTCTTCGTTGGTGCCCACGGAAAAGCGGATGCGGGTTGAGGCTTTTGGTTTGATCTTCGCGCAGATGCGTCCTCTGGTCCGAATGGCGTGACTGAGGACGCCATCAGGGAGGCGTTCCTGGCCACAGAGGAAGGCTTCGTCGCGCTCGTGTCACGCCTATGGGAGACTCAGCCAGACATTGCCACGGTCGGGACGTGCTGCCTCGTCGGCATCGTGCACAACAGGACCTTGTTCGTCGCCAACCTTGGTGATTCACGGGCTGTTCTGGGGAGGAAGGTGGGTCGCACTGGGCAGATTACCGCAGAGCAGCTGTCCAGTGAGCACAATGCCAATCAGGAGGCCGTCAGGAACGAACTTATGGCCCAGCACCCTGATGATCCGCAAATTGTTGCGCTCAAGCATGGCGTATGGAGAGTGAAGGGTATCATACAGGTCGGTCTTATCTCAATCCCTGGTTTTGTGTTGCTGAAACTGGATACTTTGTATGTCCAGTGCGCTTATGTAGTGGGTTATGCAGGTGTCAAGATCAATTGGTGATGTGTACCTGAAACATGCGCAGTATAACACAGAGCGGATCAAACCGAAGTTCAGAACTTCTGAACCTTTCAGTAGGCCTATATTGAGTGCTAACCCATACATCATCTCCCGTGATCTTCAACCCAGTGACTGTTTTGTCATATTCGCGTCGGATGGGTTGTGGGAGCACCTGAGTAATCAGGAAGCTGTGGAGATTGTTCACAATCATCAACGATCTGTAAGATTCCACTTCTTTTAATTTTCCCGCATTCAGCCTGTTTATAGGATTCTTAATTATCTAGAATTATACTGTTCCATGCGATGATTTTAAAGATAAATAATCTGCAAAATAGGCATAGTCAGAATATTTGACATCACCTTCATGTATTGACGCCAAAAGTCTTTTACCTTTATAGAGCCTTTTTTTCCCTTCCATATGTTAAACCCTTGCCTAACCAATTTAATCATCCATGGGACTAAATGTGGCTTCGATTGATGAGTTATTGTTATCCATTCGGTACTACATAATAGGCTGGTAGATTTGTGGTTTGTAATTTTCTAAGCATTGCATTTTTCTTTTAAGCTAGGATGACCATATATTTTAGAAAAAGGTAATGTTTTTATGCTTTATTAAAATCCAGTTGGCGTTATTTGGTCAGCATCCGCATATATTGTTCAGTTCAGCATGGCCAGTGGTGTCGCTACATGACTATACTTGTTATGGTCCTCATAGGGTTGCATGCTTGCAACATATCTCCCAGCAGCAGTCGTATACCTTGATGGCTTTACTGTTAGGATCTTCCTGTTATACCTATTGTTCGAAATATCGAAGCATAATCATATTGTATCAGCTAAAGGAAAAAGTTAGCCGTGTCAGTTGTGTACTACCCTGTACCCTCCATTAATGCCGCCAGTAGGATTGGTTCATCATATATCATCTGATGTTGCCAACTGTGTACTAGGTTATATTGTAAACATGTACTGCTAGCATGGTATGAATATCATTTTTGAGATATGATTGTTGCAATATGGTGACCGAGGTCTATTTAGTTACTTTCTCGTGTGAATTTGTTTGTTCTGCTGCCGCTTAAGTCTTAACGACTCACCTATTTGCACTTTGCTGCCATGCTTGGTCATTGTAATGCTGCATACACCAAGCTAACAAGTAAAGATATTGCGCAGTTGACAATTTGGCATTTTAATTTACCGTCCTGCAAAAAAATGTCAACGTAGAAGGTCATCAACTGAATAAAATAAATAGCATACCATAGAAGTTTGGTTTACTTGGCACATGAAAGATGGTGTTCATTTCTTGGTTCTTGGTCAAACAGTTAAAATCTGCTGACATATACAGAAAATTGCCTTTTCTTATTTTCTTCAAGTACTGTTGCTTTGATTATGACGGAACACTACTTCTTACCAGGGAAGTGCGAGAAGACTCATAAAAGCAGCTATGCAAGAAGCAGCACGGAAGCGTGAGATGCGTTACTCAGATCTTACAAAGATCGACAAGAAGGTTCGCAGGCATTTCCATGATGACATTACTGTTATCGTGTTATTTATAAATTATGACCAATTAGTGAAAAGCTCTGCACAAGGACAACCCCTCTCCATCAGATGTGCCTTAGATTATTGAAAGTGAGCCAAGTCATGTTCAGGTTCAGCTCCCATGAGCAGCAGTCTTCGCTAAGATGAAATTGTCAACCAGCTGTGAACAATACACTGGTTGTATTATTTTCATTCAGATGACATCCTGCCTCAGCTTTCTTTTCGTCTTCTTCTTTTGTTTTCATTTTGCACATAAGATTGACAACCTGCTAAATTGCGAGTTTTCCCCTCGGGAACAAAGTCGGATAAATGTGGATATTCTTCAGTTTTGGAGATACATTGCATAGAGTTTAAGGGAACATTATAAAGGCTGCTGTAACTTTTGATTGATTCATTCTCTTGTTTACAGGCTAATTACTTCATGTATTTATAAGAATTATGAGCTCATTTAACCCCAGCTTCTGAAGTTTGACTGGGTTCCTACTCGACACTCTTGCAACATTTGTTTGGCCCATTCGTCGGAGTGGTACAATTTCACTTAAACGCATAATCTCCAGGTCTTCTTGTGTCCTCTGATCAGTTGATTTCTTCAGCCTTCTATATTACTGCCGTGGTCTTCTGTTGATTCCTGTGTAATTCATCTGAAAAGTTTCGTAGACATCTTTGGACAGGCAAATATTGTAGCGACTGGAAAAAAAGGAACCTGAAATTCTTCAGTTCCAAACTGGCCATCAAAGCTTGAAGGATACGTCTTTATGAGGTTGTGCTAAAGAAGCTCTTGACAAATGGTCTCTATGATCATTATCTACACACAAAAATACGATCATTATCTAAAAGAAAATTGGTCGGTTCGAGTCGATCTCTAGCCTTTCACCTGCGAATCAGAGTATCAGACTCATGTAAGTGCGCAAATTGGGTTAGGCGGCCCATTCAGAACAAAAGAAAAATAAACTTAAAACCAAATCTTTCGCCAAAAATAAATAAATAAATCCGGGCCGGAGTGAAGCGGAAACCATTCCCGCCCAGACGCCGCGCTCGCCGCTCGCCTTCATTCTCCTTCCCGCCCTTCCCCCTCCTCCCGTGCTAGGGCTCCATGGATCCCGCCGCCGCCACGGCCGACGGAGGTGCCTTCCTCGAGTTTGTCGACTACGCCATCTCCGTCATCTCCTCCTCCGGTGGCGACGGCGACGGCTACGAGTCACCGGGGGATGGCCCGGCGCCGGCGCGGCCGCCCTGGGGATGGGCGGTGGCGCAGGTGCTCAAGTCTTGCTGCGCTTACTCCAGCGGCGTCACCGCCGCCATCCTCCTCTCTGACCTCTTCCAGGTTCGTGGGATCAGCTTTTAATTGGCCATTCTGTTAGTAGCTCCATCAAGTCTCCTCCTCTCTGACCTCTTCCAGGTTCGTGGGATCAGCTTTTACTCGGGGCGGGGGTCGGGGGCACTTGCTCTGTGTAATGAATTGCTGGATTACAGCTCCAGTAGAAAACAATACCATGAGGTTGTTGGCATTATTTTTTTGGGGTTACATTTCGTGCTCAATCGTATACCGAAGCAATTAGCTTAACAAATGTTGACCTCTCATGTCTCGACTCTTTAGCCAGGCTACTTTTTTCTTGTTAATGTAATAGAATTATGTAACAGGGGTTTAATTCTGGCTTCATCTGGTAGTCTTGGACAGAACAGCGTAAATCCCTCACCTCGAAAAGGAAGGTTGAGCTGACTAACCTTCTAAGCACGAGGAGTAAGAGGAGGAGGCTTCCTAATACTATTACAATCGACTCAATCCATGAGAAGAACTTCCTTTCTCCCAAGAGCGTCCTTGAAGCTGTCGTCCTTGATGTCTTTGTCCTTCCTGGTATGCTTATACATACTTGTTTTCTACGAAGAAAAAAGGTTGTTAATGCTTATACATACTTATATTCTATGAAAAATAACTTTAGGTTAGTTGAAAAATAAAGCGTTGGACGGTTCTTTATTGATTTGGATGAATGGCACTTGGCACCTATAATTTTCAAATTTCTATTCATCGATATTATCAATACAACGAATTTATCAAACTCGCGTACAATTTTAACCTTTTCTTTTCTATACATGACTAGCAACTTGGATTTTCTTGACTGTACCCTTCATCATGTGTCATTCTTCTAGGTACCAACATATACATGCTTACCTTGGGAGACATGTGGAGTGCCTCCACTATCGACCTATACTTACATCGAAGGTAGACTCTGCTACAGATTGATTAGTCGTTAGTTAATATTCATATTTGTTTTTTATTGAATGATATCATTCTACAAGTCAGTAAATGAAATTTCAGCATGTTTTTATATAAATTTATGCAAGTCGTCCAGGCTAAGTATAGAAAGCTTGTTGAACTTTGAGCACTCTATGGATCATTTGCTGCAATCAATGTCTCTTTTCCAGTCGCAGGATTGTAGAAATCTTTGCGCTTCATGGAAATTAAGTTGTTGATTCTTTATCCTAAATTATTTTTGACTGTTATATCCCCCATCCTCGAACACACACATAGAAGAAAAAGGTCAATCAGTAATCTCTGTAATATATCTGTTGGGATTTATTTGTGGATTTGATATCTTGCTAATTTAATCTGCTTTTTAATGTCATTCTTGGTATAACCGTATAAGTACCACTTATGAATTTTAGTACTGACATAAGTTTTACGTCAGATACTATGACTATATAGGTGAACATGGTATGTTGAAGAAAGGTCGAGAAGTTATGCTCACTGGATGTTGTCTTCGTACAGCCATGGAGGGATCTGGTCATGCTCGTATTTTGCCAACAGAGTACATGGTGATGTTACTTGATGAGGTATCACTTCAAAGCTTATAGTTTTATAATAAAAACGCTCCCTAGGGCACATTATTTACCAGCAATTTTACTTCTCAAGTAAAACTCCAATGTCTTAGTTGCATTGTTGGTAATCAGAAGTAAAACTCCAATGAGTCTTTATACAACTAATTGACTGAACGTAACCATCAATATAAATGTTAAGCCACTTCCTCTTAATCGTACATGTAGAACTATTACATCCTAAAAGAACTCGGGTTCCCAATATTTCAATTCTTATCCACTCAAATAATTTTTCTTGAGCTGTTTAAAAGGTAAATCTGGCATCTTTACTGATCTGTTGGTACTTACGCAGGACAAAGATGAAGATGCCATGTTACTTGCCGCACAGTTTTGCACATATTCGTTCTCATCTATGGTTCTAGAAGAAAGTAGAAATGATGTTCCATACTCATTTTATGCCAGGTAAAGTGATATCTGGATTATTGGTATATTTGCTAGGGGATTTTACCGTTCGGTTTAATCTTTTTATGTTCCATACTCATTTTATGCCAGGTAAAGTCATATCTGGATTATTGGTATATTTGCTAGGGGATTTTACCATTCAGTTTAATCTTTTTAATTTCCAGAAATTTGGCAATTAGTTTCCTCATTTTGTTTACTGTTGGACAAGTAAAGGTCTGGGTATAATCATACTTAAGTATATTTTGCTGTGGTAATATATATGATCAATCAGGCATCTAAAGAATATGGTTTGCTGATGAACATTTGGGGATCTGGGATTTACCAGTACATAACCTGCGTAAACAACTGCTTTGTCAGATAAAGTTTCAGAACGACCACCCCTTTTCTTGCAGGATCGAGAAGATTGAGTCTTTGGAACCTTTTAGATGTACAGAAAGAAAGCAGATTATACTTGTAGACGATGATGATGCAAAGATGAAATTTGTTTTATGGGGAGAGCAGGTTTTGCTTGCAAATCTTTTCAGGTCCATTTCCCTCTGTACAGAAGAACCAAATATTTCCTTCTGACTATACTAAGCTAAACATTTTATTTCAGTGTAGGGAGCATGCTAGCACTGGACAGGCCTTTTATTTCGAATGTTGTAGACAATGATCATGAGGAGTCTCAGGAACTATGCCTTGAATATGGTAGTGCAACACAAGTTTACTTGGTGCCAATTGCTCAACAAGAGGAACAGGTTGGTAGCAAATCCTTCATAGTTCTTTCTGCATTACACCAGTTGACCAATATATAAGATGTGTGCCAGGTGCTTCTTACACCTACTCAAGTGAGGAGCCAAGGACCTTGGCTGTCGTGTGTTCCGATGGACAATGTGGGTTCACAGATAACATTGCCACGTGATATGCATGGTTCAGTTGACTTCAGCAAATATCCATATCGAGTATGTAACTTGATCATTATTCGTTTGTGCTCTTTTCAGAATATATATTTTGCCAGTCCCTGTGTTGCTTGGAACATGACGATTTACCAATTTAGCTCAACAATCAATTCTGCTGATGCTTGAATATATATCGATTACTGATTTATATCTCATAGCTTGTGATACTGTCATGTGTCACTTAACATACTTCTGATCTTCCTGTAATAAAAAATGCATATGATCCATTATTACACATCAAATTTCATATGTGAATATTTGGTATAGCTCTTACGAAAAGGATTTGTGCCTTTATTCAACCATGGAGTCACGTTCTACTTAAGCACTTGGTGGAGCTGGGAGCTGGCTACTTACCCACCAATTAGGCATTGAGTAGTGGGTGGCCGCTCACGCGTCACTATTTTTGGGACATTGATTCTGCAAACTCCTCAGCATGCACATTTAATATTTTTACTATCATCAGCACACCTATGAGTCAGTCCTTCATAGAAAGAAGAAAACATACTTCTAGAAAATAATACTTATTGTCTCATGCTTTATCATTGTTGTAACATTTCCATGATTGTAGTATGTACTAGTTGAAGTCTTGTATGTACTAAACTTCTTGTCCATGTTCTATAACATGCCAATTTTCTAGGGATATGTAAGTGACCTTCATGATAAAATGGTGGGAGTTAGTCTGTTTGGCACTGTAACAAGTGTTTGCAAAGCAAGCACATCAGGGACCACATTTTATTTGGAGTTAGAAGACATAACAGGAGTTGTTCTGATGAAGCTCATCTTTACTGGACCCTGGTACCATTTTCTGTACTTAATTCATGACTACTTATTATTTTCCATTAAGCTATATTCCTGTTTGACTGTTAACATAAAATGTTTTTATATTTCTGTTTTGTCATCCTGTACATGGTGCCGTATTTATAAAATGATAGTTATCCATACATGCGTTAACATTTCGGATGATTCTAAATGTGATGTCTTAGGTACTTCAGGCTAATCAACATATTGAACAAAGTACGCTGACATTATTGAAACTGCTGATGTATCAGCATGGTACAATGATTTAAAGGAACTTGTCCAGTCTCTTCCTTCTTAGAATTGATTATTAAGTTCATATCAAATCTTTTTGAGATTTTACGTATTCATCTTATTGCCTGTGAACGGACACCGTTTTTGTGAAGGCATAAGGCATTAATTATTTCTAATGGATCTGTTGTGTGAGCTGATATGCTCTGATTAAAGATTCCATGTGATATATGAAACTGTATAGCACTTTTAAGATGTTTTGTAAAGAATCTAAAGATATATTGTTGTATGAATCAGCAGCTGATAACTTGATATCTGATGCACTAATGAAGCATTCTGCTACACTAACAGTCTGTAGGTTTTGAAAATTTTCCCGTGTACATCAATATCCTTTGTATCATACTTCAGTATTCTGAATTCCACATACCTGCAACATCCTTCAGATATTTTTTATTTTGAAGTGTTCTTTTTTCCTATGCCAATTGAATTGTTTGTATGCAGCATGCACATGAATTGAATACCTTGTAAATATCTCTGCAGGTCATTAGGCAGAGTGGGAGTTGGCCATATGGTGTACATCTCAGGCTTGACTTGTACCTTGAGTTCGACAAGAATGTAAGGAGCATATTCCTTTATATTACATTGTTATATATATGCCACACGTGGGGCACAAAATTCTTGTTGGTGGCTTACTTTTTTCTTATGAACAGCCGTGAAGTCTCGTGGCGTGAAAAGGAGCAGGGGTCTCTGTTTGTTAACTTAAGTTTGCTTCCAGCGCTGCTGAATTCGCCATGCCTGCATAAACTATCACTCTTATCAGATCTTCCCCATTCGTCAAACAGAACACATGTAAGTCTTATTTATGTTGTGAAGCCTCTTCGAAAGCATTTCAAGTTTAGTTGAGATCGTTTTTAGATAGAACAAGTAATTAACATTTTAAGAAACAATGGCCAGATAAACTTTGACATATTCTGATATTTGAAAGGTATAACGTCTCAAAGACAGTTTTGAATCAGACACAATATTCTGATATTATGTTTCTTATTGCACTCGTCAGTTGTGACCAAATTATTTTGAGTTGCTAATATCCTGTGCTTCTTGTCTCCGTCTCCAGATATGCCGTGTTCGACTGGATCACATAGATTGCAACAGTTTGAAGTTGTTATTATTTCACAATATTTGTGGCTGCGTCGTGAATGAACATTCAGGTGGACGACAGTGTTCTTTTTGTAAGTGTGACTGCCAAAGAGGATGCCTACATGGCTTTCGAGTGCACCTGACCATCGCGGATGACAGTGAGAAGATCTTTGCTTGGTGTGTTGGACAGACGGCTGTTGAGTTCCTTCAGATATCTCCTGATGAATACCTGGAACTTCCCGAGGTACGAAGTAGGAAAATTCGCCCACTACATTAACAAACACCGCTTTTGAACTTATATGTTTCGTACCTCACAGATAGCATTGCTAGAGTTGCATCAAGCAAGTTCTTTGCTCACCATTCTGACTCAAGTTTTCTGATGATGAATAATCAGGACGAACGAGTAATGTATCTCTACACTCTCCAGAATGAGAGTTTCGTGGTTGCCATTGCAAATACCAGTAAGCGGGTTGATGAATGTGCTACGGATGATGAAGCTCTCCCCGTTTGGGAGATCACAAGAGCGCAAAAATGCGAATGACCCTGTTTCTTCACTAGTTGTGAAAGAGTGTTCAAACGGCAGATTTACTTGTCTTTTCAAAGTTCAGTCCGAGGTGCATCTGCAATGTTTTGTAAGCTAGTCGAGAAAACAGATTATCAGCATCTGCAAGTTGCTGATAGGTGCTCCTCATGGATCATGATGTGTAATTACTATCTTCTGATGCATTTTTTTGTTTTCTTTTCCTGGTTGCTTAGGTCTTCAGGATACGCAACCACAAGATAACGAGTAGGTTGACTATGTAATTATATACTTGCTGCAAGTACCATGACATGATCATCAATCAATAGAAGAAAGCTTCGCACATCGTTGGGTTGCGCTTCATGCCACGTGGACCGCACTTATGGAAGCTTAGTCAAACATAATTATTTACTCATCATCCATAGATGCCGCAATGCATCATTACGCCATGAACAAGTGGATAAAGAAGATGTGCCGTGGGATCGTCGAGTCTGCACTATGTAAAGTCAACTCTGGGGTGAGCCAGAACTCGAGTGGAAGAAAGAACCGTTTCCTAACTTTATACTCCAAGGGCGTCCTTGACACATGGCTCCTGTCCAACGTCCATCTGTTCCCGTGGGGCTCGCCTGCCACCGCCACCGTTCGATTTGGATTCCAGAACCCACGGATTAGCAGGTGGGGCCCGTGTCCAACTCAGCAAGTCCCAGTATAAGGCAAAGCCAGAAACTTCTCCAAGTCAATCTCAATCACAAGGAGAGTCATCACGCCATACAACACGGATAGAGACCAGACGACGCCGGAGAACAGCGCAGCGCGCGAGTGACGCCGACGTCGACGCCGACGAAGCCGATGGCGCAGGCAGCCAAGCCCGCGGAGGTGGAGCTCATCCCGACGCTCTCCTCGCTGGAGCCTGTCTACGGCGAGGGCTCGCAGCTAGACGAGGCGCGCCTCCGCTTCGCCCGCCTCGGTGACCGCTTTGAGGCAGTCTACGGCGCCCGCCCCGCGCTCTTCGCCCGCTCCCCAGGTCGGTGCCGCTTCTGGATTGCGTGCCCTCCATGTCTCAGAGCGTGTTTGTGTGTGAGCGCTGAGCGGAGCCGTGATTGATTTTGGGCGGCGGTGGCGACGGTTTGCGTGTTTGCAGGGAGGGTGAATCTGATCGGGGAGCACATCGACTACGAGGGCTACTCTGTGCTGCCCATGGCCATCCGGCAGGACATGATCGTCGCCATCAGGAAGTCCGACGGCGGGCAGGTGCGGGTCGCCAATGTCGAGGACAAGTACCCCGTCTGCGTCTACCCCGCCGACCCCGACAAGGTAGCAATGCCCTCTGCTCTGCTTCTCCCTGCTCGATCCGTCAGAATTAGTGATACGCTTTGTGGGGATTCGATGTGACTGGGGTTCAATTTGGGCGGTGATTGGCGAGTGGTTGCTATCACGGGGAATGTTTAGGTGAGATTCTCAACGGTGCGTCGAATTATCCTGAATTTAATTAACTTTGGGGAAGGTGGAGGGGAGGTACGGCACGGGAATCTTGTTCCCATCTTTAGGATGCGGTGGTTGCATGAGTTCCTATTAATCAGCATATCGCAACAAAAAGCCCGTGATGCGGGACCTGGGCCTGTTCGGTGCCTTGCCTTGGATCCAATGATTTTGTGGTCCTCGTGGGTTACTTAACTGCTGATTCTTCTAAAAACAAAAAAACAAAAAAAAAAAACACTTAACTGCTGATCGTCTGCTTGTAGACTTGCAGTTCGTTCTCCTGCTTCAGCGCTGTGGAAGCAGAGGACTAGTAGAAGCCTAGAAGGACAGCAGGGGCTGCCTCATAGTACTAACAGTGAACTAGTAAATGTCAGATTTATTACTAACATCGTGGTGCAGCAAATGTGAATGTAGTCTATGTGTTCTGAGAACTTCTGCTTTGTTACATGCCTTCATGTATTTTTCAGAATACATAATCGTATTTACAGTTACTGATTCAGAATTAGTAAGGGTACGACCATCTATGCCTGCCATCACAAAAATATGATATGCTTTTGGTGCCCTGTTTTTGTAATATCACTGGATGGTTTTATCGACACTAAGTTTTTTGTTTCTTGTACAGGAAATTGACATAAAAAACCACAAATGGGGGCACTATTTTATGTGCGGGTAAGTTACACTGCTTCAATTAGTGCTGCTTAAACCTGGATCCTTATGGATTTATTGTTTTCCAATCATTTCTCTTTGAAGCAATCATATATTTATTTATTTATTCTGAACACAGGTACAAGGGGGTTTACGAATACTGTAAGTCAAAAGGAATTGATATTGGCGAACCTGTTGGGCTTGATGTTGTTGTTGATGGCACAGTTCCTCAAGGTGCTATTCAGTGGCTTAAGTTGCAAAATTCTTTTCCTTCTCGTCGGTTGACATGTGTATCATAGTCGCTGTTGCTTCTATGTAGGGTCTGGACTATCAAGCTCAGCAGCATTTGTCTGTTCAGCGACAATTGCTATCATGGGAGTGCTCGAGAAAAATTTCCCAAAGGTATGTTACTTAGTAAAGTAATTAACTTCGCAAATACCAAGACATCATAAGGCTGGCAAGAAGCAATTGTCTCTCACCTTCTATGCTGAACAGAAATGTAGATGGTGCATGCAGCAGATGTGAACAAACTATTTATATCTATATAATAAGTTATCTTGGTCATTGCTATGCTGATGTATAGCTCCTGACATTGGTTGGACTAGTGAGTAGTGATCAGATAAATTTTGACTTAATGTATATTTTCTACTGTGTAGTTAGGAAAAAAATCCAGTACCTGATTCCTATTAATAGTAGTTAATATGTTTGAATCATGCAGAAAGAAGTTGCTCAGTTCACTTGTTTATCTGAGCGCCATATTGGAACACAGTCTGGAGGCATGGATCAGGTACTACAAACTTACTTAAGGTGTTTCATTCATATTTTTGAAACTAGCTGGGATGCTAAGTAAAGCAAAATTGCTTTCCTTAACGCACTGACCCCGCTCCTTCATTTGACAATTCGTTGTATTTTTGCAGGCTATATCTATCATGGCCAAATCTGGATTTGCTGAATTGATAGATTTTAATCCAATCCATGCAACTGATGTACAACTACCTCCTGGTGGAACATTTGTGATAGCCCATTGTTTGGCAGAATCCAAGAAAGCAGAGACAGCTGCAACAAACTACAACAACCGTGTTGTGGAGTGTCGCTTAGCAGCGGTAAGTGATTCTTGGGTTTAAAGACTCGCATTAAAATGTGCTTGACAAATCGGAACACCTTTTTATCACATTGAAATGAAGCAAGTATTCTAGATACCTTTAGCCTTTATGTTTACTTGCAAGTGATATTGAAACATATGTAATTTCAACTTCTAAGGGTTGGAAAAGAAGCTTGAGCACAATACTAGTCACACAAACAGAAGGTTATTCCTTGTCATTTCCATTTATTGAGATAATATATTTTTTTCCACTTTTCAGATTGTCCTTGCCATCAAATTAGGAATGGATACGAAGAAAGCCGTTTCCTCTGTTACAACCCTCTCCGATGTTGAGGGGTTATGTGTTTCTTTTGCTGGGAATGAAGGTTCTTCTGATCCTGGAGTTGCTGTGAAGGTTCATAATTTTTTAACAACACTTAGGCTGTTGGCAAGACAAATATGTTTTTCCTTATGAATAATTTCCACTCCACCTTCATTAGTTACTCTTGGAGATTTCCAGTGCTCTGGGTTGTCATTTTCAGAACTTAGTGCCTAATTCTGCCTATTTATGCAATTCCTTTATTAAAAACATGCATGTGGAATTTCTGACTTTCCGTCCTCACATGAGAAAAAAAAGTATTGGAAACAAAAGCCTGATGACATGTATCTAAAACTCAAAGGCTTCTGACCAGTGACCACAGAAAAAAGGAAGTAATACTTTGATTAACGTGTTGAAAGGAAGTAATACTAAGAACTGTTGAGCCATTGATAGATCTGATAGTAGGCACCTTTGAGTTGCAGTTGGTTCTGACCGTGTACTTACATTGCTGTGCAACATTGCAGAAACTTTTGCATGAAGAACCATATACATCTGAAGAAATAGAGAGAATAACGGGTGAAAGCCTGACGTCTGTCTTCCAGAACTCTCCAACTTCCTTGGATGTTTTAAAAGCTGCAAAGCACTACAAGCTATTTCAGGTGGATTTCATGTCTTCATTTGTCTTTTTGTAGCCATTCTATGTTTGATTGTAGTGTCTGACGTTGCAACATTACTTTCAGCGTGCAACTCATGTCTACTCTGAAGCAAGGCGGGTTTATGCTTTTAGAGATACTGTCTCATCAAAACTCAGGTGTGTTCCTTTGTAATCTGCTTGTTTTCTCCTCCTGTTCATCCTTTCTTCTTTAGATTGTGCTGATACTCACAGTTTAACTTTGGAGTCTGGTTTAAATAAATCTGTATTTAGCCACTATGACTTAATTATTCTTCTGCTGATGCTTACCGTTGTTTATGTGCAGTGAGGAAGAAATGCTTAAGAAACTTGGTGATCTTATGAATGAAAGCCATTATAGCTGCAGCGTGTTATACGAGTGCAGGTACAATCTCTGTGTACTGTTCAACTTCTGTATATTTTTGAACGTAACTATGGCACAGAACTTTCTTTCTCTGAGCAAGGTTTCTGAAAAATTTGTGAGCAAACTGACATATCCATCTTATCAGCTGCCCTGAGTTGGAAGAGCTTGGAAAGGTATGTCGAGATAACGGCGCACTCGGAGCACGGCTTACAGGAGCTGGCTGGGGTGGCTGTGCGGTCGCTTTAGTCAAGGAGCCCATCGTCCCGCAGTTCATTCTTAATTTAAAGGTGAGTTCAATTGTTTGTCTAGTAAATATGATTACTGACTTTGAAACAACAGATTGTCAGCAATTGCATGATTTATAGGTAGTTAAGACAATCACCATAGTTATTAATACTGACGTTCAAACATAGCGAGTAGTTCATTTCTAGCTCATTTCGTTGTCTGAAACAACAAGAATTTGAGACCGGAGGGAGGGAGTATATGTGTGGTCCTTCCTGCAAAATCACTCCGAGTAACAAGGGATGTTTTAGGATGGCTGTTGCTGTTGTCTTTCAGCAAACAGTAATATGCATGCAGACTCTGTTTCATCCATGATGTCACTAAATAGCAAGAATTATGCTTTACACAGGAAATGTATTACAAGTCAAGGATCGACCGCGGGGTAATCAGCCAGAACGATCTGGGCCTGTACGTCTTCGCATCGAAGCCGTCGAGCGGAGCAGCCATATTCAAGCTGTAATTAGGCATTCTTTCACCCGTTGTAAATTAACATTCGCCTCTTGACGGGAGATGGACAGAATAATTTCCCCTCAAGTCGCCAAGCAGGTCCCATAGTCTAGTCCCAGCTGTAAAACATGGAATAAGCTGCCTGCATCTCTATGAACATCAGACCAGATATATACACTGTACTAAGTTACCTCTCAACCATGACGCGACATTGCTTTAATTCATGTTCAGCTTAAATGAACTGTAGCGACTGTGATGGCGTCATAGGGTGCCTGCTGATTGGTCGTGGTAGCCATGTGTTAAATCTTACTACGTGCAGGTGGCATGAGACAGGTAATGCAGGCACTGTTGGTTTGCATTTACATTCGGCATCGTCTTTTTATCAATCCCGTCATCTTTTCCGCAGTTGATGCGCGCGCGGGGGACGACGATAAAATGAATACACAGTCTGACCTCTTTAGCGACAGCTTGAACACGCCACGTGAACCCATTGTGCTTAATAGTGCCAGATACGTGTGGCACATTCCATTGCTGCAGATCATGGACAGTGGTAACAAGGGTGTACAGGTGTACCAGTTCGTTTCCGGTTGTGACATTTTGTAGTCTCTGCTGCCATGAATGCAGCGGTTGAAGCTCGGAAAGGTACGTCGGTCCAGGACCTGAAAACTCACGAAACCGGCTATGGGGTCGAGACATAGCGGCACGCATGTGCACTTCCACATGCACGAATGCTTGTACCATCCTAGAACATGAGCGCACGTGAAGCGGTGCGACTCACGACGGGCAATTCGAAGCCCGCCGAATAGATCGACCACTCCAACAGAAACAAAAAATGGAGATGATATCTTGGCTTCAGATTTGCCATGCGTTCAGAATTTCAGATGCGACCTGCTATACACGATACAAGGCGTTAGACGGAGATCAACGAAAACCTAGAAACATTATTACGGTTGCATAACTCTTATTAGGATTTTGGCCATTGATTAATCAAAGTCGGGTGGAAGTCGGACAAAGCAGTCGGATGTGAAGCTTTTCCCTTAGAGTTTGGACGCGGTTCTAAAACCTGAGCACCGATCTAGAAGCTAGGGTACAGGTACCATCGTACGAATACGGAGGGAGCAAGTGATAACGATCCGCCAATAGAGCATTAACAATGGCTTTTGACTGCTTAAACTCTTTCTTTATTGTACTAGATTAACTAGCTAGGCCAGGCACTCACATTTTTGAATAGCACACACTAATGTTGATTGTACTACGTGTGCTCAGATATCAAAGAAGCTCACATACTAAATTATGCACAGTGCACGCGAGATCACCATCGAGGGTGAAGGCATTGTATGGGGCCAGTTTTCCGACACCTTCAATTAATCATGGCTTGTTCATTTTAACTAGATCGGTGACTTTTAACTAGAATTCCTTCAAAGTTATTAGGATTTTGCATGAAGACCGAATTTCTTCAAAGGTGTTAGAGAAATTTCCCTTTTCCTTCAAAAATTGCCCCGCCGCATGGAAACAGACAACAGTACCCATGTTAATTGGTGGAAACATGATCTATCTCCTTTTTTTCTTTTCTTTTTACCTTTCACGTTGACGTGATGGTAGAACCGTAGAACCCACCTAGTGGTTGAAAAAAAAAAACATAGATCTCACAGTCATGGTGATCGGTTTTTTTCTCCTTTCCACGTGATGGTGAATTACAAGATGCTGGTGATCTGTTTTTTCGCCTTTTCACCAAGGAACTCATGTTAGTTGGTGAAAAATACGTACGTGATGGCGGTGGAATACATTTTCCTTGGTGAGAAAACGTGATGGTGAACGTGATTCCGCTATGAAACGTGGTAATTGTGAACAGTTAAATGTGCTAACTTGTGCTAACAAAAATCAGTTAATTAATTTGTGGGAATTTGACATATTATTGGGCAACTAAGCTATAGTATGGTGTGGTATCTGTGTGTATATAAGCACACACGAATGGCGCCTCCTTCAATTCGAATTACGACGACACGTACCACACTACTTGCCATATAGTAGGCCATAATTAACTCGATCGCGCGCCATCAGCCAGAGAGAGAGAGAGAGCCATGTCCAAGACCTTCGCCAAGTACCTCGTCCAGCTCAACAGGGCCCTCGTAAGGAGGCTGAGGCCCCTCGCCGTCCGCGCACAGCCGCTGGCGAGGCCACCACCACACGAGCTCGCCGCGACGCTGGATGACACGCTCGCGGCGGACGGCGGCGTCGCCGTGTGCAAGATCGAAGGCGGCCTGCTCATGTCGTCCTCCACCTTCCCTTACTTCATGCTCGTGGCGCTGGAGGCCGGCGGCTTCCTCAGAGCTCTCCTCCTGCTGCTGCTCTACCCCGCCCTGCGCGTTCTCAGCCATGGCCGGGCGATCAAGGTCATGGCCGTGGTGAGCTTCCTCGGGCTCCGGAAGGACGCGTTCCGCGCCGGCCGGGCGGCACTGCCCAAGCTTTTCATGGAGGACGTGAGCGCCGAGGTGTTCGAGCGAGCAGTGGCGCCGGCGCGCCGGCGGCGGCGGTGCGTGTGCGTGAGCGCCATGCCGAGGGTCATGGTGGAGCCGTTCCTGAGGGAGTACCTCGGCGTCGACGCCGTCGTCGCGCCGGAGATGAGGGAGTTCATGGGGTACTACCTGGGATTCTTGGAGGAGGAAGGCGAATTGCTGCAACGGGTGAACGTGGAGGAGGTGATCGCCGGCGTGATGGGTGACGGTGACGTCGTCGTTGGCGTTGGTGGACTTGGATGCTCCTTTGACAGTCTCTTCCATAAGCATTGCAAGGTTAGTCACTTATTATTGGTAGTATTATTTTGAGTGGTAGTCACTGTTGTCATGCAATTCCATGGCTGACCTGAAATAAGTGTCCTTATTATGTTATAGAATTCAATCATGTTCATCACTTGTCAGCTTTTATCATTTGAAGGTGATTTCTAACCACCTTCTTAAAATTTGTCCATTTAAATTTACTAAATAATCTGATTAGAATTGCACACTGAACAATACTAGCTGATCGTTCAGCATCAAAGGCACTGCTACTATATATATTATTCTAAAATAACAAAATAAAAAGATATGGTTGTATGATACGTACGTAGCTCTCCCTCTCGCCGACAGCGGCAAAAGGGTTCTGGAGAGATGGGCATCGAGTTCGAGTACAATATGGTTGCGTGATCGGAGCGAGGTCAAAATTATAGCCTACCACGTACGTAGCATGTACTGCAATATTAAGGAGGATCGATGATAATCGGTGACAAGAAATGAAACGTACCAGTTGTTGATTGAAATTTGGAGCACTTCCACGTCATGTTCATAAATCATGATCGTGCTATCCAGGGAAATTCTGCAACCTGAGAGGCTGAAACTATGCACATATTTATGCGTATATAGCTAGAGGGAGCGTGCATATGCGCGTGCAAAAATATTGAGGGATATGATGATATAGTGATAGTAGTGTGATACATGCATGCATGTAACTAATCAACAAGCTTAATTTTAAATAAACATAGGAACTGACTAGCTCTTTCTTCTTTCCAATGTGTGCACATCACAGACCGTACGTATTGCATAGTAGAGTTTGGCGTTATTATATAAAATATCATCAATGTTTTGAGCATGCAGCCGGCTTCATCTTTAATCTGGAGCCCCGAAGGGATGAGAGCAAAATTAGGTCCAACACGCGAACATGCTTGCTGAAAGCTCGTCTATTGATGGGTTGAAACAAAATGAAAGTAAATTACAATCGAACATCAATAGATGGGCTGAACAAAATGAAAGTAAACACCTAACTGGAGCACTAGGCATCGAAGGTAGTACAGTGAAACGACCTTAGTTTAGTACAATGAAATTTGACCTTAGTTTAGTGGAAGAGGAAAGCTCATTTAAGTAATTAATACCTTGGAAACGAACATTTAGCAACATGAACAATTCCAGGGAACAATGTATAAACTTTAAAAAGATCATCAAAAGTTGTGTCTTTTTTGTTTGCAATTGTGGCTAAACATAATGATGCAATATGCAGGAGGTGTATGTGCCGACGGAGCTGGCGCGGCGGCAATGGCACCCTCTCCCGCGGCGGCGCCACCCGAAGCCCCTCATCTTCCACGACGGCCGCACCGCCTTCCGTCCGACGCCGTCCGCGACGCTCGCCATGTTCGTGTGGCTGCCGCTTGGCGCGGCCCTCGCCATCGCCCGCACCCTCGTCTTCCTCCTCCTCCCGTTCGCCCTCTCCACGCCCCTCCTCGCCGCGCTCGGCATGCACAGCCGCGCCATCCCCAACTCCTCCTCCTCGGCGTCGGCGTCCACCACCACGACCAACCTGTTCGCCAGCAACCACCGCTCGCTGCTCGATCCGCTCTACATCGCCGCCGCCGTCCGGCGCGCCGACCTCGCCGCCGCCACGTACAGCATCAGCCGCCTCTCGGAGCTCCTCTCGCCGATCGCCACGTTCCGCCTCACCCGCGACCGCGCGGCCGACCGCGCCGCCATGCAGGCGAGGCTCCGCGGCGGCGGGCTGGTGGTGTGCCCCGAGGGCACCACCTGCCGCGAGCCGTTCCTGCTGCGGTTCAGCCCGCTGTTCGCCGAGCTGGGCCGCGACGTGGCGCCCGTGGCGCTGCACTCGGAGGTCGGCATGTTCCACGGCACCACGGCCGGCGGGTGGAAGGCGCTGGACCCGCTCTTCTTCCTCATGAACCCCGTGCCGGCCTACGTCGTGCACTTCCTGGACGCCGTAGAGTGCGGCGGCGGACCGGAGGCGGCGAAAGCCGTGGCGAACGAGGTGCAGCGGCGGATCGCGGAGGCGCTGGGGTACACGTGCACCGGGCTCACCAGGAGGGATAAGTACCTCATGCTCGCCGGCAACGAAGGACTCGTTGGCGGCGACCTGCAGGTCACCAAGAGCAGCACTGCAGCTTGTACTAGCTAGTTAGTTTGAATGCCTTAACTAGCGAAAGAGCAAAAATGCTTCAAGGCATTTGTGCGCTAGCTAGCTTGTCAAATCACACCCGTACGTGTAAAGCTGAGCGTGTAACAGATGCATCTTTTAGTATACGTACATGCAATTTACGCGAATGCCTGCTTCAGTTGTGTTGTCACACGTTATTTGGGAGTTTGGCGAACGGGACGTGCGTACGTGTGCTACACAATTCACTCCACGCTTGATGTGAATGAATGAAAACATATCCTTACCAGTATCAATGTGGTGGCAACGGAGGCAGCACTAATGTACAACTAATTACGGTGATGACGGGACCTCTTAGGCTCTTACACTGGTTGCAACCACATACTATTTCTGTAGGCGATTTATCATTGTATAATGGGTCCCAACAGCAACCACCCAAATTCCTATTGACCCATTTAAAAGACGGCAACCTGCTTCATGGTTCTGATGCAAAGTCAAAGCAATTTTGCTGTGCGAAGTTGCTGCTAGTTCTGAGGCCATTCTCAATGGCTCTTTCATTTGCAGTTAATTAGATGTCACATCAACAAAAATAGTGACATGGTAAGAAATTTATTATGAAAGAAGGAAGATCCTTTCATCCCTATGAAAGGATGTCGGTGTTGTTTCCAATACGATGAAAGGCAAAAGAAAATGGATTGAGAGTCTTTCATTTCATCCCCAAAGACTCCAACCAACAAATGAGTGCCACCTAGCAATGATTTAATGTTTTGGCAAATCTATAAAACTGTGAAATAAAACTATGCACTGAGAGATGCAATTTCATTTCACTGAATAAGACCACAAAGCTGATATGTCACTTTAAAAAATGTGAGATGAAAGATGCCACTGGCCTGATGCCATAGGCTTTTAGGCTAGACAGCACATTTACTCCAGGAAAAGGCAGTGACAGGAAAGCTCGTTCTAAAATTCCTGCAATTCAAAACCCGCATTTTGGACTTGTAGCAAATAAATCATGAGCAGGTCTCACCGCTCAGGATAACAGTATATCCAACAACAATGCGATGTTTCCAGCTGAAGGAATATTTTCAAAATAAGCCCTCTGAGAGCAGCTAGTATCAACAACGGAGTTAGTCAATACCCACCAACACTGCGATGTTTCCAAGCTGAACTAGTGTTTTCAAACGCATCCTCTGAACTCTGAAGGCAGCTAGTATCAACAATGGAGTCAGGACCGACCTTTTCGAAGCTGTATTGCATAACTAGTTACCCGAAAAGGTTTATTCTGTTTTCAAATTTCTAACGTGATACCCCCAACCTGATTCGCTTACCACTGTCTCTTGCCCTTCTTCTTTTTCCTATTGCTACTGTTACCGCTACCCCTCGCATTGCCTCCGCTGCCAGGAGAAGGCGGTTCCCTTTGCCCAGGGAATGTAGTTTCAAACATGCCAGATTGCATGGCGTTCTGAAGCCACTCGAAGAACTCTTCCTCATCCATTTCTCCATCCACATTTGTGCCATTCGGGATCCCGCCACCCCTTCCCTTGCCACTCTGCTTTGCCATGCTGGCATTAACATGAAAGCTTGGCTTGTGAGTGTTCGCTGGGCATCTCATTCCCTGGAAGAGAAACAGAAATTTGTATGTCAAATCACATAGCCTAGTCCAGTAACAAATACTATACCAAATCGTTTATGCCACTTCTGCCTACTAAATATTATGGATAACTCCATTGGGCACCGCAGATTTGAGACTATAGTTGCCCTCTACTGCCCTTTTCATTTATTACTTTTGAAGGAAATCTACTGCCCTTTTTATTTATTACTTTTGAAGGAAATCTACTATTATATCATGGAGAGCATGTAGGAGTATTGTTTACATATCCACAATGCTTAAAGTTATCCAGATAAAAAAACACCTAAGTAATTAATCTTGTTACTGCAATCCACTAGTTATTTCAAAGGTACATTGCCTTGTACAGACCAAAGACCATACCTATGACCATCAAAATATGCATAGCTTGATAATATGAAAGTACTTAAGATAACAAACCAAGAGTGATGGCCCTTTCATGCAGAACAAGCAAATGTTTAACAAAAAAAGAAAAAGAAAAAACTAACGAACGGATCAAAATTTTCAACCAAGATAATCTGAATCACCTGACAACTGAACCACTCAGTGACATCAAATATGTAGCTCTCAGCGCAAACATATGCCTGGGGCAAATCTGGCTGCAAAACAGTACACGGGACCATGTCAGTCATAACATATCTGTAATGGCCAGATGATATTGTTCAATGGGTACAATATAACTGCTCTAAAATAAAGATAAAGCATGAACGTATCATTTGCTTTTCCTGAAGAGAAAGCTGTTAAATTACTGAGGTCAAGGGTTGGAATAGTCTGACATTTACCTTGTGCAGCATTCCAAACAGAATCGGTTGAAATGACTGTTCGACCCATCCATCCCCATCTTTAGCTTGATGAAACTCCTTGCAGTCCTATGATATGAAGAACATGGCAGTTATTTGGAGATAATTACCAGTAGCATAGCATAACACAACCATTGTCATATAACAGGGGGGGGGGGGGGAAGCACCTGACACCATCTAGCTTGTGATTTTGCTCTCCCTGTATAAGCCCAAAGATGGAAATCACCGCATTTTTTGCAAGCTATTCTTCTTGACAGACCAAAAGGACCTTCATCAACCCCTTCAGAAGGTCTAAACCCGTGTTGGAAAGAGCCATTTCTTCCATTCTAGTATACAATAAGACAAGTCACAAAGAAACGAAATCACGTCAATCAGAGCTACAAAATAAATGAAATCCTACCTAAGAAGGGTGATTTAAAGCAACAGATAGGTACACTTGAAACTATGCCACTACTATAATAGTAGTGTCATTGCAACCACTATAACGGTAGTGCCATTGTAAGTTCACAAAGGATCTTTCATAGTTTATAGACACTGTGTTTAGCTGTCAGTTTTCTTGAATGCGACACGTCATTTTTCTTTCACAAACTTTAGTGCATTTGATGCAGAGCTTCAATTTTAACTTCTTTACATATATAAAGTACAAATATCATAGCACTTTAAATGCCAAAAATATGAATAAAAAAAACCTAAACAACAAAGAACCTTTTGAGTTAGCAGCCATTGCACATGATTTTAAGAATTCATCCTTGAGCTACCATAAAAGTCAAAGAAAGAATGTATAGGAAAAGTCTACCAAGGCATAAATCGCAACCATAGAGGGAGACTAAAAAAACCTTTTGAGAAACACTCTGAAACCATCTAAAGTAGTTCAGAAGCTCCTCCCTCCTTAATTCATCATCATATGTCTTTCGTTTCAACGAATCAAGAAGGACCTGTGCATTAAGTTAGAACCTCATGAATATGCAGTATATTAATAAAAATACATTACGATGAGATCAGAGATTATCTTGACAAGAAATAAATGCGGACCTCGTATGCATTTTGTAATTTTTTAAATGCATCAGCAGCTTTATCATTGCCCATGTTCTTATCAGGATGGACTAACATAGCCTGCAAAATGAGTAATCACATAAGAAATATTATCATGTTACAGCTTCTAAAACACCAACTTCAGGCTAAAACATCAAGATGTAGGGGAATAAAATGCTTGTGCACTAAGTTCATTTTCAGCATCACCTTTTTCTTGTATTCTCTCTTGAGTGACGATGCATCTATGTTTTCATATCGCCGGAACCCTAATGCCGAATAGTGATCAGTGCAGCTCAGTAAACGTGCCACTTCATCTTCAGAGGTCAATTCTTTCTCAGCTCCACTTGTTGAAGGATCACCAGGGCTTCTGTCAGAGGCTCGAGCATATCCAGATTGCGAGGTGCTATCTGCCGATGATTGTTGGAATTCTTCGAAGATGTTGCTGGGTCTACCTGAGCTTTGCTCCGAGTTCTTTGAAGAACCATCTGATTTTTTATTGTCTACTTTGTTCTTCAGAAACTGCACTAGAACATCACTAGAGAAGAAAGATAGGTTGAGGCTCAAAAGTAACCCGAGCCATCCAACGTAGCTTCTAGCACAATACATTGAATATATACTGGTAACAAGGAGAGCTAGTCGCTCATGTTTCAACAAAAAGAAAGCACCTGCATTTTAAGAAGAAAGGATGTGAAAAAATTAATTATTAAAATTACAAGTTGCTTAATTCAAGTAACTTTAATCCCCAATAAAGTATGGACAAGTTATCGAACATGACCTCCAAGAACTATTACAGAACTTGTTGTCCAAAAGCTTCCATAGAACCACAAAATCACCACGGCAAGCAATGAGAGAAGCAGGATAGCAAAACCTAGACCAATAATAGCAACTGCAGAAGCAGCAATCACCTGAATTAAGACAATAGCACATATGTAAATTGATAAGGATACACAAGCTCTAACTCAAACAAGAAACACCATGACAATAGCACTAAACTTCATCATCAACTAAAATATGGAATCCTGGTAGTACTGAAAGCAGATATGCGTCATTCAAGAAAAATATTAACAAAAACAACATTTACAGTCATAAGAAGAGACAATCAGATAGCATTACTCTCCGAAAGCAGACGCCGGCTTTTGATGTTTATGAAAAACACTATATTAGAACTGATCATAATGGAGAAACAGTAGAATTAACAAGAAGGTATGGTTCAGATTTTTAAAAAAGGGGAAAGGCATAAATGCAGGATTGTATGAACAAACTGTACATTTGAGTTTCAATGATTTACATTACTTGGAAAATACATTTCTTTTTAAGATTTGTGAAATAATGATAAAAACAATGAATATACACCTCCACTACAGACAGATACAGCATCCTGCGCTCCAGGCATGCAGCCAGCCTCTTAAGAAGCTTAAGTAAATGGAATGTTGGTCGAGAACAAAGTATTAGGAAGCTGAAAATGCTAAGAAAGATTATATGCCCGGTATATTATAAACAAGCAGATACTTGCACCATATCACGGTGCAAGTATAGCAATGAAAATAAGGTCTCTTGGTCCAATTATCTTGCTAGCAATATGACCCTATCTACAATTTCACTCCGAATAGAACCATAAGATAACATAAATGCATATGGAACAGACCAACGCACAAGCAAACAACCATATCATTATCAATGTTCATAACTTCGTATGATCACTGTATAACCTAATCATTGTTATTTGTCAGCAGTGAAGGAAAAAAATAGCTGTTGCAAATGGATGATGTCACCATCTACCTAGCAATACAATATCTATTGGTTGCATTGTGCAAAATCTGTGAGAAATATCATATGTTAGGCCTGCACAAATTTAAATTATCGATATTTGAGGAGAAAGGCAAAAGGAATAGCTGAACCATACCATGAATATGAGCATTTTCTTTATTCCAATCATCGCAAAAATTGATAGCATGCTGCACCAAAGTACTGCAAGTAAGGAGTTTGTTCCCAGCCTTAGCAAAGAATCGAAGCCCCTTATGTTGCAGTCTAACCAGACCGCCAAGAAGAGCAACATCAACCTTCCAGCATTAAGCATCCAGGATCGAACTATAGGATATACACACTCGATTTTACTGGAGGCATAGGCATGCCCTTTGTTTACCAGAGCCATAAGAGCATTGATCGTTGGTCTTTTTCTGTCAATGAATCTTTTAGTTTCTTCCATTACATATATCATGGAAGCTCTAAAAATGGATGCAGCCATGCAAGTCATGCACCTGGCCTTCTCCAAAACATTTTCTGCCCATCCAGGCAACGAAGAATGCTCAACAGAAACCTTTTTATCAGAGACACGCCTTGAAAGTTTCTTGCTACCATTTTTGTTTTTGGTAGTTCTTGATGGCAAATCATTTTCTTCTGAACTGCTTATATCAAAGCTGGTATCCATTTGCTGCTGTTTATATGAAGCCCGGTCATCTGATTTCCCCAAGGACGAGATGCTGCTGCTTCTGCCATACTTTTTGCTGCCTTTTGCTTTCTTGTTGCTGCTTCCTTCAGAACCCTTAGATCTGCCTTGAACATATGAACTTGTATTTTCACTATCTGCTGCATCCCTTTTTGGTGTACTTAGTACATCACCATCAGCTGTATTCTGCCAGTTAGGTGAAGCATGGACGGGGCCACTTTTGTTTTGAGTTCCTCGTCGTGCCATGATTTTACTCAAATCTAGGTATACTGATGGCTTAGGTGTTGATATAAGTCCCACAGAACACAGGAGGGCTAATACATATTTCCATCTACACAAAAACGTACCACAAATTACGATAAATACGAAAACAGGACTGGCAAATGGAATAGTAAGAAGAGAAAATAGTGTGCTTCAGTTCATCAACAGCAAATATGCCAGCATTCATATGCACAATTTTTTTTTATGAGAATGAGAAACATGGAGCTTCATAATCTATCTTTTAGATGTAGAACACTTTACAAACTTATTGTGGTAGGATAGGGAAAACAATCCTAGTGTTCCACTATTCTGTAACCAAACAGCTACATATTGGTGGGCAAAAACTAGAGAAATCCTGCAAGGCATGGTATTTGCATTTAAACTTCAAATTTGATATAAGATCACGGTAACAGAAGAAAGAATGACTATCTCTATACATATTTGAGAATAAAGAAATTTCTTGTTGATCAATCAAGAGTAGTTAAGGAAAAGAAAATTTAGGAACCAGAGAAGGCTTGCGACACTGCCACTTGAGTTCACAATAACTACTTCATATAGGTAAATAAAAAACCCAGGATGTACAAGTTCAATATATATGAATGTAAATAGCAAATAGCTTGGCTCCAAAAAGGGAGGAGGACTGCAGTTACACATGAGGAAAAAGGTGCTGGCTTGTCTTTTTGGAAACTGGATGAAGAGTCGATATTGCTGCCTAATTTGTTGGGGAGTGGGAGCAAACATCTTTGTATGGCAAGCATGCATGTAGTATCTACCCAAGGTATCTAAAAAGGTGGCCAGCTGAACTCAAGTCGACCTCAGCAGCTGCCAAATCAACCTATAACTGTCAATCTCGCTTACGTAGGTATCGTCCTGCCGTTTAGAGCTATCCCCTTCCTTCTCTTCTCTTAAAGCGCCGTTATCAATCTCCACTGACTGGTAACCGTATATGCAAAAGGTCCCATATAGGTGACATAATCATCTATCACTTAACCCATATCCAAATCCAGAATGTCAGTGAATCACCGGCTAACGGAAAGTGGTGTTTCCTTACAGGGGGTTGGGATCCAGGTCCCCATATAATCCCGATTAGTATGATACTATAATGCTCTGCATCCAAATCATGAGGACCGGTTACTCGAACTAGACTTAGTTAAATTCTGCTTCCCTAGTATTACCGAGCTCGAGTAGAGCAGTTCTCAACTATTCTGCATCGCCGATGCTGCAAGGGGGCGGACTGAATGGGGGACAAAACTCTTGGAGCAAAACTACACCTGCGCCTCGGCTACCCAACTCCTATGGCAGTGTCAAATACTACCGATTGGCTGCGCTGCGAAGAAGCACAGAAACCTAATCGAGCCGAACCACCGCGGATGGTGTATCCAACATCAACTGAACAGAGACGAAGGATTTTATTTTATTTTTTGACTAGTCGAATGAACGACATATTTCGAATCAATCTCCACAAGCTGGAATTAACTTACCAACGCGAGAAGAAATCAATCTATGCTCGGGAGGACCCCCCAATCCACCACGAAGCGGGGAGGCGCGGCGGCGGCACTGGACTGCGGAGGTAGAGCGGCCGGCAGAGGATCGGCGGAGGTAGAGCGGCCGGCAGAGGATCGGCGGAGGGAGAGGGTGGTTGCTCTAGGGTTTGGTTTTTTCGATTAAGAGTTGCGCGATGGGGATGGGATTCTTGAGGTTGGGAGGGGACGATGACGAACGAAACGAGGCTGCTGCTGCCGCCTGCTTGCTTACTGCCACGCTCCGTCGCTCCGATCCGGTTTCTACTTCTGCCTCTATATTTTTTTTTATTACTGCTTTTCAAGAAAAAAAATCCTTTTGGTAAGAAATAAAGCATATTTTGACTTTATATTTTAATTTTTGCCAAATAAATAAAGTGTGTCGAGAAGAAATAGTTTAGGAATATATTAACTATGCATCCCTTAATTAAATAAATTATACCCAAAGCAGGTGTCCACTATTTTGTTCATAGCAATAGTGTGATACTGTCATGTTGCCGCATCGTGTGGTATGGCATGCTACTAGTAGGTCATGACATATCGATTATATGTTTGAAAATATAATTTGTGAAGATTTATTTTTAAGTGTATTGAAAGTAGCTAATATAATATGATCTTGTTTCTATTTCATGTTTCCTTCTAACTCCAAGTGATACTAAACATGGGCAATGGCCTCATGCCGCATGTTCAAAAAGAAAAATGAGAAAAATGAAAGATGAACAAAGGGGCAATCTCCTATGCGATCAAGTCGGATATTTTCGCGTGCTAACTAAAATAAAAAAAAATCATACAAACACGGCGTTACTGCACATGTATCGTTGCGTTTCGAAGTTTCCATCACGTTTTTCATGTCACTTGAGAAACGGATTAGGGGCACCTACTATCCCGAAAACTGGAAACAGAAGTAGAAGCTCTGACTTTCCAGCCTCAGCTCCTCTCTATCGCGAGATGAATGAGACGCGACGTTGCTATCACCAAATTGGCTCCGTACAAAAAAAAAAGGCAATCGCACATGGTTTGACCGTTCGAACTTCGAACACCCAGCCACATCCAGATATATGCACTTTTCCACATGCATTTTTACTAGTTATTACTCCTACTACGCTACTTGACTTGCTAATCCATCGACAGAGCTGAATCTACGGGGCTTGGAAGCATTGTATTCTTCAACCGTACCTTTTACCGGGCGTGTCGGTTACCTATTGATCCGGGGTATAATCGTCGTCATGCAAGGCATGGAACTGCATGACGTGGTTGCTTGCTTCCAAAGTTCAGAAATCATTTACATGACGCCTTGTGGTTGCTCTCACTGATGATGCCCAATGATCCTGCTGGTCCAGGTCCTGGACCGGCTAGTGATTCATCAAACTACTCCAGGTAGACAAGCTTTGCGTCGAGACGGCAAAAACATCGGCTCTGAACTCTGAGTGGCCGTTGCAACTGAATTGATGCTTTCAGCGCCGTGCGACCGTGCCGGTGCTGCTCTTTGTCGGCCCATACCAAGCCGGCTTCACTGTCAGAGCCCATGTTCTCCAGTAGTAGTCATCGGTAGTAGTAACAACCTCTCTATATGTGAATAAAACAACAGTCGTATTCAGCTCTATATCTGCTAACGGTCTGCTCGGAATCCGGGAATTTCCCATGTTCCAAAACGGAGCAAAAAATCTCTTCCATGGTTCCATGAATCAGCAACAACTGCCGAGATCAAGGGAAGGGAGTCAGAGCAATTCATTACTGCTGCTTCAGCTTCTGTTGTTCTTGACTTTGAGGTAGCAAAAACAAAACAGAAACAGCTTGCTTAACATGGTGGCACGAGATCCAATGGGAGCGTTGACCATGAAATGAGGCCCCAGCCGTCTTGTTCTGAAACGCCGACATTAGCAGGCAGAAGCACGTAGTAAGGTCAACAGTTTTTTTTTTTTTCAGACCTAACGAGAACAAACACAAAAGTTTACTGCAAATTTATTTGACAAAGGGAAGATCACACCTTTCTCGAAGAACATACTCTCAGAATCCCACTAAATCCGAATTTAAAAGGGAAGACAACTTTTGCACTGGGAGGATGCGGTCGTTGAGAAACGAACTACTAGTACTGCTGATGAAGTAATCCTGCAAACTGAATTTTGGACATGAAACCTTACTATAGATTTCGCCCACTCATTTTTTTTTTTAAAAAAGGTGACTGCTAGATTTTGTTCTTGAGGCCTGCTTTTTAAATTCTTTTCATGGGTCGCCACATAACAATACATGGCGGATTATATCAGTAATCTAGTGCATATGTGCCATCCCTGAGCTGTGCCCGGGGCACAGGAAGCACGCCAGCCAGAGCCAAGAAGGAGCGCCCATGGTTGTGTCTGCATCAAAGGGTGCAATCTCCCATGGCCACCACATGCCCCTAATCACTGTGGTTCTTCCTTCCATCTCGGGTCCACAGATTTATATCATCTTCCATCCTCTTCCCCGTCGATCAGTCTATCAAAATCCTAAACCATGATGGCACTAGTTCTTACTTCTTATGTGTCTTCTTTTCTTTTTGATACGTGAAAGATTAGTTGTCAGTGCAACAATGCTCAATCGTGATTTCTCAATTAAGAAGTCAGACTTTGCTATCTCTACTATCTTAAAAATTAAGTTAATGGGATGGTCCGTCAGCCATCACTCCCACTCTACCCCTATATTTTTCTTTCATTACCCATCATAGCAAATGTTTTATTGATGCAGAGTGTTGGATACTTGGATGTGCAATTGCCGCTTGTTAAGTTATTTTTCATGATACATAGTACTCTCTCTGATTTTTTTTACTGACCTTAGGAGACGATCCCTGGTTCAAAATTGAACGAATGACAATTTCCTGGCGTCAACATTTTCACACGACAGGGAGTACTAGTACTTAAAAAAAAAATGCTCCATGAGGACGTTGGCATCGTGATTTTTGCAACATCTATCACAAGGCGTCGACTGCAGCGTATTCTATGAGAACCACCGTTGACTCACCCTATGAGGTTCTCATAGAATACGTTGCCGGAGATGGTCCTTTTAGGAAAAGTTTAAATATACGAAAGAAGGTTCGTACGTGTATATTTTTTTCCCTGAAAGGACCATCGCTGCTTTCTGAAAGCACGGACCGCCGCTGACGAAATTTAAAATCGAGGAGTCGTTCCCTATATAAACACATCCACAGCCCATGCGCCAACTCGAAGTAAGCGCATCAACAATGTCGAAGCCAAGGTGAGTGTTGGTGGGGTGGCTCGTATTCATTTTGTCTAGTTCGAGTTGCGACGTGCATGCCGCTCCAGCTGCATTGATATGGTTTTGGTTCTTTGCTGGTGACAGGCTGGACGGCAAGGTGGCCATCGTCACCGGCGGCGCGAGCGGCATCGGCGCGGCGGCGGCGCGTCTGTTCGCGTCGAGCGGCGCCACGGTGGTGATCGCGGACGTGCAGGACGAGCTGGGCGAGACGGTGGCGGCCTCGGCGTCGGACTGGGCGGGGAAGTGCCGGTACATGCGCTGCGACGTGACGGACGAGGCGCAGGTGGAGGCGACGGTGGCCGCCGTCGTCGCCGCGCACGGGCGGCTGGACGTCATGCTCAGCAACGCCGGCGTGCTGCTGCCCACGGGGTCGGTGATGGACATGGACCTGCGCGACCTGGACCGCGTCATGGCCGTCAACTTCCGCGGCGCGGCAGCGTGCGTCAAGCACGCGGCGCGCGCCATGGTGTCGCAAGCCGAAGCCGGCGGCGCCATCGTGTGCACGGCGAGCGTGGCGTCGGTGCAGGGCGGGTGGGGGCCCGCGTCGTACACGGCGTCCAAGCACGCGCTGCTGGGCCTGGTGCGGGCCGCCGCCGGGGAGCTCGGCCCGCACGGGGTGCGCGTCAACTGCGTGTCTCCCGGCGGCGTCGCCACGCCGCTCAGCTGCGGGTTCATGGGCGTCGGGCCAGAGGAGCTGGAGGCCATGACCGTGCCCTTCAACGTGCTGCAAGGGAAGGTGCTCCGCGCCGAGGACGTGGCCGAGGCGGCGCTGTTCCTGGCCTCCGACCAGGCCGCCTTCGTCAGCGGCCACAACCTCGTCGTCGACGGCGCCACCACCGCCGTCAACCCCGCCGTTCTGCAGTCCACCATCGGCCGCTGAATATGTTCACAATCACACAGTATATACGTACTACCGTAATGCATGATCCGTTTCTTAATTTGGTCGTTTCTTCGATACCGATTTGGTTCACCTTTGGAATAATACTGGAACTTTTCTCGATTCCTGTAAGAATCGAATGTTTTGCGACGAAATTTGTGCAAAATTCTAGCAGTGTTCCAAGAGGCCGTTGCTTTGTTCCTACACCTCCATCAACGACGAGTTGCGAAGTCTGAAATCAAGAGGACATGACTGAGCATTGTTTTTGAGCAAAATGACTGAACATTGTTACAATCCCAGAGAGAGACCGTTGCTAGAGAGTACGACATAAGCGAATCTCAAGGTTCTTTTCTGCGAAGTCTGAACTTTGAGCCAGGGGTTCTTCGTATGTTCAGAGAACAGTAAAAACAGCTTACTCTGTGTCCAGGGAACAGTTAAAAACAGCAGCTCATGAATGCGCATAATGTAACAGTACATAAAACCGTCCGAATCCTTCCACTCCATTCTGTAATTAAACTGACTGAAGTGTTCCTACACCTCCATCAACGACGAGTTGTACTTCCGCGAAGTCTGAAATGAAGAGGACATGACTGAGGATTGTTTTTAAGCAAAATGACTGAACATCGTTACAATCCAAAGAGACCGTTGCTAAAGAGTAGTACGACATAAATCACAAGATTCTTTTCCGTGAAGTCTGAACTTTGAACCAGGGGTTCTTCTTATGTTCAGAGAACAGTAAAAACAGCGTAGTCTGTCCCGGGCACAGTTACAAACAGCAGCTAAACGTCTGGAATTCATCCACTGAAATCTGTAATTAAACTGAGCCGATCGACAAGAGGGCGGCGCAGTTGTGGGGGGATTTCAAAGTCTGAACCTGAGGCACTTTTGGTCAGCACACACATGAGGCCATCATAAACTTAGCCACGGGTGGCCACGTGCTGCTGGCAAGAATGAGTCGACAACTAGTCGTTGTGCTTGCAAATCGTAATCACTGCTGTTTGGCACTTGACAGGCAGAGAGATTTGTTTAGCGAAGCCGTGTCTGAACTCAGGTCTTCTTGTCCCGGAAGGGGCTGACACTGAAGTTTTGAGGGCAGCGCTTGCTTCTGCTTGACGTGGAGCAATGATTACCTGCCGTGTATTGTATCCCTCATTGACCAGTCCGTTTTTGCCAAGATTATTTAGTTCCTTGTCTGTTCGGTTTTTCACCTGATGGCACTGTCAAAGAGCTACTCGTAATTAATCGACCAAAATTATCCGAGTTATCTGACTAGTACAACGACGTTGTTCTTCAACTCTGTTGGACACTGCGTTGATGTCACTGCAGCCGAACCACTAAAGATCTGAGGTTCGTGATCTTCATGCTTTCAAGTCCGAACAACCTTAGCATTCTCTGAAGTCTGAATTCTTGCACTGCATTATGCAGTTTTCTATTCTGAATCGACGACTTTTGGTGAAAATTCTGCATAGGGATACAGCCTTAATGATGAAGGTTCGCCTTTGACATTTTAGCTTGATCACTAGTATATGAAAGAAAGAAGCGGAATCATGCGAATGCGCCAAATCTATAGCGGTCAGTCGCCGGTCGATCGGGACGACGAAACTGGCCTCCCCGCCTCGTCAAGAATGAAATACGGCCGCATATATAACACATTGGAGTTTTTGTCTAAAAAAAATAATATAACACATTGGAGGAGGCTGAACGAATAGATGTGGTGCTCTCTGGACAGCGGGTGGGCTAGGTCTGAAATCATGGCGGCGGTGGCGGTGGCGGCCGCCGGCGACTCGAGGAAGGAGACGACAAAGAAGCTGGGTCTCATTTGAAGAGTTGTAGGCTCCATAAGGGCTCAAGTGTAAACTGCCCGCGCGGCAATTTTCATTCAACTAATCTGTGCCGATTATATTGAATCAGACGGTACCCAGATTGCCAAGTTTGGATCGCGATTAATAATCGCGATCCAAACTAGGTCTCATTTGAAGGGTTCAAGCTTTGGTATGGGCCAAATGGTAAAATGCCCGCAGCGCTCTTTTGGGTGCGCTCATCTGGACCGTTCAATTCGATCTGACGTTCACCAAATCGTCGTCTTCCCTTTCCGGCGCCATTCTTCTCCCCCTTCCCCGGCGTCTCCCTCCCTCCCCCCTCGCGCCGCCGCCGCAGCCGCCGTCAGAAATGGGCCGTGCGCCGGTGAAAGCAGAGCGCTCGCCCCCGCCACCTCCTCCTCCAGGCCGTTGCCACCACTGGCTCCCTAACAAGCGCCGCCACTGCGCTAACTCCCCTCTCCCGTCCTCTCAGTAAGCAGCTTCTAGGAAGCTTCTTCGCCTCTTCGCTCGTCAGCTAACCCCTGGCCCTAATAATGCCTCCTGCTCCTCAGGTACTGTGGCAACCACATCCCCGCGACCGCTGCCGGTGCCGGCCGACGCGTCCCCTGCCCCGTCGACCCCTCCCAGTAAGCCCCACCACCACCACTACCCTGTTGTTGGCTTGGCTCCAGCAGGACGGCTTCACTCCACTAACCCTTTCTCATCCTCCGCGCAGCACGGTGCTCGAGGAGAACCTGGAGGCGCACGTCAGCAAGTGTCCCCTGAAGAAGCAGGCTGCCGCCCTCGCCGCGCAGCCCTACTACTCCGAGGGCGTCAACTCCGGCGGGGGAGAGACCGGCCGCGGCGTCACGTCAGCGGAGAAGCGCGCGATCATATACAAGCTCACGGAGGAAGAGTTCCGGGGCCTGCTTGGGAAGATCCGATCGGCGCACGAGGCGGCGGCGGTGGCGATGCGCGAGTCCTACCTGATCACCGATGCTTGCGACAAGTGGATGAACGGGCAGGTTGATAGGTGGGTGAGTTTGGCCACATTGGGGTGTGTCAGCATGATTTTGTGAGGGTTTACCGGCGGGGAGTGATTCTGAACTCTGATGGTGTGTTCGACAGGAAGGTGCCGTACCAGGAGAAGCATGTGGCGCAGCAGGCGTCCATTGTTGGAAACATGGAGGCATTTGGGTTGCTGCGGAGGGGCGATGCTGAGGCGGTTGATGGGGACGATGCGTTGGTGGGTGCTCAGGCGGTTGTTGAATTTGGAGCTGGGAGAGGGTACTTGACTCAGGTGCTGGTGGACTGTTATGGAATCAGGAATGTGTTCTTGGTTGAGAGGCGGGCGTACAAGCTTAAGGTAAGTCAGTCTACACAAAATTACTATGATTAAGGCCTTGTGGGGTAGGAACCAGAGCCACTTGATCTGGCATTAGTGACTGATATTGGTTACTCTTATTTAGCAAAATGCAGCTTAATTTGCTACCATGGATTTTTTTTTCTTTCCCTTCAGTTCTGCAATTAAGTTTTGAATCAACTACATTGTCTCTCACATTTGGCAGCATGATGTCTTGATGCTCCCCGCCTGATGATTTTCATAGTTTAGTTATACTCAATGTAGTGTATTCAGCAATTGGCTGCTAAGGCATCCTTCCTTGTATACTAATGTATATTTAAGTGTTGATTTGACTTTATGATATGAACACGTTATTTGTCTCTGACATTGGTAACACTTCTGGATAAATGTGATAAATTTCTTGTGCGGGCCTGGGCGTTTTGTTATTTTTCCGTGATATAATCAACTTGTTGTTGTGCCACATCTACTTTTGACCAGGATCAGTTATTTTATTGCTTAATTGTTGCCCTTTCCGTCTGTTATTTCTAGGCTGATCGGAGTTTGCGACAAAATGAAGCTGTTACTTTGAAGCGCCTGAGAATTGATAGTAAGATTTCCTACTTCCTTATTTACAAGCAACTTCACTGAATTTTTCTATGTCAGTTTGTTTGGTTCATTTCATCATTTTATCTTATGTATTGCTCTTTAACAAAGATAAGCACTGACAAGAAACACAAATACGACGCAGTTGAGGATTTGAAGCTGCATGGAGTAGAGGAACTGAGTGGACTTAAGTATCTAGCAATCGGAAAACATCTATGTGGTCCTGCGACAGGTTGTTCTAAACTTCTACTTTAATGCATGCATTTCATCTTGAGATGTAGTGTTACAGAAATACATGTAATAGTTGAATATATCTAAGAAATCTTGTATTACATTTCCAGATATGACCATGACGTGCTGTCTACATGAGCAGTGTGACCTAACAGACAAAAACCATGATGACAAACATCATCTCCAGGGCCTCGCCCTAGCTACCTGCTGCCACCATCTTTGTCAATGGAAGCATTACACAAGTAATTTCTGATTTCTCTCTTTTGAATGATTGGTAATCTCTGCAATAAACTTTTGTGGGGTAATAACATGTCACTTACAGCTAATCATATGTTAGTTTCTCCTCTATTGAAATTTATAGCAATGCTTTTTAAACTTCTTTCAAAAGAATATTTTTTTTATTACTGCAGATAAATCTTTCCTCTCCAGACTAGGGATTACAGAGGACGAATTCCATGCAATGACATGGCTTAGCAGCTGGGCTGTTGATGGTGACCATAGCTCCCAAGATTCCTCTGTAGAGGTTGAGGACACGTCTTGTGAAATCAGGTAGTCACCAAGCAAGTGCCAACTATTGCATTGGTCTTATATACATTTTCTTATATTGTTAAAAGATATTCTTTCCCTTTAAGCTCTGCTATCGAAAGCTTAACATGTATTTGGTGCTGTTTCGTGTTGGACTATGCCAGGGAACCAGAGAAGCCTGATGCAGAGGCCGTCGGAATTGAAAGAATTATCAGAACTATGCCAGCTGGGGAGAGGGCCACTTTGGGATTCAAGTGTAAAGATATCATCGATACCGGTAGGCTGTTATGGCTTAGACAGAAGGGTCTTGTTGCAGATCTTGTAAGCTATGTTCCATCTAATATATCACCAGAGAACCGTTTACTCATTGCAAAATGTAAATCCTGATCGGGTTATACAGAAAGCATCTGTATTTTGGCTCAGCCAATTTATCCAAAACTTAAAAGAGTAAAATATTACATCGAAACATACATGTTGAGGCTTCTGGTATCATTTCAGGAACAGACACTATCTTTCAATTCTCAACCTATCAACAGATATGAACAAGAGCTCAATATATCCATGATTGTTTTATTCTGATGGTTCCCAGGAGCTCGGCAAAGAATAAATTCTTCTACATCAAAATGGGCGAATGGAATGGAAGGATATAATTCCACAAGTTAGCTATAAATATAGTTACGGCATATAACTTATAGTAGCGGCGATTTTGCTTTTAGATACAAAGAACCTTCTGCAGACGGTCAAACTTTTCTTTGATCTTAGCCACAACACTAAAGCTCTCAACTTACACAACAGCTACGCTTATTTCATCCTAAAACTTCTTACATTGCTCCACGCTCCAGCAACTCCCATCTGAATGTGGGTGCGGCATAAACCTTGGGCATGGTATGAAGAAGTATACCCACACAGACACAAACCACAGCAACACCCATCATCGTCAGCATTGCTGGTCTGTACAAGAAGGTCCTCACCGCCGAACGTGGATACTTAAGAGCCTGACGGCTGCAGAGTTGGCATTTTGCCATTGGCATGCTCCTGCAGATCTCGAGGCTAACATCGCCAGGCTTCATACCATCGTTTATTACAGGGCACATACTGCTAGGCACACCAAGGACAACATGGCCTTTGCCGAGATGCTTATCAATCTTCTTCTGGACCAGATTCAGGTAAGCATCGTTACCCCTCTGGCGAGCATAGTCTTCTGGGGTGAAGCCTGTACCATCCCGTGCATTTTTCCATGCACTGATTCCAACCTGGAAGGAGAAATAATATCAGAAATATTGGATATAACCATAAACTTTATTGATAAAACATAAAATATACATTCCCTTTGTTCTTAAATATATAACGTTCAGGACAACAAATCTAGTTCGACTTGAACCAAATTAGCTGTCCTAAATGTCATATAACTGAGAACAGAGGTAGTACAATGGACGTGACAACAAATAACTCATCTGTTTACTCTATAGTTTGTTAAATTGAATGTGTTATCTCAAAGCTCTCATATAACGTTATTGCAATGCCCATGTTACCTCTGCACTACTAAAAAGATCCAAAGAATGACAAAGTTACTTGGTTGCACATTGATCTCTTGTAACGGAACAAAGCATTGATATAGCCCAACATCGTGGACAAACACAGGTAACATTCCAAGAATTAGAAAAGAGAATACCAGTCCAGGATCTTCGGTCAGCGCATCCAGTACATCCTCCGCGTCACAAGTGGAAGCTGCTATATGAAGGGGGGTAATTGTTGAAGGGCCTAGAGCATCAGGTCTGAATAGGTACATCGGTGCAGTTCCTTTCGAGTTTTTATTCGGTTTGTATTTCAACAGAAATCTAACCATTTGGACAGACTTCCTTCGTACGGCAATGTGCAACAAATTCTCTGAAAGTATCACTTCCTCTGGAGATTGGGACCCCACATCAACAAGTCCGATAAATAAGAAATCTAATAGCATCTTGATTACAGCACACCACTCCCGCTCCATGGCGAAAATACCAAGATTCCTGAATCTCCACAGGTTGAAGGTAGCTAGAGGTGGCTCCGTTTTATCTTGCTTAGATATACTGTTTGCTCTATGAAGAAGCCAACCCAGCTCATTTAGAAACTCCAAGGCTTGGTTCCTGACAACATCATCAACATCTGCCAGTTCATGACTGGAGGACTCAAATATGCTCTCCAGCTCAGTAACTTCGGAGCATACATCCTGCTCGGCAATTATGAAGGGAAAGAAACCGTTGCTAAATCCACTATCTTCAACCTGAAATCACAGGTGACATTCCGGCTAAGTTCAGATGTTATGAAAGAAAAATCAAAACTACATTACAAGGAAAGCTATCTAACAAGTTGTACCTCTATAAATCCTCTTCCCCTTGAACCAGGGAGAGGACAGCAAAAACTGAGACATTCGCTGTCTCTATCCTCAAGCTCATCATCATCTCCAACAATAGCTGTGTCTTCCTGGAATAAACAACGCCCTTCAAATGAACAAATTACCCTGCATAAAGGAAAAGGTTGGTAGGTAGATGTAAATGAATAAGTTGGAAGGACACATCAGGCTTTCTTAGTATCTTCTTCAAGAATAAGCTTATGTAAATCAATATGATAAAGTACCTTGAGGAAGCATTGATTAGGTTAATGCCTTCCACTTTGAAATTCACTGCTGCTGAATAAGGAGCGGCAACTGGTTTGACACACAAAATCCTGCAGTAATGATACGAACTGGGTGCCAGCGGTCTATCCAACATAACCCGACCTGCAACGGCAAGAATACAAGATTGCATTAAAAATTTTCGTACAAAAGCATCTTTAAACTCAAAAAGTGTAGCTGTAAAAGAATAGCTACGTCTGGGCTTGCTCACCATTGTACATAAAAGCTAATTGGTGTCGTACCATCACGAGTACCAAGCCAGATGCCCAAAAGTTATCACTGGAGCTATTTAAAAGCTTATCCAGGTGCGAGCTCATATTATCAGAGAGCTGTAGGTGAAAATATATCAATAACCAAGCAAAAAAGGGCACTATTGTGACATAAAACAATTACGAAAGGAAGCATACCTCTCTCCATGCAGACTCAACTAATCGAAGATATACTGTTAGGATAATACATCCAGGTCTAATATAACTTTCTATATCAGTAGGGCTACTGGACAGCCAACCAAGAATCTGAAATTCAGGATTAAGTGTTAGATTCAGGACGTATTCTTTTGAACCATGCTGAGATAATGCATAAGTTACCTGTGATCGCAAAACTGGAGGTAAATCACTAGGAACTTTCTCGAAAAGCTTGAACACAATCTTATCAGTCCGACACTGCAAGGAACCATATAAATGAGAGATGGAAGCCGGAAGGTCATACTTGCATGGCACTTTGTGCATAAAAGGTGAGATTATTGACATATCTGCTTGAAGTCTGTATCTTTTAAGCGAATCATTTTATTGGTGCATGAAACTTATTTCCTAAAAGTTTGGATCCCGGTGCTTGAATGATTGTTTTGCGCACTGTTCCATTAAAATCACCCTCTTGCAGATTTTTCGTGCTTTACTTTTCATTCATAATGTCTATCAGAACTTATAGTAGGGTTATCAGTAAGGTACATCTATCAAAGCAAAGCAACTGGATTCACAATCTAGTCCCACGTAAACAAAACGAATTTCACATGCATTCCTTTATTCCAGAGCACTTTAATTCTCATTGTAACTTTTAAAAACAATTTCAAATATTCTCCACCAAAACAAGTTGTTTGCTGATAAATAGTTTGACACAGATGTTTATAGAGTATTCCAATAGCATATATGGCAGATAGTGAGACATCAATTTCCATTAAAAAAATGATAACACTGAAACTTTTGTTTTCATCGATATAGGAGCCGGTTATGAGCTTTTGACCATTTTTATATCATGTTGTTGCAAGGAATCAATGACAAACCTGAGCATCTCCATTTGAGCTTGACAATGATTGTGTTGATGTCGAATCTGAATTGCCACTAGTCTGTGGTGGGCTCTGAGTAGAGTCTTGCTGCATCCATGATGGGCAATTAGGAGAATCAGCAGTCTTAAAGGCAGGTGTAGGTGAACCTTCGCCCCCATTCTCAAAGCCTTCCATATCATCGCAAGTGTCATTCAGATCAAAATCCTTAACCTTACAGGCTCTAGGCTCTGTGCAGGCAGGTAAAAACTGTTAGCTGCATTGGAAAACATTTTCTGAAGATGTGACAATGGTTATACATCATACCAGGAGTTGCTACCATGGTAGCTTTTGATGGTACTGGCATAGCAGATGACGATGCCTGTCCACATTGATTAGCATTCATGAAAAGCGGCTTAGAATTAGATGGCCCTGCAGCCTCTGCTGTAGAATTATTCACCAAAGCATTAGCTGTTCCAGAGGTTCCAGCATTTGATCCATTTTGCAGGCTTTGGCATGCCTCCAGAAGTTTACTGAGTTCTTTTGGCTCCAGTGATTTAGCAACAGTCCCTAGGTTCCTCAAAAGATTGGACAGCATATCCTGACCGCTTGAATGCTCAGAATTGCCAGCTGCAAGTACCATTTCAAGAGTCATGTCAACTCCTAAATACGACGATATGAATAGTTCTATACTGTTAACTTATGCTGATAATAGATTGTTTTAGGCATGATCACTAAGTTAAAGAGACAGTCTCATGGACAGCAAGAATATTTTAAACTATTTTTGCTCATGGACAGCAAGAATATTTTAACTTTTTTTTGCTCATGGACAGCAAGACTGGATGCAGAACATTTAGATATTAATTTGCCCTTTTTGAAGTGTGCCCTTAATAGAAAGTGCCCGTGCATTATCTTGTTGACCTTAGCCAGTCATCCCTTGCTGCTTCCCCTCAAGCAATGATAAGCTAGTAAGCAGAGATAACATAAGGTCAAACAACCAGTAAGCATTCTGCTGGCGGAAGATGCAGAATATGACGAGCATATTATATGCAACTGGTGGAGAAACTTCCTATTAGCAATCCTGGAAATGAACACAGCTAAACCAATGCATCGAACTACCAAAAAATAACCGCCACTTTACATTAATACGGACATATGGTCCTGGAAATTGTTTGTATTTCCATCAACATGTCAGAAATAGTAAGCAGAACCATGACTCGAGTACTGTAAAGCCACATACAAGAAGTAACTAGGACATGGTCGCAAGTCTTGACCTAAGTCTTTACCAAGTGAATTTGGGCCAAAACTATCTACATAATTTCATAAGGCTGTGTACAGGAAAACAAATCCTACTAGTATCAGAACCCTACATACAGGACAGACAAGACGATATGGCACGTTAGCAAACTTACAGTTCAAATTGGCACAAATACCAAGAAGACTCAACAGTAAATAATTGCTGACTTTGTCTTCGATTGAAGCAGTCCCACCAAAACCAATGTCAGGTCGGGTTTTTCTCCTCCGTCTATTATGTCCTGCTAAACGCCGACGGCAACTTCTCTTCCCTTCATCAAACTCTTGAAGAAGGTGAAATCTGTAGAAAATCATGTCAATATTTAGAGAGAATTTACCATTGTCTGGAAACCTGCACCAACACACTATCTAACCACTTCAGCTCAAAGCATGAAACCATTTAACCACATCTACAAGAATCATCCCTAAGTCTAGTCTATTCGAATACTAAAATATCGTTCCAAACTATTCTTACTTAATCTCGATATTTTTCAGTCTACAGACGGTAAATACTAACTCCCTTCCTGCCCGCCTACAGTTGTTGCAGCGTGTTTGGTGATTCTCAAATATCAAAGGTTGGGAAACATCATCACTGAGTGAGTCATTGTGATAGAATGCACGTGTATCAAGTATGTGTCTGGCTGCACTAAATAGAGCTTGCATGAGGCATTCGAACCATTCAGTTCTTTATGAATGAATTGTCACACATGTGTGAGAGGTAATAGCAGTGAAATAGTAAACTAACCTGCTACATTGCTGGCAGAACCGCTGGACAGTGTTCCCAACCACGGCAGTGCTGGCCTTAGCATGCATCTCGCAGACCTTGTGCCGCCGATGGTAATCCTTTGCTGCAGTAAGATCCGCCTCACAGCCCTCAACTTGGCATGCCGGCCCACTCGAGCTGCCCCCTTGCACCTTGATCTTCTTTCCATTTCTCTCTTCTTCATTAACACCGCCATTCTCCACCGTTTCAGCGCCAACAGAATCACCACCAATTCTCAAGCTGAAAGCGCCGCTGCTGTTCCCCGTCAGGTCCTGATCCTCAACGTCATCATTGGCAATGACCACCACCCTTTTTCTTTTATCAGGGTCACCTCTAACTGCACCATTCCTAGCAGCCTCAGGCTCGACTTCTTCTGATGAGAATGGCGAGCTATTTAGCGCCGAGCCATTTGCCACCGAGGCGGGCACCGGTGTTGCAACAAAGCGCTCGCTGTCCCAACTCCAGTCGTTGAGGTCCCAGCCAAACACCCTCTTCTCACGCCTGTTCAGGTCAAGCTCAACAAGCCCGCCGCCGTACAAGTGGCTGCTCTGTGCGCCGAGCCTGGCCGCCTCCATGGCCCCCCACCTCCAAAAACCCTTGTTCAACCTCTCTGATCGCAGCTAGCCTTCCAAACTCTTCGAAGAAGTGCGGCAACGGCAGGAGCCGAGAGATCTAGTCGGCTCCCCTCCAGCTCTGGAAGTCGATGAACGTGACGCCCACGCAGCCCCTGATCCACACCAGAGAAACCCACATGCCCACGCACCTCAGCTTCCGGCGAGCAAGAATCAGAAACACCACCGCCAACCCCAACTCATATGGCGCGAATCACCGAGAAATTCCAGGAAAATTTTACTGAAGCGAAACAACAAAGCACCAAACCGGGAGAATTGGTGGAGAGAGCCGCAGCTTCGAGGATGAATCGAGCTTCGGAGGGGAAGAACTGCTCAGAATCCGCGGGAGATTGAAGAATTCGGGGTGTGAGTTTTGGTGGGAAAGGAGCAATGGAGTCGAGGTGGGGAGCAAAGCGAGGAGGGGAAAGAGCAGAAAAGGCAGAGGCGGGGATGGGAGATGTGTTAGTGGGGGAGATGGTAGATGGGGACGCGTAGCGGCCTAGCGGGGATGGACTCGTAGATACGCCACAAATTGCAGGCAGCACCCTAGCGGCTACACGATAATCTGCATCGGGCAAAGGAAACTGAGTCATGCGGCTTAGCCAACTTTTTCAAAGGTTTTGAGACTAGCATGCCAAATTGTACTTAATTGTGGTCCAAAGGTTTAAGAGTGCAATGAGAGCGGTTCGAATTGGTATGGATATGAAGTTCGTCTCATTGAACTACCAATTAAATAACCGAAAGCAAAAACAAATATCATATATAAGATGTCGATGAAGTCACTCAAACTATATACAACATTGAACAGACATGCCATGATGTATACCAAATTTGATCAACTAAGCATATAGCAAAGTATGTAGGAAATAGTTAGAGTAAATTGCTCCAGAATGAGCGCAACAGTGTGACAGTGCTATAGAGGCTATATTGACATGACGACTTAGTTTGATAGATGGATTATGTTAGTACACAAATTGTTAGAAATGTCACATGCTCATGTGTTATCTTAAAATGCATTAATGTATTAGTGTAAACAAATAAGGATGAAAAGGTAGTTTGATATCTTGTTTATAACATTCAACTAACTAATTCACTTGAAAATCTATAAAAACTTAGTTTATGCATAGTATTTTTCGATCTACAACACTTCTTCTAAATAGGTGTACTTTTTCATCTACATGGTACCTTGGAATTCTAGTTTTTTGACCTTTCCACGGCTATTATATTGTCATGGTCATGGCAATACAAACGAAGACGACTTGCAACCTGGCTACCGTGCTAACTCCATGTACCCATGCCACCTTTCTACGTGTATAATAAATATCAATCCAATCTGCTCTTTTGGGTGGATGTATAAATAATTTTTCATTTCCGTTTCATGTATCATTCAATTCTCATGCAAGTTTCCTCTCATTGGAGTACATGGTAAATTGAACATACTCTCATGCAAGTTTCCTCTCATTGGAGTAGTACTTGTGTGGCAATGAGTTGTTGACTGCGCGCGTCTGCGTCATCCGGCCACCTAATATGGCTGGCACATTCACCTTAGTCAATTCAGTCCACCTTTCAACTCACTTGCGATGGTGTGGAATATCATGTTTGCCACAATCAGTGAGCCACCATAGCTGCCAATGCCATCGTTGCCTCAAGTTTAAAAATAACGGTGTGATGATGTGCTATGACAAGTTGTCAACATCATGCGCAACGATCGTTGCTTAACATGGCATTAGCATCTCTCATCTTCCTAGGTCGTGATCAAGAGTCCAAAAGAAAATAATTGTTAATCACTAATTTCGGGGTGTCAGTAGGTATAGCTCTGGAATGTGTTTTTCTGGGGCAGTAGGGACTTTAACCGACATGTTGATCCAGGTAAAAGCTTGTGTCAAACCCGACAGAAAGAGCTGCTAGGTTTTTTTTTTTAACTTGCACTGTCAAAGAAAACGAAGACATGGTTTAGGCGATTTTCTTATGAAGTAATGATGATACTGTAATTGCAGACTCATGTTATGAAGATTTAGGAACACGTTTCTGGAGGTGCATAAGCTTAAGTCTACGTTGTTGTCTTGCCCATGCATGCATCTCCGCGTTGCTTCTTCTATTCAAACCGAGTAACAAGAGATCAGACTTCGACCACCTATTGACTCATCGACTTGCCCTTTTGAGTCCCTTGAGAGTTCATTTGGAGAGTACTAACACTGCTGGCACAGCTATAACCATACAAGTTTCCAAGTCTGGAATGATTTCGGTTTGCGAAAAAACGGCATGAATCTTTTCTATACACTGGCGTTTGAAAATTCGAGTCAAAATAAAGCAGCTGGGAACGAGCGCCATGGATTTCCGTGCAGAGATTTTGTTTCCTCTGACAAGTTGTCAGTAGAGTGCCTGGTGTTTTGTCGGGCGAGAGCCATCACTGATCACCTTCGTGGGCTGTTCGTCTCTCGGCGTGTCCCATTCCTGACTGGTGGGCCACAGCATGTTATGGGTTTATGTCCTTGTGGGCCATGCTGGACTGTTGGGCACACGCAATCGGAAACGGTTGTCAGAGTAGCAGTCTCCAGGAATAGCCGACCAGGCTTCCCGGGAATCGTCGCCTCCGCCCATCGCAACAAGAAACCGCTCTTCGCCCACCCCCCACGCGCTGCTCCAATTCAGCCCAATCGGCCCAATCCTCGCCCGACGCCGGCCTCCATCGCCGAGCGCCGCGCCGCTGCAGCCTTGTCGAGTCGATGCTGGACCCGTGAGCCGCCGCGCCGCCCGTCCCCCGCCTGGCCCGTCGCCCAGGCAGCCGCGCCCGTGACGTGCCGCCGGCGTGCTCGCCGCCGGCGTCCAACCCTTCTCCGCGCCCGGCCACCCCTGCTCGCCGCCCCGGCTGTGACCTGCCTCTAGAACATGCCGGTTCTTCACCTGGAACATCCTATTTCTTCGTCTGGAACAATGTTCCGGTAGCTTAGAACAAATGTTCCGGTAGGTTGAAACATTTGTTCCGGCGCGGAGGTGGAGACGGAAGTAGAAGAAGGTGGTTGCTCCGGCGGCGTTCGGGTGAACCGCGTCCGCGCGACTGCTCGACGGTGCAAGGCGGAGCAGCGATGGAGCGTCAAGGCGAACAGAGCAGTGAGGGAGCGTCGAGGCCTCGAGGGAGCTGGAGGTTGACGACGCGGCGCTGTTGGGCTGGCTACGAGCCTTGCTGGGCCGATTGGGCCGTGTGCCCAGCTCGAAGGGGGTGGGCGGAGGATGATTTTCTGTTGAATAGGTCGGAGGCGAGAGCGTCCCCAGGCTTCCCCCCTCAGAATTCGCACGCACGGGATCTCTTTTTTTTCTCTCTCTCTCTCTTCTGCGATCTGCAACCGGTATGAGATTCTTTCATTTTTGAACTCGTATGAAATCGTTTTGTTTCGAACCGCAAGACACGTTTTTTCTTACCTGGATTATACTAGTTCAGTTTGCACTCGCATATATTCCTTCAGGGTCTTAAGTTTTTCTGCTCATATTGCAAGCACTGCATTCTTTAGTTGTAGCATATCGAATGGAACCTCGCATCTGGTGGTACCCAGTTTGATATTTCGATCAATCAGACATCAAAAAGTTCTGATGCTCACTAGCTAACCATATATCAAAAGATATTTATCTGGTTATCCCCACAAGAAAAACAATACAAGAACATTGCGGGCCTAACCTGAGCAGTTCAGTATCCAAAGGTTTTCGTCAGAGAAAAGTTATTCCTAATAAAGCACTAACCAATCTCGTGACTAATTACATTGTAATCGTCCCTCTCACGTAGTACAAGGAGTGGTTGGAGCCGGTGCAATAACTTACTAAATAATTGCGATGCTTTCTTATTCACAGGAGAGGACAAGCCGGCCGGTCGCGTTGGATATCCGTGATTGTTTGCTATACGTACGTTCTGCATGCAAATGCTTGGTGTCAACTGTCAAATCATCATCATTCGCAGAATGATTGAGCAAAATGTGTTCATATATGTTAGGGCGGTGGTGGGTATCGCTGTTTTCCCGTATGATATATAGATGGATTCAGATATGTTATAATGGAAGAGAATCTATCGCAAGTCTGAAGAATCGAAGATTTAAGACCCGAGGAAACGGAATGGAAGCTCACTGAGAATGTTGTTCACATGCTTGTCATGTTCAGAAAAGGCAAGCCGGCCTGCATGTGGTAGGGTCGACTGGAAAGAGATGATACAAGATTAGTATAATTTTTGTTTTGAATCAGTGGAGTAACAATATCATTGTTTGAATGGATCGCCATCATGGCTTAGGAGATATAGCTGGAGTGCTAGTGGGTAAGGGCCTGTTTGGTAGGGCTTCGGATTCTGCAAAAAACAGATTCTGCATTGGATTCTGAGGCAAAACAGATTCTCTGGCTTCTTCTGGATTCTTTGTCAAAACAGCTTCTCCAGTTAGACCGTTTGGCAAAACAGATTCTCCTAATATTTTCTGAAATAAATTATGCATGTCAAATGACTGCAATACCTCTAAAATTAATGGTTCTGTTTGTCAACACTTTGTGCCATATTGAATGAGAATAAGTGTAGGAAATAAATTAAATATAATTAGATGACTACTAATAAGATCAAATTTGAATATTTTTTAAATATTTGCAAAATATAGTCAAGTTTGGTCTAGTTTCGAAGATCTCGTCGCAACGATCGCAACGGTGTAATTGGTTCGTAATTTAGATGTTCGATTTGTAATCTACGAATTTTTTAAATAAACACAATTGCATTTGTTTAGTGGGCCAGTCCATGCAGCGCGTGTGTCAGATGGGGAATCCAGGAGAAGCTACAAATCCCCGCTTCTGCTCCCACGGTCAAAATGAAAACGGATTCTGTCAGGCCTTTTGCTGAGAAGCTGTTTTCCAAGCTGGTGTTTGGCAAATCTCAAAGAGAAGCTGAAGCAGAAGCACAGGCAGAATCTATGCCAAAGAGGGCCTAAGTTGGGCAGATTCTTGCGTTCCAAACAGTACGTTTGAATTCGTCACGTACATGCACAATTTGTCACTTTGCCGTGTGTCAGGGAGAGGACACACGGCGAAGTGACCATACCGGCGAAGTGGCCATACCGGCAACCTGTATGGTTGTTTTGCCGTGCGCCAGACCTAGCACACGGCACAGATTTGATTAGTTCACCGTGTGCCACGCAACGGCACACGACAAAATGACCATTTGTTTGCCGTGTGCAGGAACAGGGCACACGACGAACTCTGGCTTACGCCGTTTGCGCCGACGCCCTCACGCCGTCACTGGCTTATTGTCACCGTGTGCCGGCCCAGGCCCACGGCAAACGGCTTTGCCGTGTGCGCGATGATGGGCTCACGGTGAAACGGCCTTCGCCGTCGGGCCTGTTCGCCGTCGGGCCTTCGCCGTGGGCTGCCTACGGCGAAAATGTTCGCCGTGTGCAATTATTTTTTTCCCGTGTGGCGCTGGCACACGGCGAACTTGCGATTTGCCGTAGTGCTGGTGAGGACAAGCGTGGGCGACGGTTGATTTTCTTAGAGGAGAAGCTATAGCCAGGAAGGGCTTGTCCGAATCGGAGCTGGACCGCGCATCGACGGTCCACACTCGAACACGATGGAAGAGGACGACAGATCAGCAGAGGATATATAGCTAGATCACCGATGGGCATCCGCGCGGCGTCTATGGACCATCCGGTCCGATGGAGATGGAGAACAGAACAACCCAAAGCTAGCGCATGCGTGTCTGTCCTAGTTAGGCGCACTAGAGCTGCTGGTCCATCGTTCTCAGGAAGTACGTTGCAATGCCGACACATGCGACTGATGCGGCCACGAACTCCACTGGCGTCCACTCGATCGATCGAGCAGCATGCAATAGTAGGCCTTTCTGTCGACCCGTCTATTCCTCATCACGATGGGCGTGGTTCGGGTCGCCCCATGGACCTGCCAAAACCGACCCATGAAACGATTCTACATTTCTACTGGGTCACCGCGGATCATGGCGAGGGGCAACTGGTCCGGGTCCATTGGAACCCTAGGGTCAGGTGGGTCGATCCGTGCGTCAGGTGTAAGTTCATGTCCTCTCGTCCGCCGCCGCTTCTCTGCTGCGTCCGTCGCCGCCGGCCCTCGTACCTGGCCGTCATTCGTCGCCGTTACCGCTGACCTAGCGATGCGCGTTCGTTGGTGCTCCAAATGAAGTCCTCCAGGTAGCAGGTGCGAGTTGGCATGCCGTCAAAGAACTGCTCCAATTCCCATGGCGGCCGGGCGCATAGCGATGGGCGTGGTTGGTCCATGGAGCGAACCGCTCCCGATCCATCAATCCAGCAGGGAGCTACGGTGCACCATGGGGACCCATAGTTTATTTGCTGCATGACCCCCCACTCCAATGGGTACTATGGTTCGATCCAAGTTCTCTGCGACTGCGTCTTTGCTTGCTTGCCGGTTGTTGCGAGACACTTTGTCTCTGCAAGTCTCATCTCTGCAAGCCTCATGGAAATAACAGGGTCCTTCACAACATGTCTCACTGCCACCACAAAGCAATGACAGGCCCGCACTAATCTAATCATCTGCTGGAAATCAAAGTAGCATGCCTGGCTTTTCTTTTTCGGAACTTAATATCACTCGCAGCTCATGCAGGAGATCCATCACTCATCAATAAGAAAGCCTGATAAATTAACCCGTGCTTAACCAAGAAACGCTATGACCTCACATGCCAGAGTTAGCAGCTGCTGCGCCAGTCACGATGGGCTAAATTTATAAGGAGGGTAAATTCTAGATAAAAAATTTATAAAAAGGGTAAATTTTAAAAGCCATTGGGAAGGAAGATAGTTGGCTACTGGCCATTGGAAAGGAGGGCAAATGATGAATTGGCCCCTATCTCGCGTGCTAGGGTTCTTGTTCTTTAGGTCGAGGTTCTCGGTTCTTTCTAGAAACTCCTCACGCCGTATCTTGTTGCTGAGGTCGATTCGACGGCTTCGGATGCATGAGGTGAGGGCAGTTTGCCCGTATTTATGTACGTGTGTGGCGCGTGGTTAGGCTGGGTTAGCTCGTCGCGGGGATCTATTAATTACCTCCGATTGGAATCGTGATGGAAGAGGCAAATCTTGTACAACGTGCTCAAGCATGAAAAGTCGAGAGAGAACTTTTTTGCTCTTTAGGCGTATGGAAGAGACAGATTATTAGAGAGAAACTTGTTTATGCATGAGGCAACTTATCCAATTGTTGTGTAAGAATTGTCACGAAACTGCCAGTTAAGTTCATGTCTGTCACCACTTCTGTTTGTGCAAAATCCAATCCTGCCATTAGGCGACGGTTTATCTTCTTCATATGGACTTTGCATTCAGCAAAGGTCGAGGTTTAGAGCTCTAGCTAGGTTTCTTGCCACCTGTCGGTGTTATCAGGGAGCCATCGAATCTGTGTCTTTAACCATGATTTTTCTCTCTACAGATGGTGATGGTGTAATATTTTTATTTAACTGATTGTTCTACAAATTTCATCGCCTCTCTAAACACCAGATAGTTCTATTGCTGTTGTGTCAACTTTATCTACTTTATTAAGGAGGGGAAAATATTGCACGTCCTTGTTCTGATTCAGTAATTGGAGATGGAGGTGCTTGCCATGTTTAGGCTAGAGTTTGCATATTTAATTGTCCAAGTAATTTTGTACTCATGATGCTTTGGTAACTGGGTTCGCTTAGGGTTTATCAATTTGGTAGTAGGTACAAGTTCGCAAATGGAGTTGACATGGTTGTGCAACATTTGTTAGCTTGCATATTTCTTACAGCTATTCACTGCCTGTTTTCGTAGATTGTCACTGCTATGGGTGGTCTTGAGTGGCCCTAGTCTTGCGTAAAGCAAAGCTGCATTGCTGTTTATACTTGTCAAATATTTCCGGGCTCGTTTCAGATGCCCATTGTTTAGTTAGGGACAAATTTCGGCTCTCATTGCTGTTTTGTGAACCAAACTAAATCCTCAAAGCGGAGGGCTTGGTTCGATACCTTATTTTAACCCTCGGCAACATGTTGTGTCTCACAATCCACCAAAGATTTTGCCTTTTTCTTGCCTCCATAGTGGCCAATGTCCGTTCTATAGTAATTTTCTTTAGCATTATATCTTGATGTATTTCTGACAGTCCCCGATCTTCCACTACAAACTAGGCTGAGGCAACTGATTATCTGGTTCAATATAAAAGGGCCAACCGGGAGCAACATCTGAACCTCTCTCACTAGACCTTGTTTAGTATCTCGTGTGCTACTGCATGCTGGGAGCACTTGTTCCGAGATCATGGTAAGTTCATTTCCTCTCCTGTTATCTCCTTCTGTAAAATAACTTTCCTTTTCTTCCATTCTCCGTTTTCTTATTTTTCTCATATGCCACTGCAGGCAAGCCTTGCTGATTCTTTTCTAGCGGATCTTGATGAACTATCGGACAATGAAGCCTATCCTGTGAGTTAATTCCGTTTCATTGAACTATTTTTTTATTTGTTCTTTTGGAGGATTTACCGACCTATTGTAAACAATTTCAGGAAGAAGAAAATGCTGAGGCAGCAGGCATGGAGGAGGATGGTGAAGATGTCATGCCTGACCTTGAGTCTCTTAATTATGATGATCTTGATAGTGTCTCAAAGCTGCAGAAGACTCGACGGTATAATGACATAATGCAAGGATCAAACTCTTCTCCAATTTCTTGAAGATGGTTTTCTCCTTTATATATATTTCGCTGTGATTTGCATCATGTTTTGCACCAGAGCATTGTTTACTTGTTTAATGTGTATCTTGTCCAAATACTGACACATGTATCGATACTTTGTAGTATACTTTAAGTCACAATTGTTGTGTGCTAAAAATACGACGCTGTCAGTAATTTGAATATTCACGTAAGTTTTATTGTTTCGTGTGCGACATTAGACATCTTTGTTTCTTGTTTGCAGAAAGTTGAATATGCCCTCCAGAAAGGCACTGACTTCTCCAATCAAGGTTTCATCTTGGAGGAGGATCCAGAGTACCAGCTTATTGTTTATTGCAATGCTTTATCAGTAGACATTGAGAATGAGATCATCATAATCCACAATTTTGATACGTGAAAAGTATAGGTTGAAGTTTCCTGAACTGGAATCCCTTGTTCATCATCCAATCGATTATGCCCGTGTTGTTAAGAAGATTGGAAATGAGATGGATATAACACTTGTAGATCTGGAAGGCCTTCTACCTTCTGCAATGATAATGGTTGTCTCAGTTACAGCATCAACAACAACTGGGAAGCCTCTTTCAGAGGAGAACTTGGAGAAAACCATTGAAGCATGTGACAGAGCTCTTACACTTGATGCGGCAAAGAAGAAAGTCCTTGATTTTGTTGAGAGCAGAATGGGTTACATTGCACCAAACCTTTCTGCCATTGTTGGCAGTGCTGTTGCCTCGAAACTGATGGGAACTGCTGGTGGTTTGGGAGCACTTGCAAAATTGCCTGCTTGTAATGTTCAGTTGCTTGGTGCAAAGAGGAAAACTCTTGCTGGATTTTCTATTGCCACATCTCAGTTTCGTGTTGGCTATCTTGAACAAACTGAAGTATTTCAGAGCACCCCTCCTGCTCTGAGGACTCGTGCTTGCAGACTTATTGCTGCAAAATCAACTCTAGCGGCAAGGATTGATTCAATTAGAGGTGATCCAACTGGAAAAGATGGGAGGAACTTGTGAGAAGAAATTCGTAAGAAGATCGAGTAGTGGCAAGAACCACCTCCTGCGAAGCTTCCAAAGCCGCTTCCTGTGCCAGACTCTGAGCCTAAAAAGAAGAGAGGGGGTAGTCGGCTTCGAAAAATGAAAGAAAGGTAGCCTCTTCTAATCAGACTTGCGGATGATATATATTGAACAATGCCACATATACTTTTTTATTTATTAGCTTCTTATCAATTTATGTTACTTGATTTTGCAGATATGCACAGACTGATATGATGAAGCTTGCGAACCGAATGCAGTTTGGGATTCCAGAAGAGAGTTCTTTAGGTCAGTCAGTATTGACGTAAACGTTTTGATGCACAGACTGATATGATGAAGCTTATTGCTTTCTATTTGTTATAAATTCCTGTCTGGTTCACATTTTGATGCTTTGCATATCTTGCCTACTCTCATCCTCACCATGAGGTGGTTGTTTACACAAATGTTAAATTAGATGCTGCATGCATTATGTGTAACAGGCACAACAACTATGAACCAGTTCCAGTAGTGCAGTAGGCATA
>CM017443.1:2817622-3082770 GCA_007726485.1 Eragrostis curvula
TCAAGTTGGAATTCAGATTGTTTTTGGCACATCTAATTTAGTCAACTTTGTACCCTAAATATCTCTTTCCCCATTTGGATGACCTAGTCACCATGGAGATGTCTTCATTTAACATATTATCTTAGACCCAGTCAGTGCTGGATGTAATTGTTGGTGAAACTTAAAATCATCATATGCTTAGCGCTGCTGTTTTTTCATGACAGGGGAAGGCTTCTTTATTTGCTCCGGCGCAGTTCAAGGCTACTCACTCCAACAGGATGAGCCTGTACTACAAGAATATGGTATGCCTTGCCCATATTACCTGACACGCGAGATGGAAATTTTCCTTTTGATGTACTATTTTATATTATGGAATCCTAGTTCCTGTTTACGTTAGTCACAATAGAAGTGTGTGCAGTTAATAGATTTTCTCAGACCCCATTCAGTGCTGGATGTGATAGTTTGATTGAAAGTGAAATTAACATGTTGTTAACACTGCTTTTTTTCTCCGACCTGTGATCAGCCGTTTATCCTCGGATTTGCTTTCTTTCAGGTTTGGATCAACAAACCTGGCCCCGGTTTGCTTGGTCATGTGAAGTCCCGCCTAGTAACCACCTCCTGCACCCCTATCAAGCCTCCGGTAAGATTGTTTACCGTGATTTCATTTCAGTACAACAACAAAACCTTTTTATGCCAAGCAAGTTGGGGTAGGCTTTACCGTGATTTCAGTGCGATTGTGTTTTGTTTTTGTGTGGTGCGTGCTTAGGGTTAGCTTCGGATAAGCTTGCTTGGGTTGTTGTCTGCGTAGGTTGTATTGTTTATATTTTTCTGAAATTACTCGAAGCCCCGTATCATTAGTATCTGGATGTGAAATGATAAGACTGTTTGCGTGTGAAATGTGTTGATCCTTGGATCAAATATTTGAATGGCATATTCTCGCGCTCTGTTACCTGTTAAGTAGTATGATTTTTTGGCCCAGATAGTGAGTTAGGTGAATTATCACTGATAAGATGTTGAATCTCGCGAAACTAAGTTTTGTTGTTTTCATGCCTTATCAGATTCCCTACTGCCTTGTAATCAGAAGAAGCTTTTCGGATTCTTCAAAAAATCCATCCAAGGTATATTTTTCTTCGCCAATACGCCTGCTGGTTCATTTTTATCTTGTTCAAAATCCCATTTCAATGGCCCTGTGCTGTTGTATTAAATTTGTGTATATTCTCTTCTATCAGCAGCCAGAGGACACACTTATCAGTTGTGGATTGATGTTATTGCCAGGTACTGTCAATTATTAACTGTACTCTGCATGTTTGCTACGTATTACACAACAACCTTATCATAAATTGTGACGAGTTGTTGGTTTCAGTGTTAGAGCAGCTTTCATTGAAAAAATCGGTGGAGGGTTTGTCTCCGTTGTGTGGCTTGGTTTTGGTTATATCTTGAGTGTGTTATGTGGCATGATTTCCGACTCTGAGGCTAAGGTGGAGGGCAAGAAAAGCGAGAACTCTGAAATAGCTGAAGCTGTTCAGCAGGGGCTGCGCAATGCTCGGGAGATCCAGATATACGAACTTTGGTCAGCGTTGACCGCACTGAAAATGGATGTTGATGCCTTCAAGGTCCTGATCCTTCCTTTGATCATAAAAGGTTCCCCCAAAGTATACGATCCAGATATGATGTCGAGAATCAAGGCCGAAGATCTATACATCCACCGATTTATCTAGTCCAAACCTCTGCAGGTATCCCTCTTTTTAACTCTAACTGTGTGTTTGTTACATTTTGTGTCCCATTTTTAACTTCAGTTTTGCAATGTACAGGACTGTCATAGTGTCATGACTAGGGCTGGACGAAAAGCTTGTGGTTCGTTAGCTCGGCTCGGCTCGGCTCGTGATTGGCTCGGCTCGGCTCAGCTCGGCTCATTCACTTTTTCTAACGAGCCGAGCTAGGTTTGTAGCTCGTTATGTTTAACGAGCCGGCTCGAGCTGGCTCGTGAGCCGCTCGCGAGCCAAACGAGCCAGCAAGTCTCAACAAGCCCATCGCTTCTCGGTCCCCTCCTCCCTCCCTACACCTTATCCTTTTCCTGAATCACGCTGCCACCACAAGTCCCTATAGCATGCCTGCATCGCTCCTTTCGTGAGCCGCACCGTCTGTCTCGTTGGCCTGTCACCAGTCCCCGTCCCCTCTTGTCCAATACGACCTCCGCCTTCCCGCCCGGCACGCCTTTTAAGGTTTAGGGTTTAGTGCTCAAGGGCGTGAAGATGTATCCAGCGTCTGGCACGTCTTCATGCTTAAGGGCGTGAAAATGTTCTCCTAAGTCGCGGCAGAGATGCTGAAGGCTAGCGACGAGCTTAACGAGCTGGCTCGCGAGCCAGCTCGAGCTCGTAACGAGCCGAGCCGAGCCAGTATTCTAGCTCGATAAGATAACGAGTCGAGCCGAGCCAGCTCGTTATCCTAACGAGCTGGACCGAGCCGAGCCGAGCCGAGCCGAGCCGAGTCGGCTCGGTACTCCAGCCCTAGTAGCGCACCCATTTGGGCAGCAATAAAGCTGAACCCTCCTGCCACAAGGCATGTAACCGAATTATTGCTATGCTTGCTATCTCTTCGTCTTGAAGGAGAAGCCAAATACAATCCAGTTAACTCTAGCAATTTGCTATGTTCTGTCGGATACTAGTTATCCTGACACTGGCCTCTGGTTGAGGAATGACCATTTTTGTAATATAATATCTTGCTGGTATGGATTTGTAGTCTTCTGGTTAGATAAACCAGTGTTTGTTTTATTCTGTTGCCGACAAGGATTATCAGCCTTAGTAACTGTTAGGAGCATTTTTGTTTTCATATAATGTGTTGCTGATATGTGGTTCTAGCGGTGAAATAGCAGTTTCTGTTCTAGCGGTGAAATAGCAGTTTTTGTACTCCTATATGAGATGATGTAGCAAGTGTGACTTTATTCACGAGTGATCTGATGCGTACGGTCACTGATTTCTGGACCCACGCATTCTTGTTGCCTTGTAGTACTGCATTATAAGTTGGCAGAAGTAACATGCGTCTCATATTGAAACTACCGAATCAAGTTCCGCCGTTTGGGCAGCTTGCTGGAAATTAGAGCGGGAGTGGTCAGTGGTCACCCTCTCTATGAAGGAACGTGCCAACTCAACCCGTCCAAATGCTCGATTTTGTTCAACGAGAATTGTGATCATGCGGGTTCGCTAGTCGCTACCCCCTCATGGGCCCAAACATACATTTTCACTGCTCGTTTCCCAATCACTCACGGCGCCGGCGTCTGCATTTTTCTCCAACGACGACAGGAGAAGAAATTTTATTGAGGCTTTGGAAATTTTCTTATCTGAGATAGAAAACTGTTCGAGAAGTAAAATTGTCCCATCTGACTTTCCTATCTCAGATGGAACAATTTCACTAAGCTCTGATGGAGCATAACCCAGGTAGGAAAAAAATTTCCATCGGAAGGAAAAATGTATATTTTTAAAAAAGAGGTTCCATCTATGGGAAACATGGATAATAAGCTCAGGATATGGGCCTTACTGTAAACAGGCCAGAAGATTCAGCCCATTAAACAGGCCAGATGATTCAGCCCATTAAGGAGGGTGATTGATGGATCCGACCCGATCCGGAGTTCCGGAATCCGGACTACCAGACGTGGCGTGTGCGTTAATCATCTTCGGGGGTGTTAGTTTCGTTTAGGATTAAAGTTTAGTCTAAAATTTTTGCTATTTAAAGATATTAAATAAAGTGTAATTATAAAAAAATTTACAGAAACCTGAGCTACTTTGCGAGACGAATCTAATAAGAGTAATTAAGTTGTGATTAGATAATGGTTACTGTAGCATCATTGTTGTAAAACATAATTTAATTAAGTTCGTTAGATTCGTCTCGTAAATTAGCATCTATCTGTAAAAAAGTTTTGTAATTAAATTTTATTTAATATCCTTAAATAAAAAGATTCTCTGGGCCTTCGTCTCCGAGCCGGCGGTGGCGGTCCCGTACCCTTTCCTCCGACGAGCCGGCGAGCCCTAATAAAATACCAGGCGCTGCGCAGCGAGAGAACCGAGAAAATCCATCCAAACCCACACAAGAAGAAGTAATCCTTATCGAGTCCCTTCTTCTTCTTCTTCGAATCGCCACCTGAAGATTGGTGGTGGGCATGGCCGCAGCAACACGGATAGCAGGGATGCTTCGATCTGTGGCGAGCAAGCTGGCACGCGCACCGCCGCCGCCGCGTCATCGTCTTCCTGCCCTTAGAGGAGGGTTTCCAAGATGCTCTTCTCGCCCTTTTAGCTCTGGTTCCAACAAGGTATCTACTGAAGGTGCCCTGTAATTGGTCGATTTTTTTTCTGATAATTTCCTACATGTAGTAATTCTACTTATATTTCATCATCCTGGACTGGATCAACCAATCGATTAGTACCTCTTATTAGTTCATCCATCATTCTTTAATTTGCACTTTTGTATTATAAATAATTGTATATTCTTACCCTCTAATAGTTATAGCTATATACATCTTTTTGAGGCAAAGGCTGAAGTACTAAAATATATTCCCTTGTCTAAAATTATTTTGTTACATTTTTATTTGGTTTTACGTTGTCTTATATGTTTATATTTCAGGATCTCACTCAGGACAAGAAAGTTGTCAGCATGTTGGACATGTACTAGCTCTTTTTTTCAAATTTGAGATCTATATACGGGTTCCAATCTTAACTGTGCCTTATCGTTTAAAATTTCTCATTTCAGCTCAAACGATTCAGCCATAGCAAAGATGACTTACTTTCTGATGTTCGGTAGTGTGATTTTCATTTATGGATGGATGTTGCCAGCAATGGATAGGATCAACAACAAATTAGACGCTACTTCGATAAGGGAAGATGAGATTATTCAAGTTGTGACAAACGAATGTCTGAAGATGAATGACTTACTCATAGAGCAGCGGCGTAAGTCTATGGAAAGACATATTGGAGCCAGGGATGTGCTTGCCAACTATTCTGAAACCCAACCCACACAGACCTCAGGTATTATTATCACGTATTAGATTGAGAAAAACTGTGCCTGATGAACATGAAATGAATGTCAGATAAGAACTACTATTTGGTATCCAGTCAGTGTTTTCTTTAAATGGTAGATGGTAGACAGTCGGTTGACCATCGTTTAGCGCTTAATCGGGCTAATTGGCCATTTAGGCATAGACGGGCATGCCCTGTCTGTCTAGTGTTCAAATGGTTTTTAATTCCGTTTATGTTGCCGCTGTTCAGTATTTATGACTATTTAGGGCTCCTTTGGCTTTTCCTTCCCTAAAAAATCTCGTTCTATTGGATGCATTTTGCGTGTGAATCAAATTCGATTTGTGCAATCGTTTGGCTATTTTGGTGAAGTCTGATTGAAAGTGCACGTGTGATGGAGGGAGATGGTTCAGGTGAATCACCTAAAATGTGGTTTTGTCAGATGAATCACCTTTGTCTTCCCACGTATGCTTTTCTGGAATCGGAAATCATCAAAACAACCATACAACAAATGATTAAGATTCGCATTAGAATGCATTCAATGAACAAAGAGAATTTGTAAAGGACATCAGAAACCCAATCTATATCCGCTACCACATGGGGCTTAGTGCGGCGGCAGTAAGATGTTAACCACTTATGTGCTTATTTTGGTGTGCAAGTTCATTTTTGTTAGGTTTCATTTTCGCTTTGCGCAAGTATTATATTTGTGCGGCACTTTAGCAATGCTACTGCTAATTTCTATGCCTCTACCAGGTAAGGAGCGTGGTGGAGCTGGAGCTGTTTAGCGGATTCATATGACAGCCCTTGAGTAATAAAGTCTAGAGGCTTTATTGTCATCGTCCCGGTGGATTTTGTAATATGTTGCTTAATGACGTGTGTCAGTCAGCTGTCTTAGTTGATGGTTCTGAAATGTTATGATGTTTGTGCTTTGCTGATTCTGTGTGGTGCTTGTCTTTCCTATCTTTCCTCTCTGATGAGAGGAGGTTATTGTCTCCATCGTTTCATCATGGCTTTGCATAGCAATTAACAGTTGATTTTATTTGATGGCAAGTCTGTAGTTGACATTGGACCATGATTAGCGTTTGCTGTTCAATTGGACGATGCCATATTTTCTTCCATAGCTCATACACTGACAGAGCCTGCATAATAAGAGTAACTCTGTAAATCGCTCTCCCATCTGTTCGATTTTGCATCGTGATTTTTCTCCATGTGGCGCCGTGGTTCTCCTCCGTCGTCTTCCTCAAAGAAAGGCATCAACTTAACAGGCTGATAAGGAGGAAGACGGCCGACTATGTTCCATCCGACGACAAAGCCACGAAAGGAAACGATGCCTAAACTTTGCAAACTTGTCATATGGTCCAAAAGCATTTATATAGCAGTCCTATTAGAGGAAACAAAAGACGACGCAATGAACAACCACACGTGTTTTATGAGACATTGAACACATGATGCATCCATGGATCGAAGGATAAAGCCCTAAGTAAATACTCTAAACCATGCATGGATCTCGGGATGAACACCAGCTGCTGGTCCATCGTTCTCCGGCAGTACGCTGCAACGCCGACACATGCGGCTACTGCGGGCACGAACTCCATTGGCGTCCACTCGATCGATCCAGCAGCACGCAGTAGTAGGCCTTTCTATCGACCCGTCTATTCCTCCAAATCGATCAAAGTGATGAAGTCTGAAGAGATATATGCCGTTCGTGCAATAATAGTAATTGCACTTTTGGTGGAGATAGAAAGAGAGAAAATGTTTCGGCCCGGAGCTGTTGGTACTCTTCAAAAGAATTCTTCAGTTTGGCACGTACTCTTTTTTTTTTTTTTTTTTTTTTAGAATCAGTTTGGCACGTACTCGGTACGCCCTCGGGTGAGTGTGACACAGTGACAGCGTCTGTCTCGTTCGCGCTCGCAGGCCCACGGCATATTGAGTTGGGCCGAGATTGGGGAACGGGGTTACCTTGGTTTGGACAGAATCCCGGTCCAATGGGGCAACGTGAGGTCGGTTTGCACCATGGCCCGTCTGGCCAAATTCACTCCCCCCAACCCCACCCCCCCCCCCCCCCTGGAATCAAAGCCTTACCACGACAGGCGCCGAACAAATCCGGTAATCTCGTCGGCGGCGGCGACGCGGCCGTCTTCCACTCCGCGTCCATCCCCTCCGGTGGTCGACTCCTCCCCGGTGAGCTAGTTGCCTTCCTCCTCCCTTCCCTCTGTCTCGCGAGCTAGGGTTCTTGTTTTTTAGGTCGAGGTTCTTTATAGAAACTCCCCATGCCGTATCGTGTTGCCGAGGCTGATTGGACGTCTGCGGAGGCATGAGGTGAGGGACAGCTAGCCCGTCGTTCTTTGCGTGTGTGGAGGGTGGCTAGGCTGGTTTAGCTCGTCGCGGGGATCTATTACTTCTGATTGGAATCGTGATGGAACAGGCGAATCTTGTACGACGTACTCATTTATGAAAAACCGAGAGAAAAATCTTTTTTGCTCTTAAGTCGTATGGAAGAGACAGATTATTAGAGAGAAAATTGTTTGTGCATGAGGCAACTTATCCAATTGTTGTGCACGAATGGTCACGAAACTGCTAGTTAAGTTCATGTCTGGCACTGCTTCTGTTTGCGCAAAATCCAATCCTGCCATTAGGCGATGGTTTAGCTTTGTCATATAGACTTTGCATTCAGCAAAGCTCGAGGTTTAGAGCAACAGGTTTCTTGCAACCTGTCGGTATTATCAGGGAGACACCAAATCTAGGGATGAATTTTGCTGCTGTGTCTTTAACCATGTTTTCTCTGTGTTGCTGGTGATGATGTGATCTTTTTATTTAACTGACTGCGCTGAGAGATTTGTTGCCTCTCTAAACACCATATAGTTCTAGTATGTCTTTTTTTTCCCCAGATGATCTACTAGTTCTATTACTGTTGTGTCTACTTTATCAAGTAGGGAAAAATATTGCACGTCCCTGTTCTGATTCATTAATTGGAGATGGAGGTGCTTGCCATGTTTAGACTAGAGTTTACATATCTAATTGTCCAAGTATGTTCGTACTGACGATGCTTTGGTAATTTGGTTAGCTTAGGGTTTATTAATTTGGTAGTGGCCTAGTGGGTACAGGTTCGCAAATGGAGTTAGACATGGTTGTGCAGCATTTGTTAGCTTGCATATTTCTTACACCTATACAGTGCCTGTTTTGTAGTTTGTCACTGCTATGGGTGGTCTTGGGTGGCCCTAGTCTTGCCTAAAGCAAAGCTCAACCACTGTTTATACTTACAAAAAATTTCCGGGGCTCATCGGAACCTAGATGCCCATCGTTTACTCCGCTTCTGGATGTTGTTAGGGATAAATTTTGGCTCTCGTTGCTGTTTCGTGAACCAAACTAAATCCTTGAAGCGGAGGGCTTGGTTCGATACTTTATTTTAAGTCTGGGCTACATGTTGCGTATTACAATCCCAGATTTTTGCCTTTTTCTTGCCTACGTAGTGGACAACGTCCATTCCACAGTATTTTTTTAAAAATTTATATCTTGATGTGTTTCTGACTGTCCCTGTTCTACCACTACAAACTAGGCTGAGGTGGCTGATTATCTGGTTCCATAAAAAGGGGCCAACCGGGAGCAACATCTGAACCTCTCTCGCTAGACCTTGTTTCGTATCTCGTGCTGCTACTGCCTGCTGACAGCATTTGTTCTGAGATCATGGTAAGTTCATTTCCTCTCCTGTTGAGTATCTTCTTTAAAATAACTTTCCTCTTCTTCCATTCTCGTTTATCTTATTTTTCTCGTATGCCACTACAGGCAAGCCTTGCTGATTCTTTTCTAGCAGATCTTGATGAACTATCAGACAATGAGGCCTACCCTGTGAGTTAATTTCCGTTTCATTGAACTATTTTTTTTATTGTTCTTTTCGAGGATGACCAACCTATTGTAAACAATTTCAGGAAGAAGACAATGCTGAGGCAGCAGGCATGGAGGAGGATGGTGATGATGTTATGCCTGACCTTGAGTCTCTTAATTATGATGATCTTGATAGTGTCTCAAAGCTGCAGAAGTCTCAACGGTATAATGACATAATGCAAGTATGTTGATCAAACTCTTCCTCAATTTCTTGAAGATGTTTTTCTCCTTTATATATATTTCGCTGTGATTTGTTGATATTGTGAGCATAAAAACTGAAGTAATATGGTTAGGTTGCATCATTTTTATTTTTTTTATTTTTTTTAGGAAGAAGGTTGCATCATGTTGTGCACCAGAGATCTGTTTACTTGTTTAATATGTATTTTGTCCAAGCACTGACACATGTCTCGATACTTTGTAATATACTTAAAGTCACCATTGTTTTGTGCTAACATGATGCCGTCAGTATTTGAATATGCATGTAAGTCTTATTCTTCCGTGTTTGACATTCGGCATCTTTGTTTCTTGTTTGTAGAAAGTTGAAGATGCTCTCCAGAAAGGCACTGATTTCTCCAATCAAGGTTTCATCCTGGAGGAGGATCCAGAGTACCAGCTTATTGTTGATTGCAATGCTTTATCAGTAGACATTGAGAATGAGATCATCATAATCCACAATTTCATCCGTGACAAGTATAGGTTGAAGTTTCCTGAACTGGAATCCCTTGTTCATCATCCAATCGATTATGCCCGTGTTGTTAAGAAGATTGGAAATGAGATGGATATAACACTTGTAGATCTAGAAGGCCTTTTACCTTCTGCAATTATAATGGTTGTCTCAGTTACAGCATCAACAACAACTGGGAAGCCTCTTACAGAGGAGAACTTGGAGAAAACCATTGAAGCATGTGACAGGGCCCTTACTCTTGATGCGGCAAAGAAGAAGGTGCTTGATTTTGTAGAGAGCAGAATGGGTTACATTGCACCAAACCTTTCTGCCATTGTTGGCAGTGCTGTTGCCTCGAAACTGATGGGAACCGCTGGTGGTTTGGGAGCGCTTGCAAAGATGCCTGCTTGTAATGTTCAGTTGCTTGGTGCAAAGAGGAAAACTCTTGCTGGATTTTCTACTGCCACATCTCAGTTTCGTGTTGGCTATCTAGAACAAACTGAAGTATTTCAGAGCACCCCTCCCGCTCTGAGGACTCGTGCTTGCAGACTTATTGCTGCAAAATCAACTCTAGCGGCAAGGATTGATTCAATTAGAGGTGATCCAACTGGAAAAGCTGGGAGGAACTTGTTAGAAGAAATTCGTAAGAAGATCGAGAAGTGGCAAGAACCACCTCCTGCAAAGCTTCCAAAGCCGCTTCCTGTTCCAGATTCTGAGCCTAAAAAGAAGAGAGGCGGTCGCCGGCTTCGAAAAATGAAAGAAAGGTGCCTCTTCTAATCTTGCTTGCGGATAAAATGTATTGAACAATACTACATATACTTTTTTATTTATTAACTTATACCATTTTATGTTTGATTTTGCAGATATGCACAGACTGATATGATGAAGCTTGCGAACCGAATGCAGTTTGGGATTCCAGAAGAGAGTTCTTTAGGTCAGTCAGTATTGATGTAACTGTTTTGATGCCATTTTTCTGTATAGTTTCAGTATGCCTTAAGCTGGTAAACAATGACCTTTTTGACACAATCTTATTTTGCTATCACAGGTGATGGCTTGGGAGAAGGCTATGGTATGCTTGGACAGGCAGGAAGTGGCAAGCTACGTGTGTCAGCTGCACAGAGCAAACTTGCTGCTAAAGTGGCCAAAAAGTATGATATCTTTGTTCTCTCTCCAGTATGATATTTTGTGTCCTTTTGTTCATTGGCATTTTTATACTAAAAACCATGACACTCAACAACTCCATGAGATTATTATATCATAAAATGTTCCTTTTGCTCTATGTTTTATTCCTGGAGGTAATTTGTGGTGGTAGATATTGGTTTTTTTTTTTTTTTGGGGGGGGGGGGGGGGGGTGGTGGACCTACAACAAGAATAGCCTTATTGCTTTATATTTGTTATAATTTCCTGTCTGGTTTGCATTTTTATTCTTTGGATATCTTGCCTACTCTTATCCTCACCATCAGGTGGTTCTTTACACAAATGTCAAGTTAGATGCTGCATGCATTCTGTGTAACAGGCACAACAACTATGAACCAGTTCCAGTAGTGAAGTAGGCATATTATGTGCTGTCGTAATTCTTTTACATTTCTGCACAATGTTTCTTCGATTTGCAATTTCTGGTTTGTCAACTTTTTCACATTCATGTACTGCAATCTGACTTTGGTTTGTATAATAATATCAGATTCAAGGAGAAGAGTTACGGTAGCAGCGGTGCAACTTCAGGACTGACGTCTAGTTTGGCGTTTACACCAGTTCAGGTGCGATATTGTTTCTCGAGTTCTCGGATTGTCTTGCTGTCGATCTCTTAACTTGCTCTATTATTAGCACATGACAAAGGTAGCATATCATTTTTTCTCTTTCATGTACCACCTTGGTTCACTGTTGGATAGCTCCTATTTTAAGTCGTCATGATGTCTCTAACTAACACCTTGTTAATTCGCAAAAAAAAAAAACTAACACCTTGTTAGCTCTACACCATGCTACTGCACCTTCCATGAACCCTTTTTTGCTGCAAAATCAGGCACTGTGTAGTTTTGTAGACTCTGTAGTATGTACCATGAGTCTTTGAGCACCTTCTGCTGATTTGATAGACCACACTAAATTCTTGTTCATTTTAGCGATATTAATGTTTGCTTTGACAGCCCTGCTTTGTTTGCTTTCGAATAATCGTAATCAAGTGCATGAAAGGGTTCGTGCCATCTCTTCATCTCTGATGTCAACATTTCCTCATGCAGGGAATAGAGTTGTCAAATCCGCAGGCACATGGAAACGTTCTTGGGAGTGGAACTCAAAGCACTTACTTTTCTGAGACCGGCACATTTTCAAAGATCAGGAGGACCCAATAAAAGCTGATTTCTTCGCAACCACTGCATCACATTTGTCTTTGTTCCAGACTTGTTGTAATCTTATGGACGTGCTGACAAAAATGCGTCTCAATCTTATGAGCCGAGTACAAATTCCGGAGTGTAATACACTGCTCTAGGTGGTACTTGCATGTAATTTTGAATCTTCAGATATTTGCAACCTTAACCAAAGTTAATTACTCTTGGGAGTATATTGCAAGTTGGGTGTTTTCCGTTTTAGTTATTTGCAACTTAATTTTCTTTCTCCCTCAAACAGACGGAGACTTTTCATCTCGTGGTTTGTACTGTCCAATCTTGATATGCCGACTGAGTTACGGGAGGCATATGATGCCATGTACATCTGTATCGAGTGACAGTCCCGGCGACACTGGCTGCCGGGATGCTTAGTTATTTACCATTCTCATCTGAGACTTCTTGGCTGCCGGGATGCTTAGTTATTTACCATTCTGATCTGAGACTTCTTGAAGAGAAGATACATGATCTAAGTTTGAGAGTTGCAAAAGTAAAATTTGGAATGTGGTGTGGCAGGCCAGTTCTTCACATGGTAAGGAAGCAACTAAAAGGTACATAGATCTCTATTCTGATAATCGTATAGTTATAAATATTATTCAGTCTGTCTAATACACATACTAAATATTAGTAACCTTTTCACTAATGAGTATGGTTAGTAAAGGTATATAAAAGAAATATGCTTGTATTTTTGCATGTATTTGCCCTTAAACCAAACATCTGCAAAGCGGATCGCCGTCGGCTAGCTTTTTCGCCACGGATCGGCATCCATCCGACGTGTGCGGTGCGTGCGCGCTGCCTTTTGCCGTGCACCTGCATGGCCGCCCGCCGCCGTATCGCCATTGTTTAATCACGTCGTGGGGTTACTCGTATCGGCACTTACACTTGGCCTTAGCTGTTAAGCAAAGCGACGCCTAGCCTCCCTGCTGCATGCTTGCTCGTCGAGTATCTACGATTCGAACCACCAATCTGGGTGCTCCATATCCGGCTATTGGCGGCGGCTACATCGATCGATCTCGATCGCTTTATGGGTTGAGGGATTGACGCTACAAGTCAGCAGCTAGATAGATACTTGAGCGGCACGGAGGATAATAGGGGCGTGGTCATCAGGTCATATCAAATCTGCATGCCATCATTACTTTGGCTTTGTTCAAGTTCGTTACGAAATTTAACCACCACATCTACAGATATTACGGCATACACACAAATTATGAAGTTTATTAAGAGAAACAAGAAAGGAATAACTGATGACATTACGATTATTTTCTTACTTCGTTTTCAAGCTAAAAAAAACTTGTCGTGACATCATTAATTAAAGCCACGGATAGTATAATTGTTTGCATTCCTACGTCCGCATTTCGCGTGCCCGTGTCCGGTTGTATGTACACAATCAGATCGAGGGTCACCCAAAAGATACATAAAGCAGATGCCCACGGTCGCTTTAGTTTTTCATATATAATCGCTAAGGCCTTTTCGTTCAACTTGTTCATACGTTTATCACGCACATAGTGCTCCATAAAAAGCCGTTCAAGACGCCGTTGTTTTCCTTGCCAAAAAGCATTAACGCAATGCCTCACCTTCCTCCTCACCGGCATTGTCTATTCTTCATATTTTTGTGATAAAGCATGCGTATCAGCATTTCTTTTTTGAAACAAAAGAAAAATGAAGAAGCATGCAATGATCAGCAGTTTCGTCCTGGTTTTATTAATGCCAGTAGACATTCATGCTTATCGTGTCGTTAAGATAAACGCGCTTGCAGAATTGAAGGCTAGTTTGTTTCCTTCCATCATAGACATTTTATTCTCTTTACAAGATAAATCAAGCGAATCGACGCCTTTTCGCTAAAAGCAGTCGGTCCTAGATTAATTCTGGTACCGTTCAAGTGCAATCCTCTGGTGTGGCCATTACACTTGGATGACATTCTTTACTCTTGACTCTTGACATGGTTGCGTTGCTGAAAAAAGAGGTCCTACTCTTATCCACCCTTTGTAGAAAGCAGAGCAAAATAGCTCAAGTCAAACCAACAGTGATATGAGATGACTGCGACGAATGCAGAGAAAGAAACTGTGATGTATCGATTTCAGGCACCGGACTGAAATCGATATCTCTGCATTTCTTTCTCATCCTGTCTTCTCTTTTTTCAGTCCAATGATGATCCGGACAAAGTAGTCCAAGCCCTGAAAATCTGCCCCCGTTTTCCATCTCAAATTGATGAGTCACAAAACCAACCATAACTTTATTTTCCACCCTGCTGAAGACTACTGTCATGTATCTGCAGATGGAGATATCTACATAACCAATCGTATTTGATGTCAGCAGCCAACTCCTAGTACGTCATGTCTTTAGGAACGAGGAAGTATCAGAATATATTCCTCCAACACGCAGATTCCCTTTGCTTCACTCTTCATGGCTAAGACATGTCAGCTTGATCCTGCACTGTATCTGCAACGCTCAACCAAATGTTCGAGCCCAGACAAGGATCTTTCGAATGCACATGGCATGAGCAACCAAGGGCAGCCTTTTGGAGGGTCATGCAGTCATGCTTGCTCCCATCTGCCCCAGGGAATGGTCCAAAAGTTCATCGTTCAGTGTTCTTATCAATATCATAGTACAATTTTTTCTTCTTCCCAAAAGGCAAGTCTAGTCACTATAGAAAGCTCTGTCAGACAAAACATAATAGTCACGCATCGTCTGACAGTTTTGTGTAATACTAATAACCATCACTCAGGGAATGCACCTGTTAACACAGTCCTTACAGCTGAAGCTACCTAGTGTGCCGTTTATTCATACTCAAAGCCTTGTTTACACATGCTTTGTTCCTTCAGAATACAAAAAAAAAAAAAAAAAAGGTATCTCAACCTTCACAAGCATGATTCGTCAGGGTCATTAAGGGATATAATATACTGTATTTTATACATGCAGACTATCAATAACAAATCGAAATAACTTTGTTATCTCAAATGTTTAGATACTGCTTAGAGTGTTGCATAAACTACCAATTGCATAAACACTGAATAAAATGCACTTAGTTTGGTAGCAGTGCCTTAATTCAAACATTTCTACTCGACAGGCAAAAGGATTATACGTACTTGTATATTGTATGCCTATTTCAAAGTGAAAAAGGAGCATAGATTGGATCCTAAACCAATTGTTATCCGCTTTGCTACCTTTTCCTTATTGCTTATGCTTTCCACTTTGGATCATACAAACTTTGCCTCCCTGTACTTAAATTTGCATTGCCCTGCTTTCCCCTACTCTTCCTTTCCCACTGGCCACTGGCTACCACCAGCTCATTCCCTTCATTTGGGGCTGCTTCAACCCAGCCACACCTTTGCCAAGAGCTCGTATCTCTTCAATGGCAGCCGCTTGCCCTCATGCTATCGCCTTCTTCCTCTGTTTCCTCTGTTCCATCCTCCTCCAAACCATCTGCACTTCAGGTCAGTATTTCTTTTCGGCATCTTTCCCCTACTATTGTCCATGACATTTGGTAGCTACATATCAGTGTGGTATTGTTCCATTAATGCATCGGCATATGCTTGTGCAAGAATATCTGAAGAAATATACTAACCTTAAATAAATAAATTCTTGACAATTGTATTATTCTTTCAGGAGCATTTCTGGATTTTTCGTATGATTCAAAGCATGGCGTGATACTGTCCAGCTCAGTGAGCTCCGAGTATAGAGTCTTGGTCACCGAGAAGCAGCACGCCTACATCTTCCTGAAGCCGTTTGAGTGCAGGGCAAGGCCATGCAGAACAGAGCATCTTGCCGGCTCACTCGTCAGCCAAGTTCTTGTGCCCAACCAGCACCTCAACCTCGGCAACGTCATCGTCACGGCCACCGAGACGCAGCTCGGCGCGCTGCGCCGCACCTTGCGGTCGGTTCACGCTTCTCTCGCCACCGCAGGATTGGGCGTCAGTGTCTCCCCGGAGCTCTCGCTGTCTTCTCTGCGGAACATGGCCAAGAATCGTGTCGGCAAGAGGCAGTGGGGCAAGGTCATGGAGTTCGTGAGGAGGTCAGGCTCGTTTGTTCAGGTGGAGATAGAAGCAGAGGTGAACGATGAGCTCGCCGTCGCGGCAGCGATGCAAGCGGCCGTTGCTGACCTCGCTGCTCTGTCCGGCGCGGACGCTGGCGTAGTGCTCCGTCTCAAGAGCTGGGAAGCTCCAAGCGCGGCTGAAATGGCGAAGCTGGTCGGCGAGATCAGTCGGGAGAAGAGGATCATGGGCGTGCTCGTGGACGCGTCGTCGTCTCCTCCTCGCCGGGAGCTCGCCGAGGCGAGATCGACGAAGCGCGACGACGTCACCAACCCGGTGACCGTGCCGGCCACGAACCCGACGACGAGCCCGATGTCCCCCGGCATCGTCACCGTGCCGTCGACCAACCCGCCGGGGATGGGGTTCGTGAGCAACCCCAACCTCCCCCCGCTGTACCCGCAGCCGACGCCGGCGTCGCCGGTGACAATGCCCGACCCGACCACGACGATGCCGTCGCCCGCCGTGCCCGACATGAACCCGGTCACCGCGCCGGCGACCATGCCGGGCACCGTCACCAACCCGGCGACCACGCCGTCGTCTCCGGTGACCAACCCGGCGACCACGTACCCGGGCCAGCAGCAGGGCGGCGGCGGCGGCATGGTCGTGGGCGGCGGCGGCATGCCGACGGCGCCGGTGTACCAGCCGCCGGCGACAATGCCCGGTACGGTGCAGCAGCCCGCCGCGCCGGCCATGTCCGGGGCCTCCGGGCAGACGTGGTGCGTCGCCAAGACGGGGTTGTCGGACTTGGTGATGCAGAATGGGATCGACTACGCGTGCGGCATCGGCGGCGCCGACTGCACGGCCATCCAGCCCATGGGCAGCTGCTACAACCCCAACACGGTGCAGGCGCACGCATCCTACGCATTCAACAGCTACTTCCAGAGGAACCCCTCGCCGGCGAGCTGCGACTTCGGAGGCGCCGGCATGCTCGTCAACGTCAACCCAAGTGAGTCCCAAAGCGCCTTCTTCGATCATCCACTGCTAAAAAAAAATGCCAGTTGCTTTATCTAACGCTCGATCGTATTTACTCTGTTAATCTTTACAGGTTCAGGAACTTGCATGTATCAGACATCATCAGGGTAAGACCAATCTCAAACTTGTTTCTGCCATCAGCATATATGATCAATTCAGCGCGTGTAATCTGAATGCATCCATTTGCAACCTGTGCAGTTTCAGCGCTGGTAGCAGCTCGGGGGTGACAGGCACCGTGCCCACCGGCTACATCCCTGGAATGACGGGCACCGGGCCAGCCGGCACGCCGTTCGGCGGCGGCGGCGGCACAGGCTCGACGGTGCTGAATGCCAACAACCCCGGCGGGAACTCAATGTACGGCGGCTCCGATCCGACAAGCTTGACCTCTGGCTCAGCGTCCCTGTCCTGCTGCTGGGTCCTTTGCCTCATCTGGATGATCACCTTTGCATTTGTAAAGGAGAAAGTTTAGCCTCCTTGTGCTGCTTCTTAATTAGCATTGCAACACGGCCACAGGTTGTTCTTCAGTTTGTGTACAGATGAGTGAATTCATAGTAGGGGAGAAGAAGACTACAGTAGATGTTTTGTGTGTACATGGACTCAGCTGAATCTGAACGATGCTTAGTCATACATGTTGTAGGTGGTGAGAGCATAGAGCTGTTCCTTCTCTATTGACCATGCTTGGTCCAGTGCATGATATCATTCATCTCACTGGATACTTTCCTGCTACATCATTTCCATGGCCTGCCCATTGTCCAATGGACCCTTTGATCCGACACGAGTGGCCTGTAATCTGCTGTAGTTGCTTCTGAAACCCCTACCTACTTCCCGGTTAGGTCGCCTGGGGTGCCAGGGACCAACAAAAGCATTGTTCCTAAGCTTCACTGGTACCATAGAGACGGTCTCACAGAATTTTCACGCCAATAGAAACAAATGAAACCTTCATGCTTACAACAACGTGTTTGGGGATCAAAAGTCCAAATGATCAAAAGTCTATTATCTTTTTTTTTTTAGAATAGGAAAGTCTACTATCTACTCCTGCTATAGTAAGTATTGATTACCTGGGTGGTCTAATGCCACCATGGGCACAAAATCCGTACCCAAAGACACAAAGGTAAACACATTTTCTCAGAAGTCTCTAATTGGGTATGCTGCTTTGCCTCATCCCTTTCTTCCAGGTAGTCCCCTTTTGGTAGTTCCTCCTTACAGAAGATCTTGTCATTGTCATAATTCAGTGCCCATTAGTACCGGGTTCCACGAGCAAAACATAAGGACACCAAATGATCTGAGGTAATTCTAAGAGAAGTCTCTACCTTGGTATTTTGATTTATCTCGTTCCTTTCCGGCAGGTTGTCCCTACTTACTAGGTCCTTCTCAGAACAATTCTTGCCATCAGATTCATCAGATATCAATTTTGTAGCAGTGCTGTTGCCCCTGGTTATCACGCATAACAAATGTACTAATTCTCAGCAAAGAAAACAGATTTCGCAGATGATACTCGTATAGTATAACGAGAGAAAAATACAATATCTGTGCAGTAAGAGGAATATTTTGTTATGCAGATCATACCCTGTGGACTCTTCCGTAGCAGAACATTCCTCACGTATTTTCAGTATAGCTGCCAAGGTACGGCTCCTGATACGGTCGCTCCTCTGATTACCACCCCAACACTTGTTCCTCCGCAACTCACAAATCAACTTGGCCTCTTTCGTGGTAGCCTAAAAATTAGTTTGCAAATCACACCAAATTCATAAATAAACGTAGACATCAAAGAAATATTACTACAGATTGAGGAGGCAACAGTCTGTGTTGACAGAGGCAAAGCTTGTACCATCATTGTGGCGGCAGCAGCGGCAACATAACATTCAGGCCCTTTGTAGGTCATAAATCTTAATGCAAACTTCCGAATCCTACAGCTGATGTTGACATCAGAGGTAATTTTGGTCTTACGCATCAGCAAGTCGCACAGCAGCTCTGCCTCAGCCATGATACACTTGAAACCATGGTTTGCAATTGACACAAAGGAGTTAATAAATTTCAATGAACATATCCATTTATAAACTACAAGGATGCTAGTGTCTGGCTTTACTTGTTAGAGTCAGGGATGAACACAACACACCTTTAAGGCGATGGTGGGGGCAGGAAATCCACCACATTCCACGTTAGTTATTTGACAGGCACAGTTGGTGAGCTTGTCTTTGAGGCTGATCTCATCAACGTCGAATTCTTGAGCCCGACTCTTCAGCAGATGCAAAAGTTCGCCCTCGATGTCGATGCACTTGAGACCCACATTTCACACATAGTTTGTGCAAACATTAACAGATCGGGGCCACAGATAGTTGTAAAATCTAAGCGGGAGAGGCAGGAAGATACCAAGTTGACCAGGGCTGCCAACCCATTCCCATCATCTCTGTTGACATTGTGACGAGCGTCAGCATTGTGCTCCATTTGATGTGTCAATAATGCTGCAGGAGCATTGCGTTTACAGGGTGCGTTGGTTTCCTCCTCTCTAAAATTTATACCTGTCACATCAAAGAGAATCTTATTATTTAAGAGTACTAAATAAAGTTTAATGACAAAACTTTTTTATAGATAGATACATCTTTATGAGACGAATCTAATGAGCCTAATTAATCTATATTTTACTACAGTGATGCTACAGTAACCACCGTCTAATCACGTCTTACTCACCCTCATTAGATTCGTCTCACGAATTAGACCAGGGGTCCTGCAGTTAGTTTTATAATTAATACTCTTAAATGACAAGATTTTTTTTGTTTAGACCTCTCTAAATTTTAGACCTCATGCAACGAACACCCCAATAGTATTCCAGGAGGTAAGTCTACTGGACATAGCAATACTAGTAAAGAAACGAAAACTACATGAAAGGGAACGAAACAAACCGAAACTACAAAGGCGGATCACAAATCACTACTAGCTCCAATCGTAACTGGATGAGCACACGCAGGCAGCACATGGAGGTATACCTGGGTATTTAATTATCTCAAACGGCGGTTCTACCGGGCGATGGCCATACTTTCTTCTTTCTTCCCCTAGAACAGCAAACTCTGTCATCCTCTTAGCAGTTTTTTGCCAGTGGATCAGAAAGTCCTTGTATCTGGCCTCCATCAGCTTTCGCTCGGAGGAAGGCATTGCGGCTGCGGCGGCGGATGTGATCTGCTCTAGGTTTTGCGGAGTTTAAGGGGGAGGCGGGGCGTGGAGAGGAGGACGGGAAAGGAGCCCCATTGGCGTTGGCAGGCAGCAGATTCAGTCGCCGTTTTTCGAATTTAGATTTTGCTGCTTTTTTTCGGATTCGGGAAGAGCGGTCCGTTTTCCGGAGAAGAAGGGCAGGGTGACATGGGAAGCGGGAGAGAGTTGGTGTGGGCTGGCATTTTGGATGAGGTGGGCTTTGCTGGACCAATTTCGCAGATGTCGAGTTTAGAACCGCGAGCCAAAAGCTGAAATAATTCGACCCACAAATGCTCCTGAGAATACTGTGTATGCAGAATTGCAAAGGCTCGTGAGAAAAATTTTGTGAGTCAATTGCACAGGAAATCAGTTACTAGGATTTAAAATGTTTTTTTTGGGCATCTCCCAGTAAATCGGAGCTTCAGTTCAACCGATCAGTCTCCCCACCAGAGAGAGTCAGAGAGAGAGAGAGAGAGAGAGAGAGAGCAGTGCCAATAGTAACTCGCTTCCTAGCCAGCCACATGTGCCAGGAGTACAGTTACACGGCCGCAGCTAGCCGGACATAGCACCACGGCCGAGCGCAGCCAATTTGACGATCTGCAGACCGAGTACACCTTGCTGTTTTTTCTTCCATGTACTTGCAATGGGTTTTCAGTACAGAATTCAGTCATTTTCTCCAGGGCCCGTGATATTCACGTTGTTCTTCCTTACGCCCCGGCTCAGGCTTATAGATTACGCACAAGCTACATTTTCTGCATTTAGCCCCCCTTCCTCTCCAATTCTCCATGCTTGCATGTCGTTCGCTGAAGGCATATCCAACTGCTCTACAGTGCATACCATTCAGGTGAGTAGGAGATGCTAATCCTGTACTTGTAGGATGGCTCCTAGCATCAGAATCATTGGTGAGAACTGACCATGCAGATAATTGCAGATGCACAACGTTGCTATGGTCGTAGCGATCGCCGCAGAGGAAGAAGGGAGATACAGATAATTACTTGTTCAGAGGACAAAGATGCCCTACAAAAGAAAAGGCTAGCTAGCCTTATATAGTAGTAACAGGACTACAACATCCTTTGAAGATCGGCATAGGATTCTTTCGGGATCCAGATGCAATTAAGGTGGATGAACAATTCCTTGTCTGAAATCTAACACCTCCCAGTTAAGTTGAATGAATGCAACCTGTATTCAGTGTGGCTTGGTCTCTGTCCCTGTTCAGTGCAGATTGAAATCCACGACTCGACTTGACGAGCGTTCCTGACAAGATCTGAAGCAATTTTCATGTGCCGTTGCCGCCTCCACAAGGCGTGGCTCCAGGCTACACGGCCAACAGTTGCATCCATCGATCCATGCATGCACGAGAGATGCTTCTTTTCCCTTTCAATCATTGCCGCCCTCATCTCAAATTAAATAAATAAATAAATAAATAAATAAATAAATAAATAAATAAATAAATAATCATTGCCGCCCTTCTGTTAACCTTTCCGATTACTTCTAGATGCATGTTCATTAATCTGTAGAGCCTACCTCTTGTCTGCTGTGGTGTAGTTTTGCCGGTAGGTCACACACTAATGACTATTCTTCTGCTCAAAGGTAATGCATACAGTGCCAGAAGGATCAAAGGCAGCAGTTCTCCTGCATGTTCAAGAAAAAGAGAAAACAATGGCAGCAGATCGATCTCGACCGATCCAAAACAGGCTGATCCATCATTAACATTAGGTACGTCCTCATGTCTAAAAGGCAATGTAACAACAACAAACTAGTGTGATCTTGTTAACAACTCTTTACCTTTAAGACTACTACTTAATTTATCGCCGCGTGCCTCGCTAATTGATTGGTTGCAGTCCTTTGTACTCCTACGCAGCAAGAAGGACCCCAGTTTGCATGCATAATGGCCATGCATTGCGTACGTATGATCAGAGCTTAACTAATCGGCCGGCAAGGGTGGTTCTACTTCACACTCGCGTGCGCTGGGCCTGGGTCCCTGCTGCTGTTTCCGGTTGCAAAAGTTTCAGCGCCTTTGCTCGACGCCGGCATATGCATTTGGCTAACTGTCCAAGCACTTAAGCAGTCAGATGAAACGCCTTTTGACGCCTGCCTGACAGACAGCGACGACTTGGAAATTGGAGGACCAGAGCCAGAGACCAGGATTTGCATCTGCTTTGCGATGCGACCATATGAGACACAGGTGCCGGACAAGCAGGATTAAAATGCCAAGAGGAGGTAGCAAGTCCCATGAATAGATTAGGTTTGTTAAGGTTCTATCTCTCGTTGTTTCAATGCGAGCTTGTCTGCAGAGAACAACGAAGAATCTAATCCTGCCTTTCTTCCAACTTGCAAGACAAACAAACGAGACACATGTTTTCCTTTTCGTTTCCTTCTTTTTATTTCAATATGAACATGTAATGCTATATTACTTCAGTATTAGGCCGGTGATTATCTATGCTATGGTGACGTAGTCGACAAGGCCCGAATCAATTAACTATGAGGTTGTAGTATCATCCAATATCGTTTTCAGAAGCGACGAGGGTTCTATAGACTTCGCGAGCATGTGCATTCGTTGCATACGGAGCGGGTCACAAGAATGTGGACATCGCTGTATCTGTCGATAAGACGGCAGTATTAATTATCAAAATCTGTTGTCTGAGAATGTTCATTGCCATGCCCTCTAGGTCAGAGCTACCACTGCTAGGGTGTTCGTTTTATGGGGGTCTAAAATTTAGAGGGGTCTAAAAAAAAGAATCTTATCATTTAAGAGTATTAAATAAAGTTTAATTACAAAACTAACTGCAGAACCCCTGGTCTAATTCGCGAGACGAATCTAATGAAGGTAAGCAATCCGTGATTAGACGATGGGTACTGTAGCATTACTGTAGCAAAACATAGCTTACTTAGGCTCGTTAGATTCGTCTCGTAAAGATGTACCCATCTGTAAAAAAGTTTTGTCATTAGACTTTATTTAGTACTAGATTCTTTTAATTTAGAGGTCTCTACAATTTAGCGCTAAAAGAAACGAACAGGGCCTACGTAGCAGCCGCGACAGTGACCATACACTGACACTGACAAATGATTGCTCTTTTTTTTTTCCTTCTAAAATATGTCAAGAAATGCTTCTATACATGTGTATTCCTAAAGAGCTGTTGGGCCTGGTGATATCCAGCATCAAGCCATAACTAATCACGCAATTACAAAGAGCAGATTAGCGTGAGTACGTACAGGAGAAGTAACAAACAAGAGGAGGTAACGAACACCGGCCGGGTACCCGTCCCATATTCTTCATTTCGAGTCATACCGGCCAGCCCTTTTGGACGCTCATGCCGTCGGAATCCAAGACGAGCTCCCAAGAAGATTCTCTCTCTCTCTCTCACACACACACTAGTACTAGTAGGAGTATCTTTTCTCTCTCTCGTGAGCCCACAGCCAAGTGACCAACCATGGCGCATGCAGGTCTGTGGTGCGCAGGTAGTAGCTGTTGGCGCCGTTTTCAGCGAGGGGCGAGGTGACTGGGACGCCCCCCAAAAGAGGCACACCACGTTCGCGGCGCCTGACGCTCATCGGCTGCTATTGGGGGACTGATGACGAGCCGTTGGATGGACCACGGCCAGCAGCGACTGACGCGTGGGCCTAGCGGAGACATGGTCCCGCGGCGCCGCAGCATGGGGTTTCCTTCCTCTCCGTTGCGTGGGCCCCGCCAGTCAGACGGGCTCTCGTTTTTACTTGTCACCACTGTTTCTTTCTTTCACTGCCAGTGCCAGAGCGTCCTCCTGCCATGTGGACATTAATCTGATGAGAGTGAACAATTGCGAAGTCTTCTCTGCTTAGCAACACGATGCTGAGGACACGAGGAGAGAGAGAGAGAGAGAGAGAGAGAGAGATGGACGGTTTCAAGACCAAACCGACAGTCGCATTTGTGTAGGATTGTTGTGCTTAGCTTAATCATCTCCTCCTCTTACTAATGTACAATCAGGGCCGCTTAAACAAGAACATGAAGAGAAGATTAAGAAACGGTGTTGATGGATGCAGTGATTGCGATTGCCGGCCGGTTGTGTTGGCACCTTCCATTCATTCCTTGGCGCTGCCATCCACGCCTCTCTCCGGCGCGCCACCGGACTCCTTCCCCGCTCACTCAACAACCCAGCTCAGCTGCCTGCAATATAAAGCGGGGAAGGCTCACTCCTCTCCTCCCTCCTCTGCCCGGCTCGGCTCTGCTCCTCCTCCACCATTCCCGCCACCATCCATCACTCACCACCGTCCAGGGCTGCAGCAGCAATGGGTCACCCCGCCCCGGCCCCAACGGCGCCAGCCACCCACGCGGCCGCGGCACTGCACACCGTGGCATGATTGGGTCCCTGTCCCTCACCCTGCCCCCTTTTCCCCTGCACTCGACTCTGCTCCCACTCCCACTCCCTTTTGCTCGCCCTCTCTCCTCCCACCCCTCTCTCTCTATCCCTCCCTCCCTTCCCGAGCTGGAGGAGAGTGAGGACGCGGCGTCGCTGATCCCGGCCGATTTACCTGCGCCGTGTCGTGCCCTGCTGTGGGCGGCGAGGTCCTGCTCACCCGTACTTACCACTGTTCTTTGCCGTTGCCGCTGGTTCCGGGCTGCCTCTTGATGGGTTTGGTGGGTGCGGTTCTTGCAGGCGCGTCCACCACGGCATTAAAGGCCCGCCGGTCTTGTCTTGACCGGAGTTAATACGCGCGTGGGAGGGAGGCCGCGGCGAGGCGGAAGAGGACCAAGATCTCGCCGGGGAAGATGAGGAGATCTGCGTCGGTGAGTGCCCGTTCCCTCCTCCTCTGTTTGCTCCTGTACTGCTCTCTTCATCTCGCCGGGGAGGGGAGAACAGAGAGATGGATGTGGTTCTTGTTGCGTTTCTATTCTTGCCGCTGAATGATCCAAGTGCCATACGCAACAGGGAACTGGAATTCCAGTTTCTTGTGTAATGGCATTGTCCAAATGGCCAGATTGATGCTAGAAACTGGGACTAACTGATTGATTCTTCATTCCTGCTTGGCATTGGGCATGATCCATCGCAGTCTTCTTGCGTTAACATCAGCATTTTGGTTTTGGAGCCTCATACCCAAACTGTTCACTGTTGTGTTATTACACTTCAAATGTTGCTTTAAGATCATGTGCAGAAACTTGACAGGACTCCCTAGGGGAGGCTAATATCATGTCCACTGTCTAGTTCCTCCACCCACAATTCACTGTCATATAATACTGAGCTAAACAGGTTGGGTTGCCTTGGATGTGCCACAATTGCATCTATAGATAATGCGATAGAGACCAAATTGTTCAGCTTAGTGTAGAGTTCTCATGCTATAGAGACCGTATTGTTTTAGATTTAACTAGAATGTTGTTGTCAGATGCATTCTGCTCAATTTGCATTATGCCATGTGTCCGCATATGAAAGTTTCTTCGTGCTATCTGTTTTATTTATTGGTAGCTCTTGTAACCCACAAGGGAGTGATGGTTACTGATTTCAGTTTTTGTTTGGAGTTTCTGCTAGTTCTTTCAAGTCCTTTTGGTTTTCACAACCATGGCTGGGACCCGATGGCCCAACGTATCCGGCACATATTGCAAGGACATGTCTTCAAGTGTATATCGACCTCATAGTGTCACGATAACTGAATTTGGCGCTGTTGGCGATGGTGTGACTCTCAATACAAAAGCATTCCAGAATGCAATCTTCTATCTCAATTCATTTGCGGACAAGGGAGGTGCTCAGCTCTTCGTGCCTGCAGGAAGGTGGCTGACAGGGAGTTTTAGTCTTATCAGCCATCTCACTTTGTCACTAGACAAAGATGCAGTAATAATTGGCTCCCCGGTAAGACGGCTGCAGATTTCACGCATAAATTATTTATATTATAACATTTTTTTTTGACTTGTATGCTTACGTCATTATGCACACGTACCATATGAACTTACATTCTCACATCTTCTGATCTAACTTTCTATAGAAACATAGTAGTAGGAACAATAGAGAGCCAACTGCGTGCGTTACAGTCCATAGATGCTCAATAATAACCATTCTCCCAAAAAAAAGATTGAAATTTTTTTTTTCTTGTTAAACATACCAGGTTTCATTGATGGATATACTTTTGCTATAATGCCCTGAATGTATTCTCTAGGATTCATCTCATTGGCCGGTCATTGATCCTCTTCCATCCTATGGGCGAGGTAGAGAGCTCCCTGGAAATAGGCATCGGAGTCTAATTTTTGGATCAAATTTGACAGATGTAATTATAACTGGTTAGTAAATATTATGTATTGCTCAATCACTCATCTTTGAAAACTGTTCCGTTATCTTGACAATATTAATTTTTTTTGTACTTATGGACAGGTGCTAATGGTACCATTGATGGCCAAGGAGCTGTTTGGTGGGGTTGGTTCCACAACCACACACTGAACTATACTAGGCCTCATCTTGTTGAGTTGATGTACTCCACCAATGTTGTCATATCAAATTTGACCTTCAAGAACTCGCCGTTTTGGAATATCCACCCTGTATACTGCAGGTTGGTTTTCTAGATCGTCACTAGTAGCTTTCTGTTAAAGCATAAGAATTCATTCACAAATGCAAATATATTATCTGGAATGCTTTTGCCAAATAAACAGCCAAGTGCTTGTCCAGCATCTCACAATCCTGGCGCCTTTGAATTCACCGAACACAGATGGCATTGATCCAGGTATTATTACGCTCTGAATTGTTTACTGCCCTTTCCGGCCAGGTTATTCACAATGTGTTACATCTTACATGTACTCTGCTTTCCTCTGCATGTAATGCTACACTAGGAAATTATTCCCGCATATACCATAGGAATGATGCTAGAAATTTTGGTTACTGAAATATGTTCTTTGACATGCTATCTTGATTTTTCTTTCTGCTCCCCTTTACCTTCCATTTTAAAGCTGGGATTCTGATACAGTGCACAAGATAGGTAACAACTTAAGGACAAAATGTAATCAGATGTAGATGGTAGTTCAAAATATTCATAATGTCACTTTGATCAATAGGCGACTTTATCCCACTCTAAATTTTATGATACACCAGTAGTTAAAAAATTGATTACGGAAATATGGTCATGTGTAGCTTGTATCAGCAGAGAAAAGTTGTTTATAATATCAGCATCTATGTATGTACTAATGCAACTCAAAATCCATCCAGATTCATCCACAAACGTCTGCATCGACCATTGTTATGTCAGAACTGGCGATGATTCTATTGTCATTAAAAGTGGGTGGGATGAGTATGGCATTTCATATGCTCATCCTAGCTCCAATATCAGCATTACCAACATAACAGGAGAGAACCAAGGTGGTGCGGGAATTGCCTTTGGAAGTGAGATGTCAGGTGGCATATCAGAGGTCCGGGCTGAGGGCCTCCGCATCGCCAACTCCCTACATGGGATCAGAATAAAGACAGCCCCAGGGCGTGGAGGTTACGTGAAGAATGTGTACATAGCTGATGTGAGCATGGACAATGTTTCAATGGCCATCAGGATCACTGGAAACTACGGGGAGCATCCTGATGACAAATATGACAGGAATGCTCTCCCCATGATAAGCAATATCACAATTAAGGATGTTGTTGGTATCAACATTGGTGTTGCTGGTATATTGGAGGGCATTCAGGGGGACAACTTCAGCAATATTTGCCTGACCAATGTTTCTCTCACTGTACAATCTCCACATCCATGGAACTGTTCGCTTATCCAAGGATATTCAAACTATGTTGTCCCCGAATCGTGTGAACAGCTCAGAAGCAATTGTGAACAGACTCCAGTTTGTTATGATGGTAGCAGTTATTCAGAAATGCGTACACAGGCACCAACACATAAGCACAATTTCAGCCTATTGCTAAATCCTTTACTGAAGTTGGCTACCCTGTAGTGTAGGTAGAAACCTGTTTTGCAAAAGGGCTTGCTTCATGGAATGGGCCCCATTAGTCATGTATATCTGATTCGCGATCATTTGTGCTTAGAGTGCTGCTTGCTTCTTGTATATAGCAGTGAAAATGACTGTTTCCTGTTTGTTCCCATTTTTGATATGTGAATGTGATATATTTCTTTCAGAGCATTGTTGGAACACAAACACGAGGATTACCTTTTGATTTGGACTACAAATTAGAAAATAAAAACAAAAAAAATCATCTAGCATGGACAACTTTGGATCAGGGGGTTTCAGTATGGAAATTAATTCAGAATATGAAGAAATATGCTACGCATTACCAAGTTGGCAAACCACTTGAAGTCACCTTATATTTTTTTCAAGGCCGCAGTGTTCATTTCTTTGGTAAGGAGCACGCCCAAAGGAAATATTTCACGGTCAGATAAAATCCTAAATTAAGAAAGAGACCTTTATCTGGGATATATGAACATCACCAAAACAGGAAGGCAAGTGCTCATTAAACAAGGACATACAGCATTCTTCTTTGTCAGCAACTAGAATCACAATGAGAAATCAAATATACTGAAATTGCCCATTTATGGCCCATAATAAATGACTGGAATACAAAAGTTACATTATTTCTTATGAACATCAGAGAATCATTGCAATGTTAAATTCCAATCAAACACTGAAATCAGTACATTTGGAACTTCTCCTTAGTCTTCTCGAAGACTTGTTCAGCAATCAGGGCTCCATTACCATCTGCCTTTTTTATCTCCATGCTGGCCTTCTGGTAGTATCCAGTTCCTCTGATAGCATCAGCAATGAAATCATCGAATCCAATGGCAATAGCAGCTTCTGCCTTGGCTCCATATACCAGCCTCTGCAATGCAGCATTGGACAAGATTGCTTATTAGTCATATACCATATATATTCTATCATATGAAGAATAGTAAGTTAAGAAATAGACCTTTATCCGGGATAGATGAACAGCACCAAAACACATTGGGCAAGGTTCACAGGAGGCATAAATTTCACAATCCGACAGCTCTATTTTTCCAAGCCTTTTGCAAGCCTAGTGTACAAAAGAAAAATGCCATGATGACATGTCATGAGATGGATACCGAGTTAACCAAAAGAGGAAAGAAGCAAAACTCGAATGCAACAAAACCGTAAATGAAGAAAATTTCAGCATGTAGTCCCAAAGTTCAGGTAGACCATAGAAAACACAATTGTGGCTTTTATCTAGTGATAAAGCCACATCTATTATAAAACTAACTTTTCATACCATCTATTGTACATGAGAGAAGAACGAACAAAATTATGAACTAATAAATACTAATCCTCCGATTTTAACTTTCAAGGGTATCTAGATAGATTTTTAAGAAACTACCGAATTATTTTTCTTGTAACTTTCCTCAGTGCGCGTAATCATCCAAAGAGAAGTGTGTTGGCATTAGCAAAAAATAATCTAATGACGCCTTTAGCCTTTTTCTAGCAGAAATTAGGACTAATAAGGATAATTCAAATGGAAGATTAACAGTTCAAGATAAGGTTTTTGGTATACAAGCAAAGATGCAGAGCATCCTACCTCTCTTATCGCAGTTACTTCAGCATGCGCCGTTGGATCAGTGTGCTTCAAAACCATGTTATGGCAGCTAACTACTACTTCATCATTACGGACAACAACGGCACCAAAAGGGCCTCCATCTCCACAATCAACTCCTCGGTATGCTTCTTCAACTGCCTTTGATAAAAATTTGTGGTCCCTGTCTTGTACAGCTGTTTGATGGACCAAACCATAAAATAAGAAGCCTTTTAAACAGTTCAAATATAACAGTGTATATTAAATGCTGAAATGTATATATCTAAGTGGCTGAATGTCATGGCATGCAATGCAACAGGGACTAGAGAAAAGAGAGTCCAGAGGATGAGAAAACATTAATGTCACCTTCCTGATGACCAGCAAATGCAGAAGCAACCGAGATTGTTCCGTCCTTGGACTCCACAACTATGATAAAATGTAACAAGAAGATTTAGTGTAGCCCGACATAACTCCTAGGTCGAATATAGTATTAAGATGAAAAGAACAGCTATTATTGTTCAAAAGAATGATAAAATATTGCTAATGTATTATTACATAAGCTGGTAATATCCTCTTGAAGGTAAGGCCCTATTACACACTAAGGGCATATAGAACAGTATACATAATATTTTAGCACACCATTCCACTATTCCAAAGCAGCAATCAATCGACAGAAAGACTGAATTATTCACAGAGAAAGACTGAATTATTCACAGACGGATACATCTATGGCGTATAATGGACTGTAGTTGGAGAAATAAGAAGAGCATGACACTCTCTGCTAGCTTAGCTACTCCACAGTCCACACAATTATTCATTCTTCCACATAATTCCGTGCCACGCTACTGAAAATGAGCAATTGTCTGCGTGTTACAGACTTACTGTACCACCACAGCAATCCTAACTTAAATGTAGAGCCCGATTTAGCAGCTATCGGCATCCGACACTTGACATTACAAGGCTAAGTATCTCTAGTGACTCTGCTAAGGGAAAGAGAAGAGATTTTCAGTATGTATGAGCCTAGAGCTAGACCAATTCACAAGCTGGTTACAAGAACACGTGACAGGCGACAGGAGCAACAGAATCAATCCCCCCGATGAGCAGAGCATTGACCTGACCAAATTTCATAGATCATGGAAAGCCGCAACACCCCCCATTATCCTACAAGCACACAGAACTTTAGGAATGGAGGACATAGGCATCAAACGCCAAATTTGCAAGTTCCTACTTTAGTCATGGCACGTCCTGAAAAGGAAACCCAGAGTCCGCCCTCCTACTACCAAAGATCAAATCTCGAAACACGCGTCACTAGCAACAGCAGCAAACCGTCCCCAACCCCATGATTTCCACGCTTCTTGGATCTCAATTATCCTTCGGCGCGAAATGAAAACGGAAATTGCAATTGTCGACCGTAACACAACGACGCCGAAGCGTCTCACCTACCCTTGGCCTCCTCCATGGCGGGAGCGAAGGAGATGGTGCCGAAACTTCCGAGGGACAGATGCGGATGCCGCTCGTCTGATGGAGAAGGAAGGAGAGGAGAGGTGCGTCGCGGCTCGGGTGGGGTGGGTGGCCTGCGTGCCTCCTCCTCGCAAATAAATACGGGCGCGCGGAGTCGCTTCCATGTGGGCCCACGCCGCGCTTTCGTGAGGACGGAAGGCGGAAAGGAAGAAGAAGGGGGGGCCGACAGACAGGTCACGCGCGGCGGGGTGGACCGGGTGCTCCGTGGACCAACGGGCCTCGTGGCTGTTGTTTCGGTGGGGCCCGCGAGCGGCCTCCGTGCGGTGCACCGGGAGGAGCGTGGACCTCCGCCACGTGGCCAGGTCCGTGACCGCCATTGCAGCGCAGCGTCGCCGTGCGTGTCTTGTGTGCTCGGCCGACTTGGATCACGTGTGTAGTGTATGCCTCTAAGAGTGTGTACATCGTGGAAGCTTCGTAACGCGCACATGTCACGTCATCCGTCAAACGTCACTAGACACACGTTAACCGCGCTCTCTAATTGTCTTCGGATTCTCCTTTGGCCGTTTGATGCGTTCACATGATGCACTTCACACGCTACCAGCGTTAAACTAGACTGACATGATCGCGTTTTCGTCGGTGGATGCTTGTCCAGTAGTATTCGAGCATCCCATTTGACAAGTAACAACTTGACCTGCATTGCACGTCCGAATGTTTATACAACACAATGCACTACTCCCTATATAAAAAAATCGAAGCATCTTGGAACGGAAAAAGGAAACAAAAAAAGAGGTGGCCCGTGGCCGCGTCCTTTGACTGACTTCACTAATGGCGAGATTCCCTACTAAATTCAGCTTCCTACCTACTCCCTTTGTTTTTAAATTGTTGTCGTCATTGACTTTTTTTTGCTATCTTTGACCATTCGTCTTATTCAAAAAAGTTTTAAAAATATTATATATTTTGTGATGATTTGTTTTATCTTCAAAGTAAGTTTGAACCTAACTTATAATTTTACATATTCGAACAACTATTTTGAATAAGACGAACGGTCAAACGTAAATAAAAAAGTCAATGGCGACAACAATTTAAAAACGGAGGGAGTATGCACCGAATGGCACGACAACCACCACTGTAGGTTCCGTGCAAGTCATGGCGCAGGCCGCAACAATCATGGAGGGAATAATGGTTACCCCATGCATGATTCTTGTAACCTTGTCCGCATATGGAGGATAATTATACTATTCCCCTAGCTGCATCAGTGCTTACCATCTGTTCGTCAGGAACGAGATATTTACAAACAGGAATATATTTTGCTCGCAAACCAAATATTTAGAAGTATAGATATATATTGCTCGAAAACAAAACATGATATCCATTTTCTCAAATCAAACGTCCAGAAAGGCGATCATTCATTTAGACAGTAAATGTTCACTTAAAAATAATACGATAAAGCATTAGAACAATCTCTCCATTAGTTCATGGTTCCTCAGAAAATTTGTGGAGTTGATGGGCCACAAAATTTAAATGACAGACTGAAAGTCCATTTGCGGCCCACAATGCTCCTTCATTGACTCATTGTCAACAAGAAGGGAAGCAAACCGCAGCCCAGGCCCCGAAGCTCTATCCACTTCTCTCACGACGCCCGAGGCGGGAAAATACGAGGGCCGGTGAGAAGCGGCGGCCGCTCGCCGCTGGTGGATTGCTTTGCCTTCTTCGCCGCCGGCCGCCGCAGCCGCAGCCGCCATGGGAATCAAGGTACTCTCCGCTGTGGATTTGGTGTGTTCCGGTTCGATTTCTCCTGTGAGCTCCTGATGTGATGACCTCTCTTTCCGTACGTGGTGCGTGCTAGGGCTTGACGAAGTTGCTGGCGGAGCACGCGCCGAGGGCCGCGGTGCAACGGCGGGTGGAGGACTATCGCGGCCGCGTCATCGCCGTCGACGCCAGCCTTAGCATTTATCAGTTCCTCGTGAGTCGTTGTCGCGCCCTCTCCTCTTGTATTGGACAGCCCCTCCGCTTCAGTCGGCTACGGGCCCGTTCCTCCCTCTAGTAACATTGCGTGTGGGTTGTCAGTAGTTGGGTTGGATTTCGTTGAGAATATGTTAGTGTAACTTGGGGATTGGTTTCAATGTTAAATTTGTCACGATGGTGCGGTTGATTTCGGTACTTTGCTGTGGTTGGTAGCAGTCATTACTAATTGGGGAATAAATGAGCTCTGGCGGTTCTCAGGAGAGCATGGTGGCATAATCCCCATAATATTTCTAGCAAAATGGCAGCAGCCTGACAATTTGGTATCTCCTATGGTTTGTCCATTCACACCAACATGATGGCCTTTTCTGTTTTAGATGTCAATGTCGTTAGCAGAATTTGATTTTACAAAGTTACATCCCAGTTTTTTGTTTTCTCAAAATCCAGTGTATCAGCCTGTATCATCATCCATATATTTTTGTGTTTTGTTGGATCACGGTATCAGCGTACCACTGGGTTGAGTTGATTCATACAATCATATCTATTTTTGTTCCATTTCCACAGAACGTTGTTGGAAGGAAAGGAACAGAACTTTTGACCAATGAGGCTGGTGAAGTCACGAGGCAAGAAATATTACTTCCCCAACCTGTGATTGGTCACTGTAGTTCAGCTTATTTAATTATCCGTATCTTGTGAATTGTATAGTCATCTGCAGGGTATGTTGAATCGGACAATAAGAATGTTAGAAGCAGGGATAAAGCCTGTGTAAGTTTGATGCATTTCTGCGGCCCTTGACAGTTCTTAGCAATTGTCTTACTTTTTTGCTTAACTTTTGTGGCAGATTTGTGTTTGATGGTGAGCCACCCGAAATGAAGAGAAAGGAGCTTGCAAAAAGGTATGCTTGATGTTATTCCCAACTTCACATGAAGAGATACAATTATACATGCTTTCCCGATCTTTGTTATTCTTTAGGTCCTTGACGAGGGATGCTGCTGCCAAAGATCTAAATAGAGCTATAGAGGTAATTTGCTCTTCAATGTAATTCTAGAGCTTCCTTACTGGCCATGCTTATATTGTTCATTGTTCTACCAATCGTTTTCTTTGGATCTCTGAGGTGGTATTTACATGACAGAATGGTGATGAGGATTCAGTTGAAAAATTTAGTAAACGGACTGTCAAGGTAATCATTCTACTGTCTGAGGAAAGAGGCAATCAGGCCTTTGCAAGAGTGTTCTTGAATTATACTCCCTCTGTCCCAAAATAGATGTCGCTGTTTACTTTTTTGACCGCTCGTCTTATTCAAATTTTTTGCGCAAATCTTATTTATTTTTTTACAATTTGTTTTATCATTGAATATATTTTAATCATAACATATTTGTTTTTATATTTAAATATATTTTTTAATAAGACGAAGGGTCAAACATGATGTCCGGTGACATCTATTTTGGGACGGAGGGAGTATTACAGATTAAGGGTGCGTTTGGTACAGCTCCAGATTCACCGAGAATCAGAAACGTTTCAGTTTCAACCCAGAAACGTTTCACAAGCTGAAACAGAATCACTTCAGACACCGTTTGGCTAGTTTTCTGGTTTCAGTTTCAACAAAGAAAGGAAGAGATCAAAATGACTGATTTACCTATGGTTGAAGGATCCGAATATTTGCTACTTATGTAGACTGGAATCATAAGGACATAATACAAAAGAAAAATCAAACAGAAAACAAAAGAAAAAAAGACAAAGTGAAGGGGAGGCAGCTGCTGATATATTTGGCCCATCCAGCCCATTTGCCCACGGAGCTCCCTAAAACAAACGAATCGGTTCCCTTTTTTTTTTCTCCATTTCCCTTCGTCTTCCTCCAGTCACGCACTCACGCTGCACACCAGTCCGCCATGGTTGTATCATTGAAGCTCTAGCTTAGCACCATTAAAGCTCACCAATGTTCATAAAATAGGAAAATGGAAGGACATCCGCCTCCTCCATCATCCCTCCCGTGGGCGTAGCGACCTGTAGCTCCAGGGCGACGGCGGCAACCTGCGGCTTCCGGCGGCCGGCGACGCATATAGAGCAGTTACGAGACGCATACTGCAGTGGCTTGTTCTGTAAATAAGTGGAACTCGGTAGAGAGATGGAAGGAGCGAAGCGTTTCACGCTGTGGAACACCACTTCAGGTGTTTCACGCGCGTAGGCAAAATCTGCGAATCGATTCGCCCCGTTTCAAAGGCGAAACGGTTCGGGAAATCACCGTTTGGAACCGCTCCGAGCGATTCTGGCCTGAATCAGAAACGATTCGCTCAGCCAAACGCACCCTAAGAAACCTTTCAGCACCGTGAAATCTGTTGTTTGGAGTTCTATCTGGAAAGACTTATCTGTCATTTGAGTTTTATCTGCACAATACATGTAGCCTTGAAAGCTGAAAACTTAACGAACTTTTCATCAAAGCACACTGTCATTTTGAGCACGTGTCAGAATTTCTGCCTTGTCTTTCCAGGTCACGAAAAAGCACAATGATGATTGTAAGAGGCTGTTAAGATTGATGGGTGTCCCTGTAGTTGAGGTAACCATTGATCCTTTCTTCTATCTGTTGCTCAGGTTTGTTTTTACTGTACTCTTCCATTTGGACAAAGTAAGTAGTACCCCTTACTGATGTTTTCTTATCTTTGCCTTTGAGGATCAGTAAAATGGTTAGAATCCTTGAAGGTAGAAGGACTTTGCACTGGATAACATAGCTTTCTTTGGATAGTTAGGATTGAATTGAATCCTCCTAATCAGGATCTATTTGAATGGATTATCTGACTAGAGCCTCACACAGACACCCACCAACCCAACCCCCATGTGCACTGTGATTATTCATCTGAACAACATGATGTACCTCCATTGGTGGCAAATATGCTTGTTGAGATCATGTTATTATAGGAATTCACTTTACCAGGATACTTCTGCAGGCACCAGGAGAAGCAGAGGCACAGTGTGCAGCACTTTGTGAGAACCACATGGTAAATTCTGTAAAATTCTTTGCTTTAGCATGACAATCATATTTTCATTATGACTTGCGATGCCAGGCCTATGCTGTAGCTTCAGAGGACACGGACTCACTGACTTTTGGGGCTCGAAGGTTTCTTCGTCACTTGACTGACCTTGGGTTTAAGAAGTCTCCTGTGACAGAATTTGAATTATCAAAGGTAATTCTTGCAGTTTTCTCCCATTACTAGCAGCATACCCGTGCGTTGCCACGGAAAAGATCTACTAACAAATAAACTGAACCATGTCTAGTTGGGCTCCATTGCATCAAACATCATTTTTTTTGTGAAAATTGCATCAAACACCATTAAGACTCACAATTAATATGGAACATATGGTACACTGTTGCATAATAAACATCAAAAGCTCCCAACTTTGAAAGTCTACACATTAAAGGATTAGAGCACAATTCATATAGTCATAGCAAATTTTTTATCTATGTAAAATTCTAGAGACATTGATGAAGTTTCTTGCCTCTGGTGATTGTATATTAGATTTTTTTTTTGGCGGAGGGGCGTTTATATATTAGGTGGATGCCTTATGTTTTACAATGTATTTTTAAAATCACGTTTGCAACATATCCAATACACATATTACAAAATAATATATTTTCACACTGTAGGTGCAACAAACCAAACAAATCCAATTCATTTTCAATGGGTGCACATAGCAATAATAACTATACCAACGCTTTTATGCAGGGTGCATCTAGCACGCATTGTTCAGACTTCATCCTCCTGATGTCCTGACAGCCCTTGCCTTCTTTCGTTCTCTCTGCTCGCCGAATCTCGCCTGCTGCTTAAAAAAAAAAAAAATCTCCGCCGCCTTACCCTAAAGCACTACCCTGCTTCATGGCCGAGCACCAGCAACCCACTTCTTTAGCCTTACCGTGAGGCAAGTGAAGGGAGATGAAAGGAGTACGGCGGCGGGCCGGCCCCTATCAGCCATAGCTATTGCGTTTCCTTCTTTCCCCCATCGATCCGCCTGTAATGGCTCCAATCTGGAGTCAATCTTGCGGGGATCCACCGGATTTGCTGCAGATCAAGGCAAAGGAACGGGGCTCGCCGGTGGATCTGCCGCGAATCGAGCCGGGGGCGGTGTGGAGAGCGGAGCGTCGCTAGAGAGGAAGAGAACAGGGAGCGGATGCATGCTGGGAGAGGAGACGTGCGAAAGCGGTTTTTTTTTCCCCGCGAGAGCGAACAGGAGCGGCAGGGCTCACGCGATGTTTTCCTGGCCCACTTGTCGGCGCATCAGGCTGGAGGCGGGTGGGCATGGCCACCAACGACCACGACCGCCACCAACTGGCTTTTTTAAGAATGGTATAGATATTTTTTTGGGTAATTGATTAATTTTTCATGCATTTCTAGGTTCTGGAAGAACTTGGACTCACAATGGATCAGTTCATTGACTTATGTGTCCTCAGCGGATGTGACTACTGCGAAAATATTAAAGGTCTTATTCCATCTCGTGTCTTTTGTAATGCATTTTGTATTATATTGTGCACACGGTATGATTCGGTAATCAAAGCTTTCCTAAAAAAAATCGCACAGCTCCGAAAATATTAGAGGTGGCTTTATTAGTTGCTCATCAGCTCATTTCACGGGCGCTCTAGATATATAATCTTTTCCAATTTTATCAGCATAAGCTGTGGGAACGTAATGCCCAGGGTTGAAGTCAATTATCCTTTTTGTAATTTCTTTCTGTAGTTCAGAGCATATGCTTTCGTTGACTACATCATGAATTATTGTTAAAGCTCAGAGTTGATTGCAAAGTGCTCTTGCTTGTCGTGCCCGGAAGTTATGTTCTGAATACACTATCTACAACCTTGAAAATCTTCAGACCGATAGAATTCATTACAATTCTGTAACCTATTATAAATTTAAAATTTCTTACTCTACCTTTTCTGGAATAGGTATTGGGGGACAAAGGGCCTTGAAACTTATTCGTCAGCATGGTTGCATAGAAGAAGTTCTGCAAAATCTTAAGCAAACAAGGTATATTTGATGAGGCTTTCATTCTCTTTTGCGCATGCTGTGTTTGCTTAAATCCTCACTTATGATTTATGTTGAGAGGGATACTAAGAAATTACTGGGCACTCCTTTGACAATTGAACATTAGCAGCACCTTATCAATGGTGATGCTAAAAGTATGCATACCTTTTTATGACAATTCAATGTGATTGTTCGAATTTTTGAACCATATACGTGAATTTTGAATGGCAATCTGTTGGGTTAATCGTATTCTTGCTGAAGGGTTAACCTGAAGGGTACACTACCATGTCTCCTGTAGCCACTCTGAGTTCTACACGGCTTCTGTTGCCATTCTTCTACTTAATACTGCTCCTTCTTTTTCTTTAGGAAATAGTACTTGCTTCTATTGTCAGTCACCGTGCTGTTTTGCTATATGATGCTGCAGTAGACATCATACCATCCTATGCTCATGCAGTTCACATGCCACTACACTTATTCTTGTGGTCCTGCTCTCTATTACCCTTCGTACTGCCTATCGCTGTTGGAACGTCACTCTTTGCACCCACCTTATAGTGTTTCTGCTGCAACTATTTTATGCTTCTGACACACTGCAAAGACCTATGAAGGTGAAGCTGGCTTCAGTAGCATGTGTGAAATCATAAGGCCACTCTGAAGGGGGGAAATGTGCGATTTGCAAGGACAGAAAGCTGCTAATTAGGTTGTCATGTAGTTGCTGATTGTTTGTATGCCTGACATTTCTTTGATTAAGTCTGCTTGAATGACTGCCTAAAGTAATGCTCAGTTGTATCTCGAATGACTCCAGGTTGTAATGCTCATTTTTTTTAATGTATGTCTTTTCTAGTTCATCAGATTATTCTCTTAGTATTCTTGCAATGCTGGACTTATTATGCATGTTTTTTGTTTGATGTGTAGGTACATTGTTCCAGAAGACTGGCCTTACCGGGATGTTCGGACCTTGTTTAAGGAACCTATTGTTTGTACAGAAATTCCAGAATTCCTGTGGTCCTCACCAGACTCAGAGGTTTTAATTGATAGCCAGCACATTATTTACATGGTTCCTATTGTTTCACAGACCAACAGTTCGTGCTTCTGTGTTCAGGGCCTTATGAGTTTCTTGTCAACAGAAAACAGTTTCAGTTCTGATCGAGTAGCGAAGGCATGGGATAATCTTTTTGTTTTCCTCCCATTTTTTTTTTATTTTCTAACGCCAAAACGATTGACACCATGTCATAACCTGTGCCTTCATTCATTAGGCAGTGGACAAGATAAAGGCTGCCAGGGATAAATTTTCCCCAGGGAGGTAAGCTGCAGTCTGCCTGTTATCTCAAGAGAAATATCCATGCACATGTCTGAATGCTCTTTCCGTTTGTGCCAGGTTGAATCTTTTGACACCAGTTGCTAGCTTACCAGGATCTGTTACACAGAAGATGCAGGTCTAAACTTTTTATCATTGTTTGACATGGTTTTAATATTCTTCCCTTCACTTGTCTTTCCGTTGCCCCACTAATAAATGTGCATTGGTACTGCAAAAGACATGCTTTGCAGATTATTTGTGTAACTTTATTTACCAAGTTCTCTTAAGATATCCTGTAATATCCCATGAGAAGTTTCTGCTCTTGCAAATAGACAAACTAACATTTCAATTGAGTATCTTCAATTATTTGTTTGGATAAAATTTTGAATTTAGAGAAGGCTCTCGTGTTAAAGAAGCCTGTCCTCCAGCTCTTGCATATCTTTATTCTTTGCTACTCGGTTAGAATCTTGTCTGGTGTGGGCTAGTGGACCTGGAGTATTATATTATCTTATATATTCTCACTCTATTTTTTTTATGACTTGACATTTCTTTAGCTAGCTGATTGTGCAAAGTTACAGAAAGCATTGTTTTCTAGTTCATTCATATTCAACTGTATCACAGGAACCCAAATGCATGTTAAGTCCCCCAGGACAAAATTTGAAGGTCAGGTCTGCTCTACAAGTATGCAAGGGCTCAAGCTCATGTCTCAGTATTGGTAGCCCAAAGCCATTTATGCTCAGGCAATCAAGATGTCATGGGACACCTCACGCTGTATCTTTCATCTAAATCTGTAGCTACTTCCAAGAGCTGAATGGTCGAAGTTGTAACTGCAGCTACGTGAAGAAAGGATTATCACTTGAAATATGAAGGGGGTTAATGTCATGCTAGGATTGTAATATTTCCTTTTGTATCGAACTAGCTTTCAACTACGGTATTTCATCCTAATGCTCAATCTTTCCTTTTTGACTTAAAAAAGTTCGGTCTCATTTTGATTATATCCTCAGATATTTGGGATGTGTTGTCTAGGAACATGACGACAAAAAGGGTCTAGCCGAATTTGTTTGACTCTGCCGCCTCCTCGCCTGACATGATAAGAAATACTCTTCCGGTAGCACCGAGTTAAATTAATTTGGTCGAAGTTAAGGAACGTTCCCTTGCTAGCACGGTGGAACAAGATCCCTTGCTAGCATGGAACCTATTTTCAGTTTTACGATAGAATCACGATAAAATTGTTAAAACGCTGAAAATACCTACAAACCCCCTGCTTTTCAACTGGAGGAGCAGAAGGCCCGAAAAGTCGTGGGCTACGCCTGTATCCATCCACTGGAATGCTGCGTCTCTTCCTGAAGCCCAAAAGAAAACTACAAATATCTGCCGTTCTCTTTAAACAAAGGAGAAGGAATCGCTACTGATTATCTTTACTGGCCTGGCAAGCTTTACTAAATGTCTTTGGCACAAATTCCAGGAACCATGAGCCAAGCAAAGGCAGCTGGGACTTCATTCTTTGGAGAAGAGAGAAATTACAGGGCCGGTGCAGTGAAAAGCAACTAAGGACCCAACTTTGTACCCAAGATGCTGGCCCGAGCCCACTAAAATGATACGTGTGCTCCGGCTGCCGCGGCGAGCCTCTGCAAGCCTCGCCCGGACGGCCGGACCTCAAGGAGCTATGCCTGGAGGTGGCGGCAGGACTAGGCTGGCCCTATTCGCGTCCGAGGCCGTGGCGCTGCTGTCGACGAACCGCACCCGCACCCTGCCGGGCTCGCTGAGCCTGCACTTTTGCATCAGCGTGAAGCAAATTTCAGTCCCTTGCTTTCCGGCTGGGATTGTTTACCTAGTGTTGCCAATTGAGAGATTTGTGACTCAATATGATGATGAATGATTTGTACACTGAAATTTTGAAAGAGAAAGTGAATGCAATTACTGGAAGCCTCTTCTGAGATTGCTATCACTGAATGTTTTGTGTCGAAGAATAACATTTTTTCCTTGAACACTGAACATTCCATCTAGCAATTGCAGCGTGGCTTTCCAACAAAACTTTCCACAATCGCAGAGTAGTTTAAACCATACAATTGCCAAGAACAAAATGCAATTGACAACTGAAAGAATCCCTAAATTTTCAGGTCATCGCTGCTTGGTCCGGTCAGTAGTTGAGTGAAGGAACTCGGTCACAATCTGAATGGCAAATCCGAGACTGAATGGGTGGTGCAGAAGTACCCAGGTTGGGCATGTCCGATGGCCGGAGCTGCGGGTGACAATACTACCTCGTCGACAACTGCCACGTCTCGCCGTAGCCACCAGGTGCGAGCTCATCGAGGTCGTCGATGTGTGTCCGTGCCGGACGAGGACGCCAAGGACCCATCGGCTGGACAGGGCCAGTATCAGTGGTGGCGAGGCGGGTCTCCCGTTTCACACGCGAACGTAGGGATTCGCACCAGCAGACGCCATTTCGAGCGTTCCTTGGCGGCGGCGCAGGGTGCTCGTAAGCTGGAAACAGGGTCGCTCCGTTAGGCTGCCTGGGCCGTTCAAGCCTGCGTGCAAACGAAGGAAGCGACCAAGCAGCGCCATCGCCGTTCGTTGCCGAATCGACAAGCGCACTGCCCCACTGCCGTTCGGCAGACGATCCGGTTCTCCTCTTCCACTCATTCAGTGAGCCCATAAGAAAAAGGACCACAAATATCTGCCGTTATCTTTAAACTAGTATGAGTCTCTTTAAAGTTTAAACAAAGGAGAAGGAATCGCTATTGATGATCTTTGCTGGCCTGGCAAGCTTTACTAAATGTCTTTGGCACAAATTATAGAAACCATCCATGAGCAAGGCAAAGGCAGCTGGGACCTCATTCTTTGGAAAAGAGACAAATTAAAGGGCCGGTGCAGTGAGAAGCAACTGAAGGACCCAGCCTGCGAATTAAGCTCCACAAAGGCGCAAGCTGTAACAGGCTAGGAAAAATATTTCGGGAAGAAAAAAATTTCGGAGGTCACTGATAAACATGAAATATCGAGAATTTCAGAGGCGAATAAAATTTGAATTTTTTACAAAGTTTTGATATAATTTCATAAGATATTGTCTCAAATCAAGAAAACATCACAGTTGTATATGCAAACAAGACAATTTAAACGCATTAAGGTGGTCAAAGGTGGAATTTTGGTGGTACTGTTCATTTCGATTTCATTTCGGACCCCACCGGAAAAGACGAAATGTCGGATATTTTGGAGAAAGAGGGGAAGCGGCCCAATCAAAAGAGGGAGGAGGCATCGATCAGCTGAAGCGCCTTCGTGTGCACGCAAGGAATCGAACCAAAAGCTAGTCCTTTTGATTAGAGACGAGGGCCTTCGATCGTGTGCACATGCACTTAAATAGATACAAAGCAAACTAGCTAGTTGAGGCCCGAGTGGCCGACTGATGCGCGCGGCATGGCGAGAGTGGGACTAATTGGTCTCCACGAACAGATCGATGTGCGCTGACTCACTGACTACATGCAGGAAAAATCAAAACAAACTAGCTAGCTACAGCATGGATTTATATATTCAACATGCATGTATGGTGCGGTCCCGCGGCGGCGTGCCGTTCTTGTCGTCGCCGGCCGGACTCGATGGGGCGGCGTGCGTAGGCCGGTCTCGGGGTCTACGAGCTAGTAGGAACGAGGGCACGCGCGCTCGTCGTGCCTTCACCAGTGTTCTGGGCTGACGTACGGCGTCGAGGCTGCCCCGAGCGGCGTTTGAAGCATTGCCGCGCCTCTCTTTTTTTTTTTTTAACTGAAAGCATTACCGCCTTGATCATGTAAACAACGACAACGTCTCCAATCCTAAGCCGAGGGCGGGCGTCTGCGTCGTGCGGAAGCTGAGTCGCTCGCTGCTCCCGTCGGATGACGCGGCGCGTACAAGACACGATCACGGACGATCCGCATAGAATTTTTTCCCCCCCCCAAAGAAGAAGGCAGCTGGGACTTCTTTCTTTGGAAAAGAGACAAACTAAAGGGGCGGTGGAGCATAGGAATACCGAAATAGCACGCAAGGAATCGAACCAAAGCTAGTTTTAGTCCTCTTGATTAGAGACGAGGGCCTTCGTGTGCACGCATGGTTGCAGTTTCCAGGCCACACACGCATACACCAGCCTCCTAGCTACATCTGGATCCCATATTAGCTTTTGGCTTCCGCCATTTTATATTAGAGCGCGAGCGAGCGAGCGATCAACCGATGCGTTATGACTAAATCTTGATCGATGAGTCGCAGTCACAATGCATGGATCGGATCTGTCTCGTCAGTTCTAGGCTTGCCACTTCTGAAGGAAGGAGCATAAGATAAGAGGTAGGTGCTCGACCCGATCCGATCCTCTTCTTCCTTCGTTTACTCGTTATTAATTGGTTATCTCACCATCAGAGCGTGGTATTGAAAGTTGAAAGTAGTGGACGCATGCATGCAGGAGTTTGTTGCGCCTGCCTTCATTAGTCTTCTGTCTGTCGATCTGTGGTTGATGCTCTACGACAAGTGGATTACGAAATGATAGAATGGGTACTTCTTATATTTTCATCATGCCCTTTGATACTGAGTCGTACAATATTTTCTTTTATTTTCAAGCATTTTTCCAAACAACTTGGATTTCACTTGCATTTTCGACTAGTGACCACCATAATAAAAGAAAAAAAAATAACTGAAAGAAAATATGCCGCACCGTTCCTATACATGCTGAAAGACATACTGCCCATGACTATCTATTTCTTACAACTAGTTAACACATGCTACGCCTTAATTAAGCAGCAATACTTTTAATTTAATTTAAAAAAGTGTCTAGTACCTATGGTAGCACAATATTTTTTTACTGCGTGCCCTTCATGGTTTCATACATTTCTGAATCAGAATGTGCATTGGTAAAAATTAGAGATTAACTGAAGATGCAGAAAATTTAGATAAGATGGTCTCACATTCCGTACTACTTACCCTACTGCAGTCTATTGGGGGGCGCAACGTTTCTGATGCTGCAGGGAGACTACTTGACCTCATCCTATGGAAAAGAGACAAAAAAGTCATCTATTTCCATGGTTGGAGCGGCTTTGGGGTGACCCCGGTCCTCAGATGGATAGTACAAAACCTTTCATCTATGAAATCACGTCCAGAATTATGCCATCATAGATTGATTTTCATAGATTGCTCAGAGTGGAAAAGTAGAAGGTCACTGCAACGGAAAATTGCAGAGGAGCTAAAATTGGACCATACAACCATGGATATATTTGACAAACAAGATGAGGAAGACGATTTTAACGGAGTGGACCAAGCCTCTAGGGATCTGATAAATGATGCTTCTATCATGATTGATAAAACCCTGAGGGAATGTAGCATTATCATATTTTTTCTCAATGGAAGTGATCATGAGTTTGACTTAATTAACTTTGGAGTTCCACCCATTTCAACATTTGGCAACAACATAATGATATGGAGCTTTAAGAAAAGGTCTCTGACCATGACGCTATCTGGTTATAAGCATTATTCTATATTAAAAACTCAGCTGAGAAACACTCAACTTTTTGTTCATACCGGGTGGGAGATTTATGAATTAAGTAATTCAGAGTTCACTGATTTGTTGCATGAAGAGGCGGCTAGCATAGTTGCTCGACACCCATGTATCATGGGCATGGATGCCCTAACAATGGTCAAAGATTGCTGCCTCTACCAGATGTTCTTATATTATAGTTTTCATAGAGCCACTAAATTTGCTTGGACGGCTCATGCTTCCAACTACTGGATCTGCGATGGGATCATTAAGGGAGATCGTACAGTGGAGATCAGTAATGCATTGCATGAGGAGATAAGGTGGGAGTGCGACACTTATGATCTGCTTGATCATGTGTGTAAAGATTGGATAAAAAATAATCAAGATGCTTCTTTTTTGGTAATCAATGATGATACAGTTTATAAAAAGAAGCCTTACAGATGGGTTGCACTTACCTCCAAGAATTTGAAAGTACCGGACCAAGATATGAAAACTATAATGGATAAGACATCATCTTTATTTGTAGCATTTAAACTGACTGATAACACACCTGCTGGATTGCCAGATGGATTGTTCAAACATTGCAACAACCTTGGTGTACTGGTTCTTTTCTGTTGTGCCTTTAATTTCGCGTCACCTCCTTTCCTCCAGTGCAGCGGACTGAGATTTCTCGGATTAGATCGCTGCACAAATGATCTAACAAGGAAAGAAGAGGGATATGGTATGGATTGGGTATTTCTATACAGTTTGTGGGTGCTTGACATGCGTTATACAGATTGGGATGAGATACTAGCAAAAGGAAAGATAGATCTCATGGTTAGCCTCAGAGATCTAAGCATAGAGGGACTCAAGTGCTGGCAGCACATAAGTCAATTACAAACAAGACTATCAAACCTGCAGAGGCTCCGGATAACCAGATCCATGCAAAAGGCAAAGATATCAGATGACACCAGCAACTCATTTGTGGAACATACGAAGCTAGAAATACTTGACTTGTCTGGCAACAATGACATGAAGAAACTCCCAACAAGCCTATCAAACGCAAGCCGACTTCAAGTGCTAGTTCTTGATGGTTGTGATAGTCTAGAAAATGTTGAGGTGCCTAACGGGCTTCCTTCTTCACTCACATCATCTACTGAGTTACATCTAAAGAGTTCTCGTCCAAAGTGTCCATCTGATCAAGATACGAAGGATTTAAAGCTCTCACATATTTCACTACAAGGTTGCACGCAACTGAGCAATTTGTTTTTGCGTGGGCTGTCCAATCTCATGGAGCTAGACCTCTCGGGAAGTCCATTAAAGGTACTTGATTTTGGATCTATGGTGGTGGATGTCCCGAGGCTAAAGCGACTCTTCTTGTTGGGATGTGAGCACCTTCGTGCCATAAAATGGGGCTCCTCCGTGCATAATTGGGAGTTGATATGCATAGACACATGGCCTGGGACATGGACTCAGCCATCACCTGCCCAGCATGATCCTTGCCGTTTTCAGGTGCACGCGGTCCTTGCCGACGTGAGGCTGGCTCGGTCGCTGTGGACTCTAATTGACAAAAGGAGAGGATTGGGTTTTCATATCCACGTGCCTTCTTCATCTTATACTATAGTCGATTGTGGAACAATTCAACAACCTGAAGCAACCAGCAATGAGATGACTGAACCAGCTAATACACTACAACGCCATAGTCTAGCAAGCCAGTACCGTGATATGCTCACTGAGATGGGAGATGCCCCGACCCCCATGGAGGCTTTCCCGGACCCGGAGCCTCCTCCCGCTAGCTTGTTGGACAGGCATGTTGAGATCACCAATGGCGGCTACATTCTAGACAGTGAATTGCAACGATATCGTCCGCCTACTTCGGTTTTTGATGATTTAGCTGCCCTGATGAAATACCATGCCGAGTCCCTGCATGTGCACGACGCCTCCATCAGCGTGAGCATGCCTGGAGGATGGTGGGAAAGCCTCAGATGGTGCCGCGTGGAGAGGTGCCCCAGCTTGGGGCCCACCCTCTTTCCTTTGGATGTGAATGGCGCTGGCTTCAGTAAGCTAGAGGTCATCTGGGTGTCAGAACTTGCGATTGCTCGCTGCCTTTGGAGCGTAGGGTGCGACTTCACAAGTCTGCAGCATCTGCACCTGCGTTCCTGCCCAAGGCTTCAGTACGCGCTGCCGCTGGGGGCCTATGATAACAATTGGTGTGCCAGCCTCAAGACCATCCACGTCCTCCACTGCGGCGACCTCAAGCACATCTTCATCGCACCGTACAGCCGCCCTAACGACGCTGCCATGAGGTTCCCGGCGCTGGCCACCATCTACCTGCATGACCTGCCAATGCTGAAGGGGATTTCCGAGGGGAAGATGTTCGCGCCCAAGCTCCAGGCCGTCCGGATCAGAGGGTGCTTCGGCCTGCGTCGGCTGCCGGCCGTGGATGAGTATTTGAAGAAGCCCGTCCGAGGCCTGAGGTGGCCGAGGCCGGCCGTGGAGATGGAGAAGGACGTGTGGGACGCGCTGGAGTGGGACGGCATGGACGCCCGCCACCACCCGAGCTACTACCAAGAGCCGCCCCTGCACTCGCGCTACTACCGGAGGAGGCGCCTCCTTAGGGGCACGGTCCTCAGGTACGTCTCCCCTCCGTTTTTGATGAGGCCATCCGCGCATCGATATTTGCATTATTCTAGTTGCTCCTACTGCTTGACGATTTCCTTATATATTGTTATGGTGTTGCCTTGCTTGCAGGTGAACGAAAGAGATGATGATGATGGAATGGATGCTGCCAGGCTACTGATGTCGCGCTTCGTTCGTGTGATATGTGCCCGCGTGGCTGCCTTGCTTGCTTGCTTCTGGGTTTCTTTTCTTCATGGCTGGCACTGCACCCGCCTTTCCTTTCAGTGTGTGTGTGTGTGTGTGTGTCCTGCAACGCATGGAGGCCTTAGGATGCATGCGTGGCTCCTCTGCCTTGATATGGCCGAGTTGGTCTGTATTAATTTGCTGTGTGTTCTTCTCGAATAAAAATGGCCCCTGGTACGCGCCCGTGCGCCAGGCCTGGCCGATGAGTGTGGATTGCAAACAGCAGCTTGGTGTGCCTGATCTGCACCTGCTGCCTGCGTGTGTTTGATTTGATTTCAGCGCTTGCTTGATCTGCTACGCCGTCTGAGACGGGTCGAGTAGCTAGCAAGCAGCTGCTGCATTTGTTTGCCTGTGAGATTGTCGTTGCTCATGGGAGCAGCGCCTTTTATTTCTAATAATCTGATGCAACGGCTACCTATCTGTGCCTGTCGCCGGGCTCTTGTGAACAGACGATTGTTTAAGCTGTCTATCTATGAAGTTGAATGCTTGTTGTGTGATGATTTTATACTCGCGATTTTGCATAGCATGGTAAAGCACTGGTTTTGCCAGTGCATCAATTACATGTTTTTCTTTTATTTTGAATATAAACAAATAATTACTACATGTTTTGATGTATCTCGTGTTGTGGAAAGGATTCAGCAACATTGAACTGCTGAAGTTTTGACATTCGCCATCCCACTCTGCAAGTTTTGAATCTTGTTTGAACAGGGATACCGTCCCATGGTTGCAAGCATGCACGATGTATATAATCGCTTGGTGAAAGGCTCTGTTTCCTCTGAACTTTGGTACAGCTGTTTAGTTAGTATACTACTCCTGCGGCATTTTATATGGCGTCTTAGGTTTCGGAAAAGCCAAACTTTGGCTAGAAACATAGAGCTTATGCACTAGTATGAAGTGTGGCGATGTTCACTGGCTAGAAAATTGCCCTTGGTACTAGAATATTGGATCATTCGTTCCAACTGGATCACTATTGGACTCCACAAACTATGCAATGACGGAATGTGCTAACTTGGGGCCATGGAAATGTCCGATTAGCGACATTGGTTTGTGATTCTTATTCTTTCTGATCCTAAGGACGTCAACAGAGACTGCTGGTCGGCTGGATAAATAACAACATTTGGAATGACGCCGAACACTACAAACTGAACTTATTCCTCATCTATGCCAAATTCCAGAATTATTTGAAACAGATGCTGTAATATTCTTTGATTCTTTCAGTTGGTGCCATATATTCCCATGCCACTTTTGTAGGAACCTGCAATCCAGTTCTGACTCCTGGACATATGTGGCCCTTCAAAGTTGCACACGGTCCTTTTTTCCTTCTGTCAAAGGAAAGATATAGACAAATTGCCTCTGGGACATTCATACGCTGTCATCAATCTGTCTAAGTTGTTCTGAATGTGGGTAGCCTTGGTCTGCTATAAGTATAGCACTAAAACTACCAGCTTCAACACCATTCATCTGAAGGCTTCCATGCTTGCATTTTGGAGGTGACCTTCTTTCTCTTTTCTCATTGCCATACCCTTTTTTTTAAAAAAAAGGTCGTACCCTTTATTTTGGTTTTACCTTTCTATTTTTTGGTCCTATCCATGCTACTGAAGCTTGTTGTTTCACCATTCCTTGTGAACTGAGCGCTTAAGTAATATAACAGAATACTCTATTGGGTAGTAACAATGGTGAGATGTGAATAGCAATTACATAAAACAGATGTTGAGTTTTATTATATTATGGTGGATTTGTTACTTGTCAGGATTCAGAGTCAAGAGAATCGTAACAGATGTTCAGCAGTATATTATTCTACAATCAGTGAAGCAAACATACAATATAACATGCTTTTTCAGGTTGTGTGCCTCTTCAACTTGCAAAAACTTGCTTGATTTGCCTGTCACTGTCTGTCCTCTTTTGCCTGGCATGTCTCATAATTTATTTCTATTATGTCTGAGTCTCACAGGGTCGATTATACTAGATACTCTCTCTCTCTTTTCTTTTTTTTTTTCACTTTGCTCACAAGAAGGTGCCATTTAATTTAGCGATCCTTTTTGCAGCTATTGATCATTTAGAATGGAGGCTATTGTTGAAGGAACGAAATATGAGTGCTTGATTTTCGGTATGTCTCAAGCTTTAACAACCCAGTTAAATCATTACTGCACATACCTCTTCATTCTGTTTCAGACAGTTCAAATAAGTATCTCTACTATTTCATATGCAGATATGGATGACACTTTGTATCCCTTCTGTGCTGGCATAAATCTAGCTTGTCGCAAAAATATACAAGGTGCATCATTATACTAATATATTTTTGGCAGTTTCATGCTTTATAAAGCGTTTATTGTTTTGGCAACCAGATTACATGCGTCACCATCTGCAAATTGAAGAAAGCCAAATTGCAGAAATGTGCCTGGAACTGTACAAGGAATATGGCACAACTATGGCTGGTCTTAAGGTAAAATTCATATTTCTTCAGTGCTAATCGAGCCTTTAGGATGAGACTTTCTAGTTGCATGAATACTATTTCTCTGCAGGCATTAGGCTACAAATTCAACAATGATGAGTTTCATGCAAATGTTCATGGTACATTGCCATATCACAATCTGAGGCCTGACCCTGTTTTGAGGACCCTCCTTCTTTCAATTCAGCAGAGAAAAATAGTATGAGAAGTCACCAGTGTTTCTTTATTATTATTATTATTGTTGTTGTTGTTGTGCTCGAAATAACATGCGTGGAATGATGATTGGTTCATCCTTTTTGTCAACCTTATTTTTGTTACTGCAGGTATTCACAAACTCTGACAAAAATCATGCGGAGGAAGTTCTGTACAGGCTCGGTTTACAGGGTTGCTTCGATGGTGTGATATGCTTTGAAACACTGAATCCTTCTGATGGGCTATACGAGTCCGAAAATTGCATGATGTTATCTAACGAAACGTCACCCAACTCGGTTGATCTGAATGAATCAAATGGGTTCAGACCCAAATCACCGGTCCTCTGCAAGCCCTCCATTGAAGCCATGGAAGCTGCAATTCGGATTGCAAACGTTGATCCCAAAAAGACAGTAAGCATGCTCCTCTCCAAAACATGACCATGACCAAGTTCTAATAACAAGTAACAAATGACAACCTGGACGTTTCAACTTCCATTTTTCAGATCTTTTTTGACGACAGCACTCGAAACATAGCTTCAGGAAAGGCTGCAGGCTTCCAGACTGTGATTGTAAGACGTCTTAAATAGTTGAAAAAATCCACATTAACCATCCTTTATCTTGATAGGAAAAAGCTTAGATAAAAACCTTTCTGATTTTGCAGGTTGGCAGATCGACACTCGTGCCAGGGGCGGACCATGCTCTGGAAAGCATTCATAACATCAAGGAAGCTTTGCCGGAGATATGGGATGGTCAAGATTGGTCTGAATCTGATGTTGCTCGTCCTTCCGCCACTGTGGAAGCTGCTGCTGTTGTGGCCTGAATGTGAGTCTGAAGAGTGGATGCAGAAGATAAGATGCTTCTTAGTCCTAGACTAGATTAAAAATAGTTCCAGCTATTAATGGAAGAGGAGTTTTACAGTTCAAAATAATGGTCATTAGTTTTTCAAAACTAATGGCCATTAGTTTGAGGACACATTAGTAATTTTACTATTAACTAAATAACTAATTTTTTGTTTAATAATAATAAAATAAATAATTTAACCATAACCGGCTAGTCCTAGGAACTATAATAATGAACTAGATTGATGGACAACATGAATTGATCAAATTAGATTTTCCTTATAAAACAAAATTATTATTACAAGTTTATCAGACTTTATTTTTCCGATATTACCCTTACTAATGACCATTAGTAGTAGATTTTTTATATTAAATCTAGACCGTCGGATCAAACTAATGGCCATTAGTTTTGAAAAACTAATGGCTATTATTTTGAACCGTAAAACTGCTCTAATGGAACTCTATCAGTTAGAGAAATGTGAAATGGAGTAAGGGCACAGTATTTGCATTAATATAGCAATTGACTGTGGACGTTGTTTCCACCTATATGGTGCACCATTATCTGTGTACGTTGTTTCCACCTATATGAACAAAGAGAGTATTCGAAACACAAAATAAACAATATTCAAATATGAAAGAGAAGAAATTTGTATTTCTTTCTTTTGAGTTTTATCGTTGCTCTCATAGTTTTGGGAAGCTGTTCTCCAAAGGATTGGCAAATAGGCTTGCCCCCTTGCTTCCGCAGTTAGTCAAGCATAACCATAGTGCTTTCATTAAAGGTCGCTTCATTCATGACAACTTCAGATATGTTCAGGGGCTAGCAAAGGCCCTTCACAGGAAGAAGCAACCCCGTCTGCTATTTAAGGTCGATGTCGCAAAAGCTTTCGACTCTGTGTCATGGCCGTTCCTTCTGGACCTACTCGCACATATGGGTTTCCTGCAAAGGTGGAGAGATTGGGTCGCCTTGATCCTCTCCACAGCTAGCACCAAGATCCTTCTCAACGGAAACCTGGTCGCCGGATTTGTCGCGCGAGAGGTCTTCGCCAGGGCGATCCCCTGTCGCCTATGTTACTCCTACTGGTCATGGAAGCCCTCAACTCTTTAGTCGAGTTGGCAGACTATAAGGGTCTTTTCCGTCCTTTGGGAGTCCCGAAGGCCAGGTTCAGGGCCTCCTTGTATGCAGATGATGTCGTGTTCTTTATTGCACATGTCGCACAAGATCTCAACACTATAAAGGAGATCTTGTGGGTGTTTGAGGAAGCTACTGGTTTGGCGACCAACTACGCCAAGAGCAACTTCTACCCAATTCGTTGCTCTGAGGAGGATGTCGCTAGAGCCATAGCTGTCCTCCCATGTCAGGCAGGAAAGTTCCCCTACAAGTACTTGGGGTACCACTATCCATTTGGCAGTTATCCAAGGTTGATCTGTAACCTGTGGTCGATAGGGTTGCTGATAATCTGTCAGCTTGGAAGGGTCGTTTACTTAATAGAGGTGGTCGCCTTATCCTAACTAAAGTTAACCTCTCAGCCATTCCGATCTACCTGGCCATTGTGGTCAACCTCTCCGGTTGGGCTATCAATGCAATTGAGAAAATAATGAGAGCCTTCCTTTGGAGAGGCACAGAGGTAGTTTCTGGGGGCCACTGTGCGGTCGCTTGGACTAAAGTCTGTCGCTCGCTTCAGATGGGTGGACTAGGGATACGTGATCTAAAGATTTCAGACTGGGCCCTCAAATTAAGATGGAATTGGCTGGCTCGTGTTGAGCCCGACAAGTCTTGGGCAGGCTTCACCATCGCCACTGACCCGGTCGCGCAAGCCCTATTTCACACTTCTATCTCGGTCATCCTGGGCGATGGCAAATCAGCGTTTTTTTGACGTGATCGGTGGCTGGATGGCCAATCCTTAGCCACCATCGCGCCAAACTTGGTCGCGGCGGTGCCTATAAGGATTCGTAACTCTAGACTAGTCGCTGATGCTCTTAGAGGTCGCCGTTGGATACGGGACATCCGAGGTCCACGCACGGTGCAAGTGATCCTTGATTTCTTTGCAGTTCTAGCTATTGCTTCTCAGGTCATACTGGCTACCACCCCTAATCAATTCAGGTGGAAATGGATGCCAGATGGTCGCTTCACCTCAGCGAGTGCCTACCACGCGTTCTCGATAGGACAATCCGAGGTGTTCGGGGCCCGTGTTCTTTAGAAAACTCAGGCACCAAATAATTGTCGCTTCTTCTTTGGTTGGTGCTTCATGAGAGGTGCTGGATTTCGAACCGCCAGCTCAGGCACAACCTAAAGAATGACGACACTTGTGCGCTTTGTGCGCAGGAGCCAGAGACTTTAGACCACCTTCTGCTTCACCGTGTCCACAGCAGAGAGACTTGGTTCCGAGTCCTCCGACGTTTAGGGCTAAATCACCTAGCCCCTTCCGTCGATGAACCACCGTTCGTTGAATGGTGGCTCATGTCGCGCAAGAGGGTTTCCAAGGAGTTACGTCCAAGGTTTGACACTCTCACCGTTTTGGTCGCATGGAGGCTTTGAGGAGAGCGAAATAAAAGGGTCCATGAGTTTCAAGCTCTTATGCCGGTCGCGTTGGCACAGGAGATCATTGATGATGCTCAGCTGTGGGCGTCTGCGAGGTTCTTCAAACTTCGGAAACTCTTAGTTCCTAGGCTTTAGGCTGCGCTGAGCGCTCACCCTCTTGTTCTAACCTTCCGTTGGGCTGTGTCCCATCGTTTATGTTCGTTGTCGTGTGTTTCGTTCATCTTTCCTTTTCGGTTGTTGTCATTGGCTGTCGTTGCTTACTGGCCGTCGAGCGTTGTATAAACCTTGCTTCTTCTCCTCTTAATGAAATACGAGCTCAGCACGTTCTCGAAAAAAAAAGTTTTATCGTTGTGTTGTTGAAACAACTAAAACACAAGGGTCCTCTTGTAATTTCTCCAAGCTTTTAAAGACGGGACAGCGGATAGGATAAGGTCATAACCAAGACGCCGTAGGGCGCGCGACGAAGAAAGCGCACAAGGGAGCCATGCTCGCCTCGCCGGCGCTCGCCGGCGCCCACTCCTTCGCCGCATCCGTGTCCGGAAGCCTCCAAATCCCCCTAACTTCCATCCCTGCGCCGTCGCCGGCGCCTGCACGGCGCTCGGCGCTGTCCGTCGTCGCCAAGGTCAAGGTGTCCACGCCCCAGGCCGACCGCATTGCCCGCCATACCCGCCTCCGCAAGAAGGTAGGAACCCTCTCAACGGAACCTGTAGCTTATTACTCCTATTTTCTGCTTGTTAATGTGCATGAATTCTGGTGAAGACGTATCCACTCTGCATTCAGTTAAGCGAGTGGCGAGCAGGCAATGCCGTGCCTCCGACCTGTTCGATGAAATGCTTTTGTTAGAGCTGTAGAATACTAACCCTTTTCGAGTTGAATTTTACCTCGTGTTTTGCTGCAAAATTGCCATTCAACATGTCGGAATTGCAGTTTTGCTTGACTAGTGTACTTCTTTCCAGGTAAATGGCACGACAGAGAGACCAAGGCTGAGTGTCTTCCGCTCTAACAAGCATTTGTACGCTCAAGTCATCGATGACACAAAGCAATGCACTTTGGCTTCCGCTTCAACCATGCACAAATCTCTCTCCAAGGAATTTGACTACTCAGCCGGGCCAACAATTGTAAGTTCTCATTACCATTTCTTTTGCTGGAGAAATTTTGTCATGGTTGAAAAATTCATGTCATATGGAAAACAAGATGAGGAACTATGTAGTATAATAACTCGAAACTCCAATGTGCAATATTTTATGGATGACCCTCTCCAATGTGGAAATTTGTTTGCTTGCTGAATCATCATTGGGAATCCAAATTACATTGTTTGAGCAATTTATAACTGTGCCACTCATGTTTAATAGCTTGGACTACAAGAACCTAATGACATTTATGCATTCCCCTATGTACACGCTGGGACACGCATGGTGGTTGTCCCAAATCATTTGTAAAACCCTGGTTGCAGCGAATTTGAACAGGTACCAGATTGTAAGAATGGACAAACATCGTAACCTTCATTATGTTTCCTACTTAATGCGGTGCTTGAGCTATTCACAAATGTGTGAAGTCCACCTTTTTAACAGTCTACCAAATGATGATACTTCCTAGGCACTGCAATTTTTTTGTGTACCAGATAGGTATGCTCACTTAAATTGTCCCGGTCAAATTTAACGTTCTTAACGTTCACCAAGTCTTGAAATGACCATATTTGCAGTAGGCTAAAGTGACTTCTGTGTAGGTTCGTCATTGAAACTTGGAAATTGCTGGGAGCCTGGGCATAACACACCATGATATCTCTTAAGTTAACTTTGGAGGGTCCTACTTATCGAAATACAAGTCGTTTAAAGTTGCACGCTCATTTTTTATGGCCCTGTTGCATTTATTTTCCATGCTGTTGTATTGGTATTGAATTTGTGGTTGTATTATGAGTTAACGTGACAGACTGAAATGCGCATTGTATAGATAGGCTACAATTTGCTTATGATCAAAGTTCATCCTATTTTTAATCTTGGTTTTCAGGAAATAGCACAAAAAATTGGTGAGGTGATTGCCAAATCTTGCCTGGAGAAAGGAATTACTAAAGTTGTATTTGACCGAGGAGGTTTCCTTTATCATGGACGCATAAAAGCTCTGGCTGATGCTGCTAGGGAGCATGGACTTGAATTCTGAATCTTCCAAATGTTTGTTCATATTTCCAGGATCACATGTAATCTTCTCTTTTCCCCTGTATGTTAAACAGAGGTCTTTTGTAGTCATTCACCTTGTCCTGCAGAGTGCGGACTTGGCCACTTGTTAAATGTATCAGATTTTGTACCAGTATTGCGTTCGAAAGCTTCTCTACCTTATAGTATCCATATCATACATGATAAGTATGATATGGCAAACACGAGAGCTGAAATAGGAAGATGTCAAACTTGTTCTCTTCCGAACTGCCGTGTTGGTTCTGCTAGAATGATACTTCACTTGAGTTAATATTGGTTACGCTACAACAAGCTTAGTATGAGGTATCATCTACAAGGTATTGCTATTGCTACCACTAAGAAATACACATGCAGTACAAAATACACTGATCACTCACCTTACCATACATTTTTTTTTTTTGAGAGAGAGGCTTTACCATTCATTTTCAGAAGAGAATACGGCAGCATCGGAGGGAACAGACTCTAGATAAAAATACAAACAATATGTGCTCCGATAGCATACCACAAAAATGACGTCTCAAACACGTCAACGGTTGTTCAAGAACACCCAAGCATTATCAGGCTGATACTCATTAATGTGATGTGGAGTTGCAGAGAGTAATTTGTACTTTGTTGCCTCATATTATAGCAAACTCTGGCTTTCTGTTCACGGCGTCACCTGCTTCTCTCGTCCTTTTCGTTTCTTTTCATCAGTAAATGCCGCTCATATTTTTTTTTGAAGAAAAAATGCCACTCATATTACTAGCATTTCTGGTCATGTCACCGGTGTCTTTCTCACTGGTTGTGGCGAGACTCGTTTTTCGTTCACATTGCCCCCCAGCATTTGGACGGATTAGGTCCAAACACCATTTTATTTCGGTTTATTGTACGATAACGCTGCATACTGCTGATTTCCAGACACAGATATGTTGATTCGGTCCGCTGTCGGTCGGATTACTGAAAACAAGGTTCTGCAGAATGAGTGAGGCTGGCCAGAGACCGATTTTCCTTAAAGTTCGTTGAATGACTCGACGGATGTGTAGTTTGCTCGTGCTGTCTTATTCAGTTTGATTTCTAAAATTTCCCAGATTGAATGAACCATGATGAATCCTGGGAATACAGCGGCTTGCATCAACTTGAATTTTATTTTTATTGAGAACGTGCCCACGTGTTCATTAAAAAATGAACTTATTTTTCATTGATTTTTTTAGGACAAAAAAAATCAAGGTCCTAACCATGACCTCTGTTTTTTTTAAGGTCGTAGTAATAATTTGCGAGTGTAATCCATTTTTTTGTCGCGTGACTGCTTCGGCCCTCGACGACTCTGACGGTTCATCATTCAGATAAGATTTTCTAGAAGTGGGGAAAAAAAAGAACTGGGAAATGAATTGCTTGGAGTGAGACGGGTCTGAAGTGGCCGGAGCATGTGTTCTGACACGAGAGGTCCAGCTCTCCTGGTTACAAGAGATCGACAGGGATGTCTCTGATGAACTGAATGGTACGTGGGGTGTCAAACCCGTGCACAAGATTGACACGATCCTTGCGCTGAAGTGCTTCCTGCCCGCCATGGCCAATGGCTGCACTACGGTTGCAGCGCATACGCATCCACCACCAATGTTTGATGAAGATTTGGCTTGGACAAATGGCATACAGAGGTCCGAAGAAATTATCGAAGAAACCCTGAAAAAACGTCACATGCTTGTGAGTACAAGCTTCCAGTTATTACAGCGACGCATATAGATAGATATCTCTGCGCTGATAAAAGTCACAGCTGGTGCTGGCGCCTCACATCGGTAGCAAGATCAAGGCGTCCCGCTTTGGTTTTGCCGACTTGTGCTTCTTTCTCAAATCTTCAGTGGTGATTGGCTTTTGAATCGTGGAACCGACTCAAATGACTCAAAAGCTTCCGAAACGTTGAGAAAGATTTTTAACCACTGATGATCAAAGGTGCCAGGTAAAAGCTCACATCGAGCACACCTATATCTTTGGGCCCTTTTCAGTGCTCTTTCAAAAAATCTTTGCGGACGGCAGGCCGAAAGCGATTAGATTCAGACCATAATCAAACTTTCCCCTGGCTTTATGACTTGCGTTGCGGCACACAAGCACCCACGAATCCGTGCAGAGTAAGGTTGCCGATTTAACCCGCACTCGACTCTTTGTAGCAACATTTTCCCTCTTTCTTGCAGAAAAGAACGGGGAAAAAGCAGTCGCTTCTAGTGTCTGCATATATTCTTCCTCTTTCTTGCGAAGATGGTTAACGATGTCGCAGCAGTTGACACGGCCCGATCAGTGTTGCTGCTCACTGCGCTCTTTACTCTTACGGACATACGTCATGGTTGTTGGAGGAAAGCAAAAATGATAAGAAAAAGTTACAGTTGGTCGGTGACATGAGTGTCATTTTCGGCAGTCCCTGTGCATCGCGGTCACGGGCTCGTAGGTGTAACCGCGCGTGGATTCTGCGCCGGGGATGAGATTGTTCGGAAGGAACCAGGTGAGTGATCCATACCGTGACTAAGCTAGGCACGAAAGCGATTGCTCTGAATCGAAGAAGTATACTACTGTAGTAGTCGCTTGTTTCAGTTGGCCTCGACCGGACTCCATGAGACGCTACCACGTCTGAGGCAGGAAGCATACACTTACGTGCTCTGTTCAGGTACCCAAGTTTGGCTTGGCCTTTGCATCGTCGGTCGAGCTAGCTCGACGTCGTGCAACCTGGCAGCGCTGCTGAGCTGAGGTTAGCACAGGTTGCCGGCTGGCCGGCTGGCCGGCGCGAGCCGCATATCAGACACAGACGCTACGTGTGGCGAGCTACTATTACGACGTTGGTGTGGTGTCGGTGCGAGGGCCGTGACCACGCGAATTAAGCACGGTGGCGAGCAGAGCATAATGCCGATTGCGATATCGATCAGGGGGCCTCACAGTTATTACGGACGAATTGATAGATGTGGCGTGATTGATTGATTGGCACCCAGACGACCACTGTCATTGTGTGGGTCGGTGACTGTGCTCGATCGACCACATCTGGCTGGCATGGCACGACCAAAGACGATGGAGAGAGATACTGTACTAGAGGTGAGAGCGGCTCGCAGAAACATGAGCCGATCAGATGAACAGACCGAGCAATGGGGCCTGCTAGCTGCTGCTGCTGCTGCTGCTGTTCGACCTCACAAACGTTGTCAAGCAGGCAGGCTCGCTCGCTAAGCCAGCTCTGACCGGGCCACACGCTCATGGCCAACCGCGCCTGCACTGAGCCAGCCCCGTGTCGCGACGTACGCTTGTAACGCGACGCCACCAGGGCTCCACGGGGTTTTTTTTAGATAATAGGAAAAAAGAGCATCCGTCTTATTACAGAATTGCAGCACATCTGTCTGCCAAATGTTAAAAAGGAAACGCACACATAACAAAGTTTGGATGATAAGAATTATTAGTAACATAGTCTATTAGTAAATCTCCATCCATGGTGTGCGTAGCTTTCCATGGCCGACACTTCTAGACGTCGGCAAGCATCCCTCATCATCTCCTTGTCTTCATTTTTATTCTGCAGTTGTGACCAGAACCGCAGCCAATGAGTCCCTTTGAAGAGTACCTGCATATACGTAATCATAGGTGCTTTATCAAAAATCATATCATTCCTACTTAACCAGATAGCCCAGCATAGAGCTGCAACACCCACAAGTAGTTGTTTTTTGAGTTTCGCACCTACACCATTCAACCAGCCTCCAAACATATGTGAAATGTTATGTGGCGGTTTTAAGTCAAAACAAAAATAGATAAGTCTCCATATGAATTTAGCATAATGGCAATCGATAAATAAGTGTTGAATGGTTTCATCATTTGAACAGAAACAACATTTCATATTACCGTGCCAATTACGTCTAGCTAGATTGTCTTTAGTTAAGACTATACGTTTATGCAAATACCACATAAATATTTTTATTTTGAGAGGTGCCTTCATTTTCCAAATATTCCTGTTGTAGATCACATTGCCGTTGTTTAAAAGCGCCTTATACATGGATTGCTCATTGAACAGGCCTGTTGGTGTGAGGCTCCACCTAAACCTGTCTTTAGTATCAGACAAATGAACATGTGCAATGCGCGTAACAAGATTATGCCACAGATTTAAGTTTTGACCAATCAGGGCTCTTCTAAAGGAAATATTGAGTGGAACTGAACTAAACACTGAGGCAATCGTTGCATTTTTGTGTCGTACTTTGTGAAAAAGAGAAGGATATTGTTCTCTTAAGGTGGCATTACCTAACCACTTATCTTCCCAAAATCTAATTTGTTGGCCATTGTTTAAAACAAAGCTCCCTAGATTTAGGAAGTTGTGTTTAACTTTCATTAAACCTGCCCAGAAATGTGAATCACCTGATTTCCTCTCAACCTGTGTTATAGTTTGGTTCCGCAAGTATTTCTTTCTTAGCATTGTTTGCCATACTCCATCCTCGTTAATGAGTTTGAAGAGCCATTTACTCAGCAAACACTGATTTTGTACATCAATGTTCATGATTCCTAACCCCCCTAATTCTTTAGGTTGGCATAAGATGCTCCATCTAGCGAGTCTGTATTTCTTCTTATGGCCTTCCCCTTGCCAAAAAAACCGTGATCTATAGTAATCAAGTTTCTCAAGGACTCCTCTAGGGACCTCGAAAAATGACAACATAAACATGGCAAGGCTGGTTAGGACCGAATTAATGAGAACCAAACGACCCCCAACAGACATAAGTTTGCCTTTCCAGCTACTTAGCTTCTTCTCAAATTTTTCCTCTATAACCTTCCAATCATTATTGTTTAACTTTCTAAAATGCATCGGAATCCCCAAATATTTAAAAGGGTAGCTTCCCAATTGACACCCAAACAGTTGAGAATATTGTGCCTCATGGTCTTTTGCTTGACCAAAGCAAAATATTTCACTCTTATGGAAATTTATTTTAAGACCAGACAGTTGTTCAAAAGCACATAATAAGAGTTTCATATTAGTAGCTTTTTCTAAGTCATGGTCCATAAAAATAATCGTGTCATCTGCATATTGTAATATAGATAAGCCACCATCAACAAGGTGAGGAATAAGACCTTCAACTTGACCGTCTTCCTTAGCTCTATTGATAAGAATGGCCAACATATCTACTACAATGTTAAACAAGATAGGAGAGAGGGGATCTCCTTGTCGTAGCCCCTTGAATGTTTGAAAATTCTTTCCGACTTGATCATTTATTTTAATACCCACATGTCCACCTTGAATGAAAGAATTAATCCACTCAATCCATTTAGCAGAAAATCCTTTCATACGCAAGGTTTGTTGGACAAATGACCATTTGACCTTATCATAAGCCTTTTCAAAGTCGATCTTAAACACTACACCACTTTGTTTTTTCCGATGGAGTTCATGAATTGTCTCATGTAAAACAATCACGCCTTCCATAATATTTCTCCCCGGAATAAAAGCAGTCTGTGTAGGGCTAATGACTTTTTGAGCCACCGTAGTTATTCTATTAGTAGCTACTTTTGTAAAAATCTTGAAACTCACGTTCAACAAGCATATTGGTCTGTACTGTTGTATTTTCTCGGCATCTCTACATTTCGGTAGGAGGATAATGGTTCCAAAGTTGAGGCTATACAATGGCAAGTTACCTTTATGAAAGTCATGGAAAAGAGCTATTAAATCACCCTTGATTGTATCCCAGAAGGCTTGATAGAATTCAGCCGGGAAACCATCAGGCCCAGGTGCTTTATTATGTTCCATTTGGAAGATTGCCGTGCGTATTTCTTCCTCGGTAAACTCACTCGTTAATGCCTCATTTTCCATATCTGATACTTGTGGGATGTCATGGACTCTAGTCTCGTCCAGATTAAAGCTATTGCTATCTGATGGACCAAAAAGACCTTTATAGTAAGTAGTAATGTACTTTTTGAGTTCATTATCACCATCTATAATCTGGTCACCATCCCGCAACTGGAAAATTCTTGATTTACGGTGTTTTCCACTTGCCACGAGCTGGAAATATTTGGTGTTTGAGTCTCCCTCGAGTAACTCCTTAACCTTAGCTCGTTGGTACCATTTTATTTCCTCCTCTCTTAACATTTGGGCTAGCCTATTTTTGAGGCATTGTTTTACATCTAACTCTTGTTGCGAGAGCAGACTAATTTCGGCTTTTTTATCCAATGCATTCAATTTGCCTAGAATGTCTTTCTTCTCTTTTTTATACATCCCACTGGTATGTTTAGCCCATCCCCTGAGATATTGGCGTAAGCCTCGTATTTTAGCTTGCCAGATTTCCATAGGGGTGTTGCCACCATGTTCATTCAACCATATCTCCTTGACCATATCAGTATACCCATCACGTAATAACCATCCTAATTCAAATTTGAATAAAGGTTGTTGGTTATACATAGATGCGTTACCAGAGTTTAGAAGCAATGGAGTGTGATCAGAAATATCTCTGGACAAGACCGTGACAGTCGAAAATGGGTATTTTTGTTCCCATTCCGTGCTGACCAATATTCTGTCCAGTTTTTCGTATGTAGGATGTTGTAAAGAGTTCGCCCATGTAAATTGTCTCCCTGATAGTTCTATTTCTTTTAAATCTAAACCATCGATTACAGCATTAAAAAGAAAAGGCCATCGATGGTCAAAATTATCATTATTTTTTTCCTTTCGGGCTTCTCATAATGTTGAAGTCACCACCAATTAAAATTGGAAGGTTTTCATAGGGCTCCACGGGGTGGCCTGCCCTGTGGCCGATCGACCGCGCCGCGCCACCCATGCCCCAGCAACCCGCTCGCCGCCAACCCAATCGCCGTCTCCGCCGCACGCGTTCCATCCATCACCCCGGCCGGCAGCGCGGATTCCTTCCTTCCGTCCTTGAGAAAACGTTTGAATTAACCGGTCGCCGCGGGCGCGGAGACGCTACGAGTAGTACTACTTCATTTCAAGTTCGGCGTTACGCACTCCGCTCCCGCGACCGAGAGGCGAGAACTCGGCTCTCGTGGCCACGTCGATTCGTTTATTCGTTCCGTACGTGGACGGGTCTTACATGTTACGTCTTCCGGTAGTGCAACGCGCTAGCGGGGCGGCGCGGGCGGCTGGCCCGGGCGTTGCGGCCGTGGCGGACTCTTCCCCCTTTCCCTCCGGTGGCAGTTTCCACTGTTACGTGACAGGACTAGCCAGCTACAGCTTGCTTGGAGTACGCTCGGTCGGTACGGTACGGGACCTCGTCAAGGCCAGCCCCAGTTAGAGAATGTCTTTCAATCAATCTGGACGAAGCTCCACGAATCTCTGTCTGAATTGGCTGGCCCCCTGCTCTGGTTGCCTGGTTGGTCGTCGTAGCTCGTCAAATATAATAGTAACACACAGGCTCATGTGCAGTGCCGGTCCAAGGAACTGGGGACGACGTATTAGTACAAAACAGGGAGTTAGGTTTCGGTAGGCGTGGCTACGGTTTACTACAGGCCTTTAACTTCAGGTATTATTCAAATACAGCAAACAAAAATATTCAAATACATCAGTCCTTGTCATGGATGGATGATCTGGAGCTAGCGCGCTTCGGTCAGGTTGTACACGTACGTACGAACCGAGGCGCGTCTATGTTCTACTAGGCGCCACTGCTGCTTCTCCGATCCGGTGCCTCCCCATTCCATTCCGAGGAGCTCTATATATGTGCGCGCACGTTTGCGGCACACTTGCATTGCATGCGATCGGTCGCTCGGTCGGTCACCAGGGGAGGAAACCATACAGATAGGTAGCAAGAGTGGTGCGTGCAGTGCACATTCAACTACTGGTAGCACAATTTTTTTTTTTTGACAGAATACTGGTACCACAATGGTGAGGCCGCGGCCGGCTCTGGCGATCAACCTCTTCTTCCTTCTCCTCTTCCTGTCCGGCTCCGTCGTGCCGCAGCTGGCGGAGGCCGGCGGTGATGAGAAGAAGAAGATGGTGGGCGTGGACGGGACGCAGTTCGTGGTGGGCGGCGGCACCGTGTACCTGAGCGGGTTCAACGCGTACTGGCTTATGCTCATGGCGTCCGACCCGGCGCGCCGGGGCAAGGTGGTGGCCGCGTTCCGGCAGGCGTCGGAGCACGGCCTCAACCTCGCGCGGACCTGGGCCTTCAGCGACGGCGGCGACACCCCGCTGCAGCTGGCCCCCGGCGTCTACGACGAGGCCATGTTCCAGGTGCGGCCACGAACCCTGCCGCTTATTGCGTCGAAACCGATGCAACAACGAAACATGTGGATCGAGCTGGCGTGCGTGTGGAGGGAGTTAAACATTAACGGCAATTTAAAAGGTTAAAGTTTTCTTGCTTGCTTGCAGGCGCTGGACTTTGTGATCGCCGAAGCGGGGCGGCACGGCATCTACCTCCTCCTCTGCCTCACCAACAACTTCCCCGACTTTGGCGGGAAGCGCCAGTACGTGCGCTGGGCGAGGGACGCCGGCCACAGCGACGAACTCGCCACCGCCGACGACTTCTTCAACAGCACCGTCGTCAAGGGATACTACAAGGACTACGTCAAGGTAGGTTAGGTAGTACATACTTACACGGGCATTCGGGCGGCTACTTGTCCCGATCGATGCGTGACGGCATTCGTTGCATCCGGTAGCTACGTTGCTAGTTCCAGAATCTCGAAGCGACAAATAAAAGCTTAGCTAATTTGTTGGCTTGCAGACGGTGCTGACGCGGGTGAACAGCATCACCGGCGTGGCGTACAGGGACGACCCTACCATCTTCGGCTGGGAGCTCATGAACGAACCGCGGTGCGACGCCGACCCGACCGGCGCCATGGTGCAGGTACGTACGGTGCATCGATCGATCACCCCTCCTTCCTCTTCGTCCACCCATGACTCATCCACTATGCTTTTTTATCGATCGGTCGAGCTCATGTACCACGCTACGAGCTGAATAATTCAGCTGCTGCTGCTGCCGTCCCATGATCGTGCCGGCCTCTCACTTGGCAGCCGCCTAGGCTGATCGAACTCAACCGCCGATATCGATCACAATCGAGCCACATGTCCAACCAACCATAAGATTCTAGTCAATTTTTCTTATACAAATAAAAAACATCAGTTCGGTTTTTTAATTAATTATGTGATGATGATGATGATGTTGGGTTAATTAATCTTGCAGGCGTGGGTGGAGGAGATGGCGCCATACGTCAAGTCCATCGACGCCGCGCACCTGGTGACGGCGGGTCTCGAGGGCTTCTACGGCGACGGCGCGCACGAGAGCAAGGACCTCAACCCCTGGTCCATCTACTACGGCACAAACTACATCGCCACGCACCTCGCCGCCGGCGTCGACTTCGCCACCATCCACCTCTACCCCGACGTCTGGCTCTGGGGCTCCTCCGCCGCGCGGAAAGCCGCCTTCTTCCGCAACTGGACGCGGTCCCACCTCCGCGACACCGAGCTCTACCTCGCCAAGCCGCTGCTCGTCACCGAGTACGGCAAGTTCATCTGGGACGCCGAGTACAGCAACCGCACGCAGCGCGACTACTTTTTAGGCACGGTGCTCGACTCCATCTACGAGTCCGCCAGGGACGGCGGCCCGCTCGTCGGCGGCGCGTTCTGGCAGCTGCTCGACGACGGCATGGACACGTTCAGGGACGGCTACGAAATCGTGCTGCCCGAGGACCGGCGTGCCGCCGCCATCATCGGCAACCATTCGCGGCAGCTGGCCAAGCTCAACGGCCGGGACGCCGACGAGATTCGACGGAGGAGAAATCAGCGAAGAACTCGTACGCGTACTCCTACTACACATAGGAAGATACATGTAGGTAGTAGCAGCAGCACTAGTGGCACTGATCAGTTCCGGATACTCTTGGTTCGTTTCATGTCTCTTCTCAGACAACAGATTTCTTCATTTTTTTCAGTAGTACTAGCTTGATATAGACTGAAAATACTGTACAAAATCAGGTGTAATTACTGCTAGAAATCACAGGGTGAAGAGTATAACTACTGCCGTAAGCAACGTACATACGAGAGTAGTTGCAACGTCGTACTATGACGAGGAATATTCTGTACCACTCTACCAATAGTACTAATACATCGTTTTGGATGTTTTTATGAGGATGTACTTGAGGAGGAGCTTTTCATGAGTCATGCGAAAAGGATCAGTCCGTTTGACCGTTTCTGACTGGTTTCGACGGCAACATTTCACCCACAACAAAAAAAGCTCAGTAGATAGACGAATAGCCGATGGCTTGGTTGCCACGGCGCGCTCTGCTTTGCGGAGACCAAAGCCGGGCACTCTGTTTCTAGGCTCAACATCACACTAATAAAAGATGTTAGTGTCAAGGATCACCTATTGAACAATGCTATACCTTTCACGAGCCCAGGGAATTCAAATTTAAGAAGCATGTCCTTTTCCAAAAGGGGGGAAAAAAATAACAGCTCGTTGCTCCACGATAGGACCCTAATGACCAGCTCAGCAGGTTTAGGCCTACTCAAAGCAGTTTCCTAGATGGCCAATTATCACGCGGTTCAGCATTAGGGTAGTGCCAATATGCCTCACGCACAGGCCATCTGTTGATGAATAATAATGTATTAGTAAAAATCATTGAATTATTTGTTTAGCATTGGTATGCATCAAAGAATACCTTACCTGTTCGGTTTAGGTTTGTGGATAGCAGCAGCAGCAACAGTCCTACAAATAAACCAAAACATACTTATCCAAATAATTCGAATACTTTCAACAAAACCTATGGATTTGGCAGCTCAATGAAGCTGCTTAGCATGTCAGTTTAACTAGATAAGAAGCAAACGGCAGGTGCGGCCCATAACGCTTACTTCCTCTTATCTCCAATGAAAGTCCAATTACGACATTGACACGGCCTATGATACTTTGACTAAATATCTAAAAAAATGACAATAGTTTGTGTAGTGTGAAAATACTTTTTATGCATAATCTCAACTTCATGCTATGACTAAACGAACATGTTAGGGATCAGAGGTAGTAGTTATTAAAACTAGCTACTTGCCATACCACTTGATATACAAGACATTAACTTACTTGGATGACAAGATTTCAAGTGGACTTGACCAACCTACTTACGAAGAGGATATGAATCATCCAACATGAGTCCAAACCTAATGTCATATGATCAAATAATGCTTGAACTATAACACTGAAATCGTTTAAAAGTGAGACCTTATACATGAGTATTTTAGATAAAAAAGTGAGACCTTATACATGAGTTTGAAGCCTAGTAACAAGAACCAGGATAGAACAACCAAACTGATATAGATTAGGTTGCATGCACAATTACAAGCTCAAGATTTTAATAACAAAAATTTAAGTAAAAAGATGGGAATAATCCCACATAAGACTGCAACTTCCTTAAGCAAGAATATCATGCACAAAGTAATAAAGTATACAAATATAAAGACATACTCTTTTCCATCAAGACGCCTCAACTGCTCCAGAATTACATTTCTTGGTAGATAAGGAGTTCTTTTCACACCATAGAAGTTCATGCCGATGAAATTCCCTCTAAAATCCATAAGGGGGCCTCCAATCCCAGCCTAAGACAAAAGAGAGGAAAGAAAGGGAAAAGAATTTGACACACACAAACACACGAAAGGATGATATTTTAGTGCCTTAGGTGACATATGAAATTATTCATTCTGATGATGCGGCTATCAAATTACACTATAAGAGAAACCAACGAAGCATACCTTAGTGATTTTACAAGTGGAGAATGCAAGCTCGTCGCAGTCAAGTTCAATTGATTCCGTCGTCAGCATCCCACTTGTTGCCATTAATTTGCCAGTTTCAAAGGTGCGCCCTATAGCTACTACCCCGTTATGAGGTTCAACTGGTTCCTTGATGTCAATTTTTGCTGTTCGACGACAATGATAACCCCTGATGGTGACGATTGCGATATTGTATTGTAAATCATAATGTTTCAATTTTCCCTTGGCACATCGCTTGTTTGGAAGGTACACTTGAATCTGTGTTAACAGCAAAGTGAGAATTAAGAAATCCAATGAAGTAAGAGTATAGAATAATTTGCAGTCCAAACCTCCAATTTATTATCAATGACGTTTTCCTTAGGAATAGTAACCAAACTTGCTGACGTAACGGATACTTCCAAACGTTGACGTATCGGATACCGATACTCCTCCGATACGTATCGGACACCGATACTCCACCGATCCGTGTCGGACGCGTATCATTCATATTTATGATTCTTAAATAATTAAAATAATTTTGATACTTGACCGACACCTCGTTGATTCTTTCTGGATACCTCCAGCCCTGACCCAACCCTCGTTCGAGACTCATAAAAGCACTCTTTCCACCAATAACATGACCCCTGATCCCATTCTCTCGATTATCCTCACGTAAGGAGACGGCATCGTTTGTTACTGCAAGCCTATAATTCTTTCTGCTCACCAGTTACAAATAGCCAGTTGTCGAGTTTGTCATGCTAGAAAGGAGAATTGTAAGGGGGACTAAAAGATGATTGCATATGGATGCATTATACTCAATCTACTAGGTAATTGCATTTAGTTTTAAGCAAAAAACTGTAATATTATATATATACATAGAAAAAAATATATATGCAGGCGTATCGCCGTATCGATGTTTTTGAGAAAATGCCGTATCGCGGTATCGCCGTATCGCGTACCGGTACCGGTATCGCCGTATCGGGGTAACATAGTACCTAGGTATACCGGAAGGCAAGAACTTGAGAACTTTTTCCTTTGGCACGAAATATGTACCTTCATTAGTGTTATAGAAAACATTTGTGCCAACAAAGTTCCCATCAAAGTCAAAAAGGGGCCCTCCAATGCCAGACTATGAAAACAAATAAATAGATAAGTCATGTCAAGCTTAGCACAAATAAAGTCACACTAAAAAGAATTACATATGCAAAAGTGATTTATTTTTAACGCCCAACAAAGTACAGTTTAGTGCATATAATGATATATTCGGCCACTCAATTATTTGATTCCAGAGTGTTAGGAAATAAGGAGAGAAATCAGCAAGTCACCTCAATGAATTTACATGTGGCGATCATGCTTCCACCATATGATTCGCTTGATCTGTCTGTCACTACCCCGGTTGAGTATGTTAAGTCGCCTGACTCGAAATCACGTCCTAGAGCTACCACATTGCTATTATATCCAGATTGAATGTGATGATCCAGACATGCTTCTCTGCAACCAGGGACGGTCCTGAAGTTGATAACAGCAATATTGAGATCATAATCAATGTCTCTCGTCCACCCATCTACCATTTCATTACTTGGAAGCCACACATAAGTCTGCAATGATAAAGTGACAACAGGTCTACAGAATTATTAACAATACGTTAAATAGGCAGCAACAGAGCCGAGAAAAAAAAAAATAGCAGCACATACCGAAAAATCTTCCATCCATCTGCTGTGTTCCGAAGATCTCATCACATTTGCTGAAGTCAGAACACTAGGAAAAAATGAATCTATATGAACAACAGTGCCTGAGTATGCACAACGAAACTGATATCCTGCGCAATCATAATTTCAACTTCAGAACTGATCGCTTAACACAAATATGGAAATATTTTGAATAAGGAATCACCATTGTATGAACCGAGCGATACAACAGTTCCAGATGTTTTTGAAACAACTTCTTTACTCAGTCCACTACATCCACCTTGACCGGAATCAGCAATGCGGGCCAATTCCTCATCAGAAGTATTATCCAAATGCAAGTTTCCTAATTAAGGAGTAACACACAGTCACACAACTGTTATTGCTAAAAATAGAGTTGTGTAAATACATGCAAAAGAAAAAGGATGAGTCAACAACTCACTTGCCACTCCACTACTACTACTACCGCAAGCGTTAGGTTTTTCGTTTGAGCTAGTTGCACAATCTCCTCTTGGCTCATTTGCCATGTTTTCCAACCTGAAGCAGAAGGAATAAAACCCAAATGTTAAGTCATCACTAGCAGTTGAATTACAACACTGACGAACTGGTTATTGATACGGGGACAAAAACCGAACGTCCAAAAAACTACATACAAAGGTAACAAAAGTAAAGTAGAATTCGCATAATTGATTTGATGCTTGGCTACTTGAGCTCTAACAGACAACAAATTTGTTAGATAAACAAAAGTATGGCAAAAACAAGAGTTCTAGGGTTGCTATTACCAGAAGATGCAACGGAATTGTTTTCGGTTTGTTATGATTTCAGACGATCAGAATCCTTACCTAGTGAGGAGGGATGGAGGGGAGGCCGGGAGGGGAAGCTATGTTGCACGCCTCCTCTTGAACCAGGGCGCGGGGTACGGACAGGCGGTCGGAACGCGAGGCGGAGTAGCGACCACCGGCGAGTCGGCGACGCCGAATAGCCGCCGCTGCAGTTGTGTTGTGCCGCCAAATCCTTCTGGGCAGCAGGAGAGCAGACAGCGGAGAGCGTTCGGTCCTTGGATTGGAAGCGTGGATCGCAGGCCGGACTCTGGGTCAAACTGAAGTGGGCTTTGGAGTCTAGCGCACTTGGAGTCCAACTCGGATGCGTTAGACTCGATTGGGTTTCTAACCTGGAACTTCTCTGGTTTTCGTTTCGGCCCAAATATAAATTCGAAAGGGCCGGAAACCTCTCAGCCTCTCGCAATCAGGACAGGATTTCTCGTTCACGATCTCCCATGGAGGAAAGCCGCAAGCGACGACGGTGCCATCCTCCTCGACTTTCTCCTCCTCCTCCTCCACGAGGGTCGTTGCTCGTAGACTTTGGTGAGAAAATCATCTCCCGCCAAACTCCTCCCCAAATCGAGTTTGTTTAATTTAAATTTGTGTTGTTCCCAGTTAAATGGTTGAGGCATGGTGGGGTGGTATTGGTTCTGTTTGAGACGCCATCTGGCTTTGCTCTGCTGAGTTTCAATGGGATCGAACTGTTCCGCGAAAACGCCTTGGAGGTACTTGCTTTGTCCTGCATTTATTTCGCTTTATAATATGCTTGCTTGCCCGTGTCGTCCTTGTCATCAGCCTTTCTGTGTTCTCTTGCAGAATATTTGGGCAGACTTCGTCATGGAGTCCGACGCGGAAATGGTCAGTTCCGCTTTCTTATTTCAACCAAGCAGGGTATTCCATTGCTAAGTTGAAGATAGGGATCATTCAGTTACAGTACTGTAACAAATGAAGACTTAAATAATCCTAAATTTGTTCTCCCTCCGCTCACGGTCGAGAGACATGAAAGAATGCTTGAAATGATTTTCCTTGTTTGTGTGATGTTTGAAATTGTATAAACACTGTTTGCTTTTTCTATCAGATCGTCTCCCTGAGAGAATTTCAAAATTTTGAGGATAAGGCCAACGCCATTAAGCATGACACTGGTGTGAGCGATCAGCTTGCTAACATGATCAGGAAGCATGTCCACCCTGAGATGAAACTAGTTGTTGGAAAGCTTGAGCACAAAGAAATCATAGAAGCAAGCTTGGTGAGCGCAACTTTCTGTCGATTGGCTACATTTTTATATGAGCAATTTTGAGCGCTAAACTTGCTGTGGCTTTAATTTTTCAGAGCATATACTGCCTGTTTGATGAGGTTGTGATGGAGGTGATGTGGGGCCTAAAAAATCTCATGAAGAGTCTAGTGCCCGAAGAAAAACTAGAGCTGCCAAAGGAGGACCGCCTCCTCATGAGTTATGGAATGAAAATTGTCCTGGATCGTCATGGCTTTAACGTCAAACCTGAGATGGTGAGCTCATCATTCCCTTCTCCATGTTGTCTGACGTGGAATGTTTTCTGTTTCATTCCTCCCTGTCATGTAGTGTTACACTTTCCCATAGTTTGCGCACTTTGAGACTTTAATTTTCACTAGCCAAAGGTTTAACTTTGAGGCCACCTCTATACTTTTACAGTAACTTCGTTCTGCCTGCTATTCGGTTATTCTGGTAGTGATGAAGCGATCCTTCTTGTGTAGTACAGGTTAATAGAGATATTATTGAGATGGCAGGCGCTTTGCATTCGTGTGATTCATGTATGGACCACCATGCTGCGTTCTTGCGACGTGGCCATGAACAACTCGAGAAGGTATCTGGAATGAATTCTCAGAACTGGGATTCGCTGAAAGTGGCAACTGCGCTCAAGTTAATATGCTACCCTGAAGAGGAAGTTGATGTCACATTGACTCCTGATTCTCGAGAGGTAAATTATCATAATTTTTGCAGTACATATTTATTCTCAGCTTCTAGCTGTGCATTAGTCGTAAACTTTTCATTCAAGTAATGAGCCCACACGGGCGATTCTGTCAGGTGTTGTCCGTATATGAGGCGAGAAAACTGATGACCGACGCACCCCTATATGAAAGTAAGCTCGATAAGAGGGCTTGCTTGATAACCTATAAACAAATCAGGCATTCCCATGGAATTAGGATTAAGGCGCTAGGAGCGTTGAGGTTCTTCGTCAAGCAGGCCAAAGAAGCATGTGAAGCGGAAGAAGTTGTTTGGAAGCCACAAGTGGACGGTGAGCCCACAGACATGAGCGCAGTCTGATTCCAATTGGATACGGGTCGATCTGAAGTTGCCACCAAGGGGCATTCGATGTGCATGGTTGTCGTAAAGACAGGGCGTTTGTATATCAGGGCAATGTGACTCTAAGCTCAATTCTTTGGTGCTCAAAATGAAAGATATGCATACACCTACATAGTTCAGGTTTATGATTTCCTCTGTTGGAGCCATCGATCTAGTCATCAACATGGATATATCTCATGTTCGAGCATTGTTATCCAGCGCGATCGAACGCACATATGCAAACCCTACCTTTATGAACATCTTCGAAGGCTGAGCTGGCAAATCGTCGAGATTGACGAAGTCACTACTGAGTGTCACCTATCACTGAAAGCACAACGGCGTTAAATCCTAAAAAAAATTGCTCCCACGGAAAGTCGAACCTAGGACCTGAGGTGCTAGTGAGGCCGTTCAATTAAGAAAAGATCTCCTTTGTTAAGCGGCTCACCACTTGCATGCATAAAAGTTAAAATAAGGAGAAAAGTCTATATGAAATAAGGCAATCATTAGAAAACAAATCATGGTCGTTAACCAAAAACAAGCAAACACAAATTGCTGCCCATGTGGTATACCTTTTTCCCCTTCACACTATATTTTTGTTAATGCAAAATCAATCGATTGAGGCTTGATAGAACATTCAGTGTCTAGCTAGGTAGCTGCTCTTTTTTGTTAAAAAAAAAGGCCAGGTAAGTGCTTCCTCCGACGGGCTGCGGGCTGCTACGGCAGTCTGCGGTCTGCGGATCTGGAAGCTGTGGCGTCGAAGACGGCGGCGGGTCTTCCGGTGAGGCCTCGTAGAGCTTTATTTCCCTCCGTCTGCTCTTGTCCTCCGGTGTGCGGAGGTCCTTGACGGCGGCCCGGCGTTGTGGAGGCGGACCTTAAGCGCTGTGCCGCGCGCGTCATCGTTGGCGTGTGCTGCCGTGCTCCAGATGGTGAGCGTGAGGCCCATCGTGGTCCATCTCCTTCCGCCGTGTGGCCCGGTTGGGCTGCCGCCGTGGTTGAAGCTGTCTGTCATTCCTGGCTAGAGCGGCGGTATGGTGAAGCTTTTGCCCGACGTGTCGGAGTAGCGGCGATGACGACGCGTTTTAGTGGATTAAGTCTCCAAGCTTCCGCCGTCTTGACGACGTCTTTCTCTCCGCCGTCGCCGTTGAGCTTATGGAGTGTAGTGGAGAGTTGTCGGCGGATCTATGGCTCTGTTGGGCGAGGGGTTCGTTGGCATTGTTTCTTTGGTACCTCTCACCGCGTGGTGACAGTCGTGCATCGGATGTTTCCAATAATCTCTTCGATGGACGCGTTTTGCTGTTTCTGGGTATAGATGTAGGGGAGTTCGTGTGTGTTTGAGTGAGTCGTATCTCCTTGAATGTATATGAACAGATACTACATTTAGATTCAGATGTGAGAGGTTCAAAAAAAGTTTTGCTTTATTTATTCACTAGGATTCTATTGCTCCAGCTGGTTATATCTGTAGTAGTAACTTTCAAAGAAGTGGAGTGCACATGCTTCTCACAATGACCCTAATTTCCAGATTCCGACTTCTGCGTCGTTGAATAAGATGGTTGATATGCAGCGTGCGTCAATCCCTGGCCATTCGCTCGGTCGCACGTTGGTGAAACTGATACATCAGCAGGCCGGAGCCGTGCAAATCTTGCTGCTGCTACTTTAATTAGTCCTAGATGCTTTGCTAGTGTTACACTATAAATAAGAAGGCAGCAACCGATTGGCAATCACAGCCACCTACACAGACGCACGGGCTCTTCGATCCATGTCATTGTTCTCAGTTCTCACCAACAACAACATAAGTGACCAGTGGCGGACCCAGCGAAAAATTTTAGGTATGGCGAAACCGCCACATAAAATTTGTGGAACGGAAAATATGAACCATGCCGATCAATTAAAAGTAGGAAGATGAAGCAAGATATACCTTTCACGAATTAAATAGTATAATATTTGAACATACATCAAAGTGAGATGAAGAACCTGCCAATCCAGTATATAAATGAGACACCACCTTGTGTTTCTGTTGCATTTTCGGATTGGGCTGGTCCCCTTTGCACTTGCACTTCACCTTCTACACCAGTCACACTTTCATGGGTGCTTGGACCCGAGCCGCTCTCACTTGACAAGCTGCTAGTAAAGAAACTCTTCAAATCAACAAAATCAATTAATTTAACTAATCAGAAAACCTTTGTCGGCTCAATTTGCTAAACGAATGACCAAACAACCATGCAGTTGTATTTACCCAAGCTTTTGAATCGCTTCTTCCCTGGAGTTAAAGCATTGGTGAGCAGCTGGGGAGCCTGCCGTGCGGCACTGCTGGGGATTGGGGAATGGCGATTTTGAAACGGAGCAGCCGGCGCCCGGCGACCGGAAGGAGAGTGCGCACGACAGGGCAAGGATGGTGGCGTCGATGGAGGATTTTTCTGGGCTGCCGTTCCTCATCTGGGCCTTTCTTCCTACCCTGCTCCAAGCAATGAACTAAAAGCCCATTCACTGGCCTACAAGGCCCGTAACCCTTCAGCTGGTCTTCTCCCTCTGGAGAGCAACGAACAGAACAGAGAGCTCCCATCCATGGCGAAAATTCGACCTGGGACTGATTGGGGCACAGATTTGAGGAGGGGTAGGAGGGATTTGGCGCCGGAGTTAGGTATGGCGGCCGCCATACCTCGCCATATTGGTGGGTCCGCCTCTGTAAGTGACGTAGCGAGAAGAAGGCTCCAGCCTCCATTTCTAGCTCGCGCTCTCAGAGACTCCATCAGCCGCTGCTATATTTGTCCATCAGATGAGTGTGAGAGAGAAATAACTAACTGACCACCCATCGAGCACTGTCACACGTGTGGACTAGGTTAATTACATTTCCACTGCCCGTCCTCTCGCGCTCGGCTCGCTGAGTTCCTCCGAGAATCTTGGACGGCCGGCCGGCCTTGTTCCTGCCGGGCCGGGGCATGCATGGGCGGCAGTGGCACATGACGATTCCTCCTCTCGGATAGCACATCGTCGATCACTGCGCGTCCTTCATCATCTTCTGTTGTGTCGTAGATAACCTCGCACCGCACGCACGAGCGCGCGACGGCGGCGGCAGAGAGAGATCGTCGGAGATGACGATGGCCGGCGGCGGCGGCGGCGCCAGGGAGGTGGTGTGTGTGCCGATGATGAAGGCGACGTCGGAGGGCGCGTGGCAGGGGGACAACCCGCTGCGGTTTTCGCTGCCGCTCATCATCCTGCAGGTCTGCCTCGTCCTCGCCCTCACCCGCGGCCTCGCCTTCGCGCTCCGCCCGCTCCGCCAGCCCCGCGTCATCGCAGAGATCATCGTAAGTTCATTACCTCTCCATCCATGGATCACTACTTGTATATATGTTTGTATAAATTCATCCATCCCACATGCATGTAGCTTAATTTGCTCGCTAGCTCTTGGTTGCATCATCCAAGCTTGCATGATGCGATATTAGTTCCTGAACCTTTTCATGCACGAGGTTGGGTGAATGGTGAATCGTAACTGGGAATTTCTTCATCCTTTACTTTGAGAAAACAAATTAAAGGCAGGCGCTGTGCCGTTCATATCGGAGAAAAGACAAGTATATTCGCTCGAGTGATATACAATATATTGTTATTTAATTTGCTTCTGAATAATGTTTCTGAAAATATGAAGCTAGGTTTCTGGACCCCAAAAAAACTTAGCTTAGTTTTATCATATCCTAGTTTTATCGTTTTATCTTTCCCTATTGTGGGAACCGCACCGCAAAAATCACAAGCTCTTATGATCTCCCCCAACTTCATATGCTTATGAGCCATTGACAACCTTAAAACTGATTAACCTATGTACCGCACACGCAGTGGCGGACGCAGACTGAAAACGTACGGGGGCTTCCATGTTTTCTTGGGGGGGGGGGGGGGGGGGGGGGGGGGGCTTGAGCCCCCTGCTGGATCCGCCCCTGCACAGACGTGTAAAGCTTGCATTTGTCTACGACGCATGCCACATGCCAGCATAAGAAACGTAAAGGCAAATACAAAACATACACGGCATGATATGAGAATTTACAATAACATTTTATTCAACAGAGAAGATTTGATGTAGTTGACTTCATGGTTGTGTCGTTAACAAACCCACGAGTAAATTAAGCAACTTCGAGCATAAACCATCATAAAGTTTGATTTACTCAGTGGCTTTAACTACTATTTCCCAATACCTAATTCATGCATTTATCTTCTGCTTACATCGTTATTCCCCAGACGTGTTTGCTTGTTTTAGCTTGAGCGTGTGAGGCATGTCCACGCAAATTTTCTACTGTCATACCCACACACGCATATCAACCTCTCGTAGTTTTGACTTTTGGCCATCCCGAATCTGGATATAGACAGACGTGATGCATTGTGCCCATTATATTTTTCTTTGTTGCTGACTGAGGAAAGAAGAAACTAAGACTTATACGGGCGGGAATGATTTTCGCATGTATAGTGCTATACCAGTGCCACTGCTACGTACTGCTTCACCATGTGTTGTGCAACACTGCACTGTGCTGATAACAGCTTTGATGGATGGCAAATTGGCAATAATGCAGGGCGGCATCCTCCTGGGCCCGTCGGCGCTTGGGCGGAACAAGGTGTTCCTGAGCAGCGTGTTCCCCACGGAGAGCCTGACAGTGCTGGACACGCTGGCGAACGTGGGCCTGCTGTTCTTCCTGTTCCTGGTGGGCCTGGAGCTTGACCCGGCGTCGCTCCGGCGCACGGGGCGCACGGCCCTGGCCATCGCGGTGGCCGGCATGTCGCTCCCCTTCGCGCTGGGCGTGGGCTCCTCCCTGGCGCTGCGAGCCGCCGTGGCGCCCGACGCGCCGCGCGGCCCGCTGATCGTGTTCATGGGCGTGGCGCTGTCCATCACGGCGTTCCCGGTGCTGGCCCGCATCCTGGCGGAGCTGAAGCTCCTGACCACCGACCTGGGCCGCATGGCCATGTCGGCGGCGGCCGTGAACGACATCACGGCGTGGATCCTTCTCGCCCTAGCCATCGCGCTGTCCGGGACGGGCTCGCCGTTCGTGTCGGTGTACGTCCTCCTCTGCGGCGTGGGCTTCGTCGGCGCCGCCGCCATCCTCGTCCGGCCCGCGCTGGTCTACATGGCGCGGCGGTCCCCGGCCGGGGAGCCCGTGAAGGAGTCGTTCGTGTGCGCGACGCTGGCCGTGGTGCTGGCGGCCGGGTTCGCGACGGACGCGATCGGCATCCACGCGCTGTTCGGCGCGTTCGTGATCGGGGTGCTGGTGCCCAAGGAAGGCAGCAGCGCGTACGCGGGCGCGCTGACGGAGAAGATCGAGGACGTGGTGTCGGCGCTGTTCCTGCCGCTCTACTTCGTCTCCAGCGGGCTCAAGACGGACGTGGCCACCATCTCGGGCGCCAAGTCGTGGGGCCTGCTCGCGCTCGTCACCGCCACGGCGTGCACGGGCAAGATCGGCGGCACGGTGCTGGCGTCGCTGGCCATGCGCGTCCCCGTCCGCGAGGCCCTCGCGCTGGGCCTGCTGATGAACACCAAGGGCCTGGTCGAGCTCATCGTGCTCAACATCGGACGCGACCGCAAGGTGCTCAACGAGGAGGCGTTCGCCATCCTCGTGCTCATGGCGCTGATTACAACCTTCATGACGACACCCGCGGTGACCGCCGTGTACAGGCCCGCCCGGCGCGGCGCGTCGTACGAGCACCGCACCGTGGAGCGCGCCGACGCCGACACGGAGCTGCGGGTGCTGGGATGTTTCCACGCCAGCCGCGGCATCCCCACGCTGATCAACCTCGTGGAGGCGTCGCGCGGGACGCGAAGGGGCAAGCTCACCATGTACGCCATGCACCTCGTCGAGCTCTCCGAGCGCTCGTCCGCCATCTCCATGGTGCAGCGCGCGCGCCGCAACGGCCTGCCCTTCTACAGCACCACCGGTTCCCGCGGCGGCGGCGGCGAGGAGGTGGTGGTGGCGTTCGAGGCGTTCCAGCGGCTGAGCGCCGTGGCGGTGCGGCCCATGACGGCCATCTCCGACCTGGCCACCATCCACGAGGACATCGTCGCGTCGGCGCTGCATAAGCGCGCGGCCGTCATCGTGCTGCCGTTCCACAAGATGCTCTGCCACGACGGCACGCTGGAGCCCGTGGACCGGGCGTACCACCGCGTCAACGTCCGCGTGCTCCGCGCCGCGCCCTGCTCCGTCGCCGTCCTCGTCGACCGCGTCCTCGGCGGCGCCGCCCAGGTCTCGGCGCCCGACGTCTCCTACTCCGTCCTCGTCCTCTTCTTCGGCGGGCCCGACGACCGCGAGGCGCTCGCGTACGCCGCGCGCATGGGCGAGCACCCGGGCATCGAGCTCACCGTCGCCCGATTCACCGCGGCCGCCAATAAGCTCAACGACGACGAGCTCGCCAAAGACGAAGAGGCCCTGCACAGATACGTCCCCAGGCCAGCGCCGTTGAAGTCCGGAGGAGGAGACGGGTCCGTCAAGTACGAGGAAACCACGGTGACGGATCGGCTGGAAGTGACGTCCGCCATCAAGGTGCTGGGCAGAGGGAAGACCCTCGTCGTGGCCGGGCGGTCGGCGCCGACGACGCCGCTCGTCGAGAAGAGCGACTGCCCGGAGCTGGGCCCCGTCGGGAGCTACCTGGCGACGCCGGAGTTCTCGACGACGGCGTCCGTGCTCGTTGTGCAACGGTACAACCGGAGGACCGACCCCACCTGCAGGCAGGAAGGGGAGGAGGACGTGGAGGAAGCCGTCGTGCCGGTGCCGTCCCCCAACTACACGCCCACTCGGCCGGACGAGTCAGAGTCGTCGCAGCACGGTACGTGAGAGTGGAGACACGTATGGCGATTACTTGTTTTAAGCTTGGGGTGATTGTACATAGGCAAATCAAAGCAGCAATTAAGAAGTAGCAGCAGTGTGTAACGTTAATTTGGAGTTAGATTAATTTAGCTTGCAAGTCTGTCCTAGCCAGGGGCTGAAGAAAAGTGTTTGCAGATAGAATGTGCTGATGGGAGACGAAAGGCAAACAAGAAAATGACCGATCAGTTCAGAATCAATTAATTGCAAGGTACGAGAGTGTTTCTTCGTACTAGCGTACATTTTGATTGATGGCACCAGCTAATATGGTGGATCCGCTCCTGATTCAACACTACTCAGCATGTCATGCCCATCATTCCTCTGCTGCGATAAATACCTGACTATGTTGAAAGCATCCGTGACGATACCAATAGGGAAAATGAAAATTTGTGATGGCCAGAAAGGAACAAGAAGTTTGTTTATGGTCAGAAACGAATTTTCCCAATTAAGAAGGAGGACAACCAGTAAATGACTACAATTTACTAGCATAAAGGCAATTTATTAGTGTAAATGTCTAACTAATCAAAGAAGATATTTGAGAATAATATGTGCGTGTGTGGTTGGGGGGGGGGGGGGGGGGGGGCATTTATGACAACAGGTTGCTGAGCTTACCTGTCTAGGGGTGAGTTTGTATTGCGCCCATCACTCACCAAGCAACCACGCGAAAACCGTCGGTCCTTGGTTTCCAGCCGAGAGTCATCGCAACCATAGTGGTAAAAAATGTGGTGAAGCCATGCGTGGTGTGGCGAGTTGACGTCAAGGACATAAGTTTCTGTACTCACACATATAAATTCAACAACAGGGTTGTGTTCACACAGTACGACATAAATTTCTGTATTCACACAAAAACATATCTAGTTTTCGTCTATTGCATCACCATGATTAAAATTTCGCTATTAGGGGTTCATTTATATTATTATCATGTTTTATTGTGTCTTTGTTTCGTGTCACACCTTATTTGTGGTACACTTTTCCTCAGATTAGATGTACGTGTCAATTAGTATAGTAGAAAATACTCTACTTCCTTTTTGCTTAAGGTTTTTGGCGCTGGTGGAGGGGTGGGCATCGCTGCCGACCACGTCAACAAGAAGGCGGCCTCCGCCCACCCCCTCCCACCAGCCACCCCGTAGCGCATCAAGCACTCGGCCCAACCAGGCCCAGCTAGAAAATCCAGCAGCGCCATCATCGTCGTCAGTTCGTCACTCCAGCGTTGCGCCGCTCGCCACACGTCGTCGCGCATGAGCAGCGCGCCCGCCTACGTCACACACCAGCAGCGCACGCCGGCCGTCGCGCCCCGCAGACCAGCCACCGGAGCCGCCGGAGGAGATGTTCTAGGGCGTCAGAGCACATGTTCCAGTCTGTCGAAGCACATGTTCCAGTCCGCCGAAGCACATGTTCTAGGCCGTCGGAGGAGATGTTCCAGGCCACCGGAGCACATGTTCCAGGACGCCAGAGAAAAATGTTCTAGGCCGCCGGAGGAGATGTTCCAGGCCGCCGGAGCACATGTTCTAGGCCGCCAGAGTACATGTTCCAGGGTGCCGGAGCAAAATGTTCTAAGCCGCCGGAGGAGATGAAGAAAAAAGGAGACACGACGGCAGGCAGGGACGCACGGCTGCGGCGCGGGGTAGGACGGGGCACGACGGCGAGTCGCGACTAGGCGACGAGCACGGAGGCGCATGGAGGCGGCACCGTGGACTCAGGCCGCACGGAGGCTGCGACACGGCGGCGAGTCGCGGAGCCGTCGACGCCGCGGAGACGAGCGTGCGGCAAGGCAGCATGGGCCTAAGCGTGTACAGAGATTCCGGCCTGTTACGAGCCCAACAAAAAAAAAAAGAGAAGGCGGGGAGGGGTGGGCGGAGGGAGGCTGGCTGTTGCGGTGGGCGGAGGCGACGGTTTCCGCTGGTGGAGGGGCCCCTTTGTCTCAACATAGCTCCGTCATTGCACAAGATACAAAGCTATTGAGAGTAGCTTTAGCAATGGATAACTTAAGGAGCAGATCACAAGATACAGAGCTATTGTCATAGCCCTAGGTTCGATTTAATTGTGATGGCAACAACTATAGTATGGTCGATTTAGTCAGTTGACGACCACCATTCAGCTCTCCCTTTTATTCATTTTTCCGTTTGGCGAGTTGGACACTCTTCTTACTTTCATGCGATGTGAAGTCGACAATCAATTGCTATTTTGGGTGGCCATAACTAAGCAAGTTATGCGATCCCTACGAACAACACTACACGCATGTCATATTGTCATGACCTATCATTCCTCTGCTTCATTATTGACAACCTATTTTTGCTGAGGTTACCAGTCCAGGGGCGACTTTGTATTACCGCCATCACTCGCCAAGCAGCCACGCCTGAGCTTACAAGTCTAGGGCAACTTTGTATTTCCACCATCACTCGCCAAGCAGCCACGCGAAAAATGTCGGTCCTTGGTTTTCAGCAGAGAGTCATCGCAACCATAGTGGTAAAAAAATCTAGCGAAGCCATGCGTGGCTTGGCGAGTTGACGCCAAGGACATAAGTTTCTGTACTCACACATATAAATTCAACAACACGGTTGTGTTCACACAACACGACATAAATTTTTGTATTCACACAAGAACATCTCTAGTTTTCGTCTATTGCACCACCATAATTAAATTATCGTTATTAGGGGTTCATTTATATTATTATCATGGTTTATTGCGTCTTTGTTTGGTGTCACTTTATTTTTGATACTCTTTTCCTCGGTTTGGATGTACGTGTTAATTAGTAGAGTAGAAAATACTCTACTTCCTTTTTGCTTATGGCTTTTGGCGCTGATATTCTCAATTTTTTTTTCTCAATTAGTCTTTTTGTTTGTGTATTGCAGTGTGACACATATGCAATGATGAATCTAATGATATTTTCTTGGTACCATAAATATTCACATTTTTTGTAAAAGTTTGGTCAAAGTTAAAATGATTTGACATAAGACAAAACAAGAATATATCACTTTGCGAAAGGGCCACTAGTCTGGTTAGAGAACCTGAGTAGCATCTAGCAGACCTGGGTTCAACTCCGTGTGGGATCGAATAACCAGACTGGAATAAAAAACTAAAAAAATAGGTTGGAGTTTCTCATGCTGACTTCGGTCAAAAAAAAAAGTTTAGGGTTTCTCATGCTGACTTCGGTAAAAAAAATATATCATTTTTTCTGTAAAAGCTTGGTCAAAGTTAAAATGATGTAGAATGTTGCAATATGCTGTATTCAAAGTTGAACCTATAGTGTTAATTTTACAATTTTGAACGCACAAAATCACTGCTCCATAAGATTGGGCTTTTGCAGGTTATAAGGCCCATATGCTACCATGAGAAAAGATCGTGTACTATGGTAAGGCATTTCCCGCCGCGGACTCTCCCCCTTCCGCCGTCTGGATCTCGACATCGATGGGGCATAAGCGAAACAAGCGTCGTCCTCCGCCTCCACCTCCACCTCCGGGGGCATCGCTCGTTGATTTTAGTAAGTTAATCTAACAGCTCTGCTTCATCCTCCTCCTATCTGTTAGGCCAGGTTACCTTGTGGGAAATCCTATGGCCGGAGTCTGACCTTGTCGGTGTACATGTATGCCCCGTAGATATCAGAGAGATTTACCGACGCAATTCTTACGAAACTGGTTTAGATTCGATTCCACAAACCCGAAAGCCTCCCCCCATCTGCTAGGTAGGGTTTGGGGATTGGTGAGGCCTGGAATTACGGGAGGCCGCGGCCACTCCGGCGGTGGCTTCCCCGGATCTGCCGGTTGGCATTAGGGCGTTGCCGATAACACGAGAGAAGGTGATGTAGCGTCTAGGCTGCAGTTGCGGAGGCGGGAGATAGGGTCTTCAGCCTCTGATACACGGCTGACTTGACCCTGGTATCTAAATATGCGATTTGTTGACGTGCTTTTTTGGTTGCCTGAGTTTTTCTTCACATGTATGCTCACTGGCGGAGCCAGTAAAGGGCCAGCCGGGGCCATAGCCCCCCCTTGGCCTGAAAAAATTTCTGCATATCTAGACCTATTTGCTTTGCTAATGGTAAGTTGGGGCTCCGATCCTAGCATCTAGAGCGCATCTGTGTCCTTGTTTAGCTTCAAGTGCTCTTGTTCACCCCAAAATCCTCACACCCGCTGCCGTAGACCAGGAAAGATTCTCACACGACGCTGCTGGCAGAGACCATGAGAGAGAAAAGGAGCAGGCAATGTGCTTGCTGTAGGCAAGTTCTACATGTATGGACATGACGATGACAACAGTTCGTATAAATGGACATGGAAACGATATCACGTCTAGCACTAGGCTTCCATACTTACCTTGACATTGCTGCCGGCCCCTCCTATGATCTCTTGCTGGCTCCGCCACTGTGTATGCTCGCAGTTGAGTGGTTGGGAGAGTGTGGACGTATATTGGTGCTGTTTGAGACGCCCTCTGGCTTTGCACTTTTCGGTTATGATGGTCTCAGACTCTTCCGCCCAAAAGCCTTGCAGGTGCTTTCCTTTCCTGTTCCTTTGTTCTGCTGATGCGACTGCTTTCCCTTGTCATCAGTCTAATTTTTCTGGCTTATCTCTTGTCTAATGCAGAACATCTGGGCAGACTTCGCCAAGGATTACATAGCAAAAGATGTAAGTAGCAGCAATCTTGCACGATTCATTTTTAATCTTTTTTGGAGGAGTATAAACACGAGTTCATTGCCCATTGTTTGTTAACCAATTTAGCAAACTGAATACACGTTTTTTTGTTATCCATGAAGTTTTTTGGAAGCATGTAGTGTTACACTGTTATGGGTAAGCATGCGCGCTAAAAAACTGTCTTTTTGAAAGGGTTACCATGGGCAATAAATTTTCTAATAAAGAATCAGTTGCGTGAGTTAAATCCTTCAGGGGTATTGATACACACCAATCTGACTAGTAGCTGCTACCTAAAGATGTTTTGAGGCTTGTATGGGGAATCCTACTAAAGAATGCACTGTATTTTGTTTTCTATGCATCACGTTACCTTAGCACATAAACCTATTTTAATTACACAGTAATAATTTGATAATGAAGACTTAAGTAAGGCAATATCTTTAATGTTGAGGTTTATGGTCGAGGTGCATATCTACTGAATCGTCGGCCTTGATTCATGATCGAGGGACTTGGCATGATATTTTTCATTGATTATTTTTCTACACTTTTAATGTATTCGTTGTCCATTTCTCTATCAGAAAGTCTTCCTAAAGGAATTTCAAGTCTTTAAGGACAAGGCCAGCACCATTAATCTTGAAACTGGCGTTAGTGATCAACTTGCTAAGATGATTAAGAAGCATATCCGCCCTGGGCAGAAGTTAGCTGTTGGAAAGCATGAATATAAGCTTATCATCGAAGCGAGATTGGTCAGTGCAAAGCATCTCTTGTTTTCTTACATCTGTGAGCAATTTTGGGGACCAGTTTTGATGTGTGGATTCTTTTCAGAAAATATCCTGCCTGTTTGATAAACATGTTATGGAGGTGATGTGGGGACTGAAGAACCTCATGAGAAGTCTAGTGCCGCAAGAAGAATTGGAGCTAGCAGCGGAGGACCGCCTCCCCATGAGTGAAGGATTGAAGATGGTCTTGAAGGACCATGGCTTTGATGTTGAGCCTAAGATGGTAGAGTCATCACTTCCTTTACCATGTCAGACATGGAAATGCTGTCTGCTCTATTTTTCCCTGTCAGCTTATGAACTAGACGAAGTTTTATTTATGTGATGTTTCAACAGAATCTTTTATGTCCTCTGCACTTTTCTATTTGTGATGAAGTGATGCTCTTGTCCTTCAGGTTAGTAGGCGCATTATCGATATGGCACATGCTTTGTATGAATGTGACCTCTGTGTCGACAAATATTCTGGGCAATTACGCAGTGCTGGTAGCATAATTCAGGAGGTATCTGGCATTGACACTCAGGGTTGGACTCTGCTGAAACTTGCTTCTGCTCTTAAGATAATATGTTCCCCTCTCGAAAAGCATGGCCCTGAGGTAAGCCATCATGTTTTTGCAAATATTCTTGTTGCTGTGCATTTGACGGAAAAACTCAAATAATTGACCCAAGCTTGTTTCTCTCAGATGTTTTCAGATGTTGAGGTATCAAAATTACTGGCTGGGTTATCTCAATACCAGGAAAAGTTCCTTAAGAATACTTGTTTGGGAATTTTCGAAGAGATTGTATGGGCTAACGGGGTTAAGAATGAGGCAAAAGGACTGCTGAATTCCTTGGTTAAGGAGGCCAGAGCTGGCGATGCATATGAAGTTGGTGGAGCAGAGTCGCCTCAGAAGAACCAGTAGCCATCTGAGAAGAGAACCTCTGGTACACCATTTTGCTGTACAAGGAATGCTTGTTGGTAAACCATTTTGATGTAAGGAGTGCTTGCAGGTAAGTCATTTTCCTGCACGGAATGCTTTACAGATTACCTGATAACCGTACGTATGCAACGCTACCGTCATGCAGTACCTGAGTCGAGGCCTGCCGAGGCGCGCGCCAGTACCACGGCTCAGCCGCTATGCCAGACCTTCCGGACAGCGGCAGCCGGCATATCCCAAAGCTAGCGTGAGTCCGACCACCGTAGTTCAGCAACGGCTAACAATGTGGTAACATGCAGGCCAGCTGATCTAGCGTAAGTACTGTGTATAAGTAGAAGAACCTGTTGGTTTTTTTTTTTTTTTTTTTTTTTTTGAGGGGCAGAAGAACCTGTTGGTGTTCTCGACGCGAACCTGTTTTGTTGTGGTGCGAATTGAAGCTCCGTTGTCCGTTCAGACTCAGGCAGCCCACGGCCCACCACACCGCGCGGCCGAGAAATGGCCTGTCGAGGCACCACAGCCCAGAATTCGTCGCAGTCGCCCATGACCTGTGGCTTAACGGCAGGCCTCAAAAGAGGTTGAAGCCCAGCTGCTATCACGGGCCAGTACGCACCAACCCGGGCCGTCTAATGCATCCGAATTCCGAAACCGAGCCAGCCCTTCCTGCAATCCTCCTGCCTGTCCTGCGTTGTTGATGATGATTTGGTCCCTCCTGAAATCCAACGAGTAATTTAACAACGGAGGTCGCAGCAGTAGCAGCTGTTGTGATCTCTGCATTGCTTGCCGCCGCCGCCGCCGCTGTCCACTGAAATACTAAATGAGATCACGCATGTGCAGGAATGATCGAGAGCGACTGAGCGAGGTAAAGCTTAATTACGCGGGTAGTTTATACCCTCTACTCCTCTAGTGGTCCATAACTCTGTACGAGTATTCATATACTAGTAACAGTGGAAACTGACATGTTGGCCACTACCACCGACGGATTGCAGAGTCACTTGGTGTACATTAATCGCATCACTCTGTCTCACTTCATCATGACTCTAAATCTCATTTTCAGTTTCGTTTGGGCAACCATGTCGCTGGCAATGTTTTGGTACTAATATAGGCACTAGTATCAAGTTTGTGTCCTTTTTCTAAAAGAAACATCGAAGGTTGTATAAGCACCGTTTTTGTTTTTTAACTTTGTATGACTTAACGCATAAGATATTGCTGTTTCAGCAGCAACATGTGCCTTAGTCTTTACTACTCCTTTTGAAGCCTATTTCTGCAAACGGAAGAACCGAAGAAACAAGTTACTGGCGCTTTTTGCATCCTTGGAAGATCAGACGCCAATGCACGGGGCTAAGCAACTCCACACGTTGTTCTTTCCCTTCCTGCTGTCACAACATTCCCGTTTCTCGCTTCTACTACTGCCTAACAAAACAACAGCGGCTAGATGTGGTATCTTTAATTACAGCTCGTAAAGCAGTAGCTCACCCTAAAGCTAGCTGTGAGCAGACTTTGTTAATTTGCACTCATCACAAAAGAAAAGCATTGTAGCACCGATAATTTCAAACCGGACGCCTTTTCTCTTCCCTCCTAGCTTTCGGATTCGAAATTTGTCTCTGTGTGGTTCTCCAAACCTGATAGCTTTAGACACCATGGTAGCTGAGCTGAGCGCTTCTAAAGCAGCAGTTCAGTCACTCAAAACTTTTTCTCACAATTTGAAAATCGTATAATACGGCAACACTTCATCGACAACAACAATAAAATGCAATGCCGGTTTAAGTTGCTGCTCGGAGTCGGACTCTCTTACCAAAATCCAGATATCAAGCAATCCGATAATGCACGTATCACATCACGCAGATCGCAAACGGAATGTACAGTGCATGCATGATAATGCAAAAGAACAGCACATGCAGGACCATTATCTGATAAGCATAGGCTCAATCTCATCATTTGATTGCTTACGCCAGCACATAGGAGTACATATCTCAGCACTAGATGCATCATTGATAGCATGGGAGGACGCTACTGCGACGGCTGCTGCTTTAATAGACCCCAAAATCAACCTGTTAAATACCACTTCTGCTTTTAAATTTGAGTATGGAGCGCAACAATTAATCATGGTGATCAATCGATCATGCCTGAAAACTGAACCCACTGACCTTGGAGTAGTAACATAATCAAGCACTATACCAGATGCACGGCTAAATTAAAAGCACTTGATTGAAGACTTTGTTAGGCATTGTACGAGTATGATATTGGTGGTTGTGGATCGAACAATATGGTATACCAATTACCAATTGCTGCATTAGTTCTTGAATTACTCCATTTCCGGTACAACATCGTACCACTGTATAAACCATAAAGTGGTAGTAGTTCTTAGCAATTTTTCAGGCCTGTACTGAAAGATAACCATTACACCGACGAATGAAGTTTTACATGCAGGGGATCGGTTAGCAGACAGGTGTACTGATCCCTCTTCATTTCTCGGTTGACAAGTGGCTGCAATACTGTCTTTTGCACTTGAAGCTTGTCACTTGACAAGTGGCTGCCAAAGAAAAATAGTCGCAATATTATCAGCTGTCGAAATGAAGACTTGGTATGGTCTAGAACCCGGGATCATTTTTATTTTTAAGTTCTGATAAGTCGAACCCATGGACGTCAGCGCTGAAGGCATCCAATTCAGGCACAAGACTTTAGCACGTTGGAGAGACCAGACGAGTTCCCAATCTGTCACGAAATTCACTCTGTTAACGGGAACAAAGCAAAGGCTATCATGGAAAGGGGCACAGGGAAAGGAGTGGCGAAAGTCGGAGCTGCATTGGCAATTGGGAAACCCTTGTTCTTCTTGCTCATCCTTCTTGCTCTCATCGTCTTTTGACCGCGACGCGCACTTGAAATAAAGCTGGCACACGAAATGTGGCTTGCCTCACCAGCTTCGTCAAAACTAACTGCTTTAGACCTGTGACCCTGGACTCTTTCTTGGTCCCTGCAAAGAGACATCATTCGCCTCATCCTGTTTACATGATTGAAGCCATCCCAGCCGCTTCAAAGATTTCACGTTTTGTGGATAAAAAAGCGTGATTTTGATTTGATCGAGTGGCATCCACATGATTCCACATACATGGGGTCCCAGATGGTACAAGCATCACATAATTTTTTTTCTACTGCCACTGACATTTTTTATACTCAGGGGCATCTCAAGAAACAGAACAGAGCTACTTGGGCAAAATACACAATTCATTCGTAGCTAAAATATTTAGAAGAAGTGTACAAAGATACCAATCGAAAAGGCCAAAAAAGAAAAAGAACGAAAAAACATGAACACCCTTAATCCCCTTAATTAACCCTCTTTATCCTCTCCACTAATTAGACGACACTACTAGTAAGCAAGCACTCCATCTCCAAGGAACGAGAGAAGTGTCAGCACCAGCTAATTCTTGTCTAAGTAAGCTAGGCTCGCTTCAGAATTCAGACGCCAACCCAAGGAAGCAAAGCTGCCGCGTTGGCATTTCTAGGTAGCTCGCTCGATCCTGCTCTCTCTGCTCCGCAGCGAGCTCTACCAGAAGCAGACGGACGCGGCCGTCGTCGTCCGGGCCTTGCTGCCGGCGCCGGAGAGGCGGCCGTATCGGAATCCGCCGCCGGCCCTGCGGGCGGAGCCGGAGCCGGAGCGGCGGCGCGTGGCCCATCCGAAGCAGAGGCGCAGGCGCGCGCGCAGGCGGCGGAGGCCCGTGGCCGCGGCGCGGCGCAGGCGGCGGAGCCCCGCCCAGACGACGCGGCGCGCGCGGGCGCGCGGCGAGCGCGAGGGGGCGTCGGCGTCGCGGGAGAAGTGGTAGCTCCGGAGGAAGAGCTGCCGCCGCTCCACCTGCCGCTCCCACCGCGCCATGTACTCCACGTACGGCCACGCCGCCGCCGCCGCCACCCCCGCCGGCCGCGCTGGCCCCATCCCAGCCGCCACTTGCACGGACATGGCGGTCGTTTCTTGGCTGCTCTGCTCCCCTGTTTTTGCTGGCTCTCTCTTGCGCAAGAACTGACGATTTGGCGAAGAGAAGCGCGCGGCGCCGCAAGATGTCGCAGGCGCAGCGGCGCGAAGAGGAGGAGGTGCGTTGTGATGCTTGGAGTGTGGAGTGGTGGTGGAGGAGGAGAATTAATAGGGGTGGCGCGGCGGCGAGGAGACGGAGGGGTTTGGCTGCTGTAGAGGTGAGGAAGGGAAGGGGAGATGGTTGGAGTGGGAGGGGAGGGTGGGCGGCTTTATGGTTTCCTTGGACGTTTTGCTTCCAACTGGGACTATTTCTAGTCGTATGAATTTTTGTTTTATTAATAACGAGGCGGTTTTAGAAGGGTTTGAGTTTTGCAGGGACAATCATGCGCTTTTTGATTGATCGGAAAGTGACGCCGCCGTTTTGTATCTTGTGGTCTGCGTTTACTAAAAAAAAAAACTCTCTGAGTATGCTACTAACTAGGAGTACTTGGTATTGTGATACGTAGATCATCGTATGTTAAAAACTGAACAAGTCTTTCTTGCAAACGGATGATAATGCGCGAGGATATCGTGTGGTGAGCTTATGGCGACGAATTGGCGCAGAGGAAAATTGATGGTTCTACTATTACATGTGAACCTGATTGCTAGCAAAAGTTAACATTGTTTTCACATCCAATAAGAATGACAATAATCCATCCATTGGTGTGAAATGGCGCGTGGAACTCATTCTAAAGTGAAGAGTAACAACACGCAGAAGCAGCACGTATCGGTGGGTCCACCAACCTTGTACTAATGACACTATGACCACGACTTTTTTTTAGTCTCCAAATTTCCATTTGGGTGTAATAAGCCGTACGGGGGAGGTGAAAGAACCGTTGGATGGGACAGGGTTTGACTCTACCCACATGAGCTGACATGAATGTCCTGCGCCTCGCCATCTCCCTCTGTCATCTGGAGATTCTTCAGAACCCGCGTGCGTGCGTGCCTGACACTCTGAAAAACGCATTTGCAAATCAGTGCGGGCGGGATTTGTGCAGGAACGCTTCCTGCTCGGTGCCCAAAGATAGCCGTAGCAGAATCTCAACAGCGACCTGGTTGTTCAGAAAAAGAATTTGTAAGTACGGGGAAACGCATCTAAATTTCTGTTTGTTTATGCTGGTACGGGTGCTCATAATCCCAGTCCGATGCAAGCAGGAGTAGAAGAAATGACAGGGGCCAAACGGAATCTGGCATTGACACAAGGGCCCAACAGTTAGTCTCCGGACGGGGAGCTTGGATCGCAATTCGCAAGGGTGTGGCGTGCCCCATGTCGTGGTACGGTGTGGCGAAAGATACACGAGTGGACGCCTCACTCCGCTATACATTCCGTGGCTGCTGCCTGCGCGCAGCCAAGCCTAGGGCTGGGCATTCGATTAACCCGGTTAATACGGTTCGGTTAATTCGGTTAAATGAAAAATCGGTTAATGAAAAATGGAAACCGATTTAGTACCAGAAATTTCATTAACCGCTTAAAATTAACCGAATTCACCGAATCAACCGAAATTTGCAACACCCGCCCCCTGCAACCGGAGATTGAGAGCAAATCGAGAACAAATGGAGCAATTCGAGAGATGTGCAGGCTGCTTGACCTGACGCACAGATTCGAAAACCGAACTTTTAACCGACCACCGAATTTCTCAAAAAAATTAGGCATTTCGGTTCGGTTAACTTCGGTTATCGGTTACACGGTTACCGCGCCTACCCCTAGCCAAGCCGCCGATGATGCCAATGCGATGGAGTGGATCGCAATCCGCCATGCTCATTGTTAAGATTTCCTTCGACTTTACTGCGCGGTATGGTCAAGGTCCAACGAGGCTGATGCATGATTACCGAGGCGGCCGCTGCGGCGGAGGTTGCTTGCGTCCGACTTCCATCTATCAGAAGAGCACAAACCACGACGTGGCCAAGTAACCAGGGGTTACTTCAGTTAGAAGAAGATCAAGATTTAAGCCTGGCTACTAGTCGCTTGTGTGGATGGCGAGCGTGTGTCCGAGCATGGCGTCTTGTCTCAGCAGCTGCAGCAAGCATTACTTAGCACAGTGTATAATGATAGGATATGATAAATGATTAGTCCATGATGGGGAGTCAAATGACTTGGCGGCCTTGATTTGGCGGCTGCCCTAGCCTCTAGATACTGACAAAAACAAATGAGCGTGTGCCTTGTAGTATAAGCTAACCCCTACTGATGATGGTATAGTATAGTAGTGGTGTTTCCTTCCTTTTGCATTGTACAGGACATTGCTAGTGTTGCACTATTTTTTTTTATGCCGAATGTACATGTAACATGTTGCACTGAAATCTTACAGAGCACTGGTGCGGTAACAAAATGTCTGATGAGGTTTCCTTGTAGGAGTAATTAAGGGGGTGTTCGTTTTACGAGGGTCTAAAATTTAGAGGGGTCTAAAAAAAAGAATCTTATCATTTAAGAGTATTAAATAAAGTTTAATTACAAAACTAACTGCAGAACCCCTGGTCTAATTCGTGAGACGAATCTAATGAGGGTAAACAATCCGCGGTTAGGCGATGGTTACTGTAGCGTTACTGTAGTATGACTGTAGCAAAACATAGCTTACTTAGGCTCGTTAGATTCGTCTCGTAAAGATGTACCCATCTGTAAAAAGGTTTTATCATTAGACTTTATTTAGTACTAGATTCTCTTTATTTAGAGACCTATAAAATTTAGCGCTAAAAGAAACGAACAGGGCCTAACTAACTTTTCCTGCAGATAAGGGCGAAAAAGTCTTTCAGCTTTCTGATCAACTGCTGCGGACTGGGCGGTGAAAGCTGAAGCCTTGACGTTGCTGAAACACGAGAGCGCCGTGCCTTTTTCGTTAACCTCAACCACAACGATGCCGGCGAAAAGTCAAAACATACCTGCTAATCTGCGAATCGCTTCGACCGATCGGTCCCAAGTGGCAGCCGCATGCATGGCGCTGCGATTCACCATGATTATGACGTGACTGGGTGACAAAAGAAATCAACTTCCTCTTTCTCAGGGCCCCGTGCGTCGGAACCTACGAGTTCCAGAAAACCTAGTAAAATAATTAAGCCGAGCTTGTCGAAGCGGGGGGATCAGAATCAGATGTGTGTGTGATTCGCTGAACGAATGCTGCTAGCCAGACACAATGAACAGCATCAATTCGACGAGGAGGAACGCGTGTACTGCATTTGACACGAGGTAGGAAATACTAGGAACCATCCCAGTAGTACGTTCCCCGTCAACAGCGCATTTTAGTGCATATAATTGATCTGATCACTTTGCAGGTGCTCGTGTACGATTCGCAGCCTCAACCTAATCTGGCTGTTAACACAGCTCGAGCAAAGAATAGTTCTTCGATCGGCTACTTGATAAACTATTGGTGCGGTCTAAGCCAGAGTACCATTCTAGACGGCTGCGCGCGTGTGACCGTGTAACGTCAAGTACGTCTTCCCCAGAAATTCGATTCCACATGTCTTGCGCGCAACGGCAGCTGTAGATCCAAGTCAACCCTTGTTAACATACTACTAGTACTAACCGCTAATACTGCTGCTAATGTAGCTTTCTTCTCACTCTTTGCCTACCTGTACCACGCATACGTGTGTTGGAGCTGGGAAAGGGGAAAATGGGAGGGTCCACATCATGTGTATCTGCATCACGATGACAGTCAACACACATTTGTTATGTTTCTGGAAGAGAAAATTTTGCCTCGTATTTTGACAATTGTGCGTGATGATGCATCTACTTGACTCGCAGCTCTACACATTTGTATGTACCTGAAGGTTATCCTGATCGATGCTTGCGCCTCTTCAAGAACTGTAATTCTTAAGACCTGCTATCGATTGTTACATGCACATTTTGACACGTCTCTTGTGCGCTAAGTCATGTGTATTACCTCTGCGCTTCCGATCTTTGAGCGCTACTAGCGTCGACGTGGATCGGACAGGCTTGGCTGTGCAGTCTTGCAACCTTGCACGGCGCGTGATGGATGGACGGCTGCATGAGCGATGCGTGAGAGGAGAGAGATGCCATGCTGGGGCCTGAGGCAGTGAAAGATGACGCGCACGGCCGGCGAGTGGTTGCGGGCAACCTGGTGCCGCGCGGTACGACAGAGACGGCGCAATTTGCGTGCGAGAGTGTACTGACGAAGCATCTACTTCTATACCCAATGCATGCAACAGGCTCACGAGTTACGGCTCGCGGCTATCATTTCGTCGCGCCGTGAAGCTGTCCTCCTCCTCCCCGCGGATCGGGATCCTCAAATGAATTGAGGCTCTCAATTCAGAGAGCTAGATCCTCAAATGAATTGAGACTCTCAATTCAGAGAGCTACAGTGTCTGAAATTGAGTGAAATCTCAGCCGTCGGATGGCAAATGGACAGTCAAAATCGGATGCTACAGTAACTAATGAATAGTACCAAAACAGGCTATAGTAACTCACAGCACTGTTTCTACAGTGCGCTACAGTTCCAATTCAGGCTACTGCTCACCTCCTCACAGATTACTATAGCAATCGCTACAGTACTCTGAATTGAGTGAAACAATTCAGAGAACCCGGATCCCCCCGCTCGTCGTAACTGGATGGACAGTTCCCTGCACAGATGCACGCGGATCCTGCAATAAAAATGACCAAGAGATTTGGTTCGGATTTATCAGCAGACGCGCTAGACGTAATGGTCGTAGTGAAACAGCGACGTGGTCAGGATACTCTGGTCTCACCCGCGTGTTTGATATGCCAGAATGCCAAATCCTGTTTGAGTTATTATTTAGTATAGCGGCTGAAGCCGAACATCAATTTTGACGTGACGCCATAGTTCGGTATCGTCGCCAACCACCCCACCGGCCATGCCTTGCCCTTTTCCGATACCTGAAGCCCTGCTGCAAACTGCGACCGCGTCCAAGCCCCAACCCTCCTCGCACAGCACGCGCGCGCAGCGCACCGTGGCACTCGTCACATTGCGGCAAGCAACGCATCGATCTATCGAGATCGATCGTACCAAGCAACATAAAATCGTTTGAATTCGGTTCGTGGTGGTAGTTTTGCCGCACTGACCAACCTTCAACAACCAGGTTGAATTGATTCAGATGTGGTTTACTTCGGCAGTCGTACTCTACGCTGCATTGACCAGACCCGTAATTTTGTAAAGTCCGCGTCACACAGGGGAAAAAAAAGGCGGCCAAATATTTCTGCAACAAACTCTGATATTTCACCAGAAAGCTTATATAAAGTTGATGACATAGTATGAAAGCGCAACAATCACTCTAATTTGCGTGAACAATTCCGACAACATCTTCTGTCTGTCCCAATGGTGTAGCAGCAGCAACCGTGCACCAATGGTTCATGTGGTCTGGTGTTAACATTCTATTGAGATCTTTCAAACGGCAACAAAAAGGAAACATATCACTGTAGAACCTGTGTTACATGAATAAACTGGATCAGCTCCTTTGGTAGTCAGCGTGCCAAAATCTTCACGATGAAGTGACCACACAAAACTGAAGCTAGCATAAGGTCCGTGTCATGCAGTAACATCGGGCAGTATGGATCAGCAGTTGTGGGGTGGGCTTCGATTTCTTTCTTGGCGTGCCTTGAATTGCCCCAGCCACTTGTTGGAAGCCGATCGCGCCCGAATGGAGCGAACCCATGCGGCCGGGAAGAATGTCATTTCTGCCATCTACTTGTTTGGGCAGTCTGATGCTCGGTGCCCTGATTCACCACAGTTGAAGCAAGCACCGCTGAAGCTTCTGTTACTGCAAGTGGTAGGAGCTCATTAGTTTTAGAAACAGAAAGATCATCATGACTGGATTTTAGAGTGGAAGTTAGTTATTGGTATCTGAGAAAAATGTAGAAGTAATTCTGATCATGATTTAGGGAAGGAAAGAATATGCTGCAGCAGAATTAGCTAGCTAACAAACTACTCCACTGGTCAGCACTAATTCGTAGAACATTAGGCTTTCATGTTTATATGCTAATCTACCAGAAATAACAAAATCATTTACTTTTAGAGAGATTATCAGGTTTTTCATATAAGCTAATGGTTGACAGATAGAGAACTTGGTTTCCTATTCTCATAGTGCATCAACTAATGAGATGAACATCATGCATGGACGAGGTTCAGATAACTGTATCCTGATTGTGCATCTACTTCATGAACGAAAAATCACATAACTCAAAATGAAATACCTAAGAACTATACCTAAATAGTGTGCATCTAGAATAGCAGTTTGCTATGTTATATCAGAGGTCTTGAGAAGCTTACCTGTCCCTACTCCCAAAGGATGATGAGCGGCCACCAAAGGATGGCGAGCCACGGCTACCGTAAGATGATGAGCGACCACCAAAGGATGAGGAACGGTTTGATTTTCTCGCGCCACTTGACCAGTCATCATCACCAAAGGATGATGAGGAACGGTTTGATTTCCTCCCACCACTTGACCAGTCATCATCTCCTGACCAGCTATCATTGTCAGACTTGAAGCTTCTTCCACCACGGCGAAATCTGTCTTCACCATCGGAATTCCAACCACCCCGGCCTCTTGGGCTACCCCTGGACTGTCTATTCCTGGAACCTCGGTCTGAGTTTGAAAAGCGACCGTAGCTATCAGTGGCAGGGCCATCATCTTGCAATGCAGGGAGCTGAAAGCAGGAAATAATATCAGTTATCGAACTGATGATAGATATTACGAGACAACCTATAGGAGAAACTAGGCGGTTTTTCATTACGGATAAGATATAGGCACCCAGAACAGTGTGAGACTATAATTTAATCCGTTTATCTCAGGCAGCATTTTAGCAAAGAATGCAAGTGCATGGCAAAGCAAGCCATCAAAATAAAGATCTGAGTATATTTCATCATGTATATTGTCCATGACAAACTCAGGACAATCAAGCTGCAAAATTACCTTCGAAACTTTGGTTATGGTGTTTCCTGGGGGCAGTTCCATTGAAAGCAACTCCTTTGCAATCTCCTCAGGTAAATCAAATACAGCTCCTTGGACCTGATACAATCAGCAAGGCATAGACCAGACAGTTAAAATTCATTAGGAACAAAAAAGAAACTATATAAAAGATACTTCAACCACAATATTGGCTAAATAATTACGCAAGCAAGATCTGTTTTCAACTAGAAGAAAAACTTAAGACAAAATATCAGTACAACAAATAGCTCTAGATCCCATACCCAAATCATCTGTAGCTAAAATTCTGTCATAAAAGAATCACAAGCAGCATACCTGTTACTCTAAATAAAGCTGCATTCTGCTATTAAATATGGTGCAATTATTTGTTCAATCAAAAGGTCCTCGTCTTATGACTGCTAGGAAAATTATGCCCAGTTTTGCACAGATAAAGAGCAAAAGGCAAAGGATAAAGAAAGGGGGGGGGGGGGGGGGGGGGGGGGGGGGGGGGGGGCAGACTCAGTGTTTAGACATGCAGAAGAGGGCAGATACATGAGAAAACCATCTCTGTAGTGATCTGCACACTACTAGATCCCATGCACGCCAAGGTGGAGAAAATAAGTATGCTAAGGAAAGGAAGTGGCACCATCTTTACAACTGGATGCTTATGGACAAAATGGATACAGCAAATATGACTGAAAAGTTATATACTCAACAATAACTCACGTTTTCATCTGCTGTTAAGTATATTTTGCCAACTTCATCTGCAGCAGCTGAATAAACATCAGACAGAAAACCAGTAACAGATCTAGGAGAAAAGAAGCCTCTTCCATGTCCCGGATCTCTAGATAGTTGCAGTGTCACTGATCCCTGCATTTTAGTAGAGGGGAAGAGGGAATTTGAGGGTGTCTGGTTTAAGAACAAAAGTACAAGAAAATATAAATGCAAACAAAAGCTAGGGAACTTCTCTAGAGGAACATTTGATGGCCTATAACAAATTCAAAATAGAGGATAGATCCTCCAAACTAGAAGGCAGAAATCAAAACAACAGGATCAAACTGATCAAGGAAAAGATGTAAGTTATGTCAACTAAATTCCTGAACGAGTTGAACTCAATAATTAATTAGAAAATAACGATGCATGTGTAATTTCCTCATGTCACTTCTTACCTGCTCATGAGTTATCAGAGAACGTGAAGAAGGCGGTTGAGAAAAACCACTCAAATGTGCCAGTGCAGAAGCAAGAGCATGAGGTCCCAATTCTTCTGTTAATCTTTCAGCTGGTCGAAGAAAGTACTGAATCGACTCTGGGTGCACCCCTCGCAAAGTAGCAATCACATGCTCTGCAGACGACTCCAGCACTTCTTCCATTGATGGAGGGCTTATAAACTCAAACTTGCAACCAACATCACGCTCAAGTGATCTAACAGTCCTTTTCTGGCTGCTTGTATGCATCAAGATTGCAGTTCCTTCTTTCCCAGCCCGTCCAGTACGTCCAGAACGATGAACAAAAGTCTCTGGATCATTTGGCAATTCGTAATGAATAACCTGCATAAAATGAAAGTCTCATTAATTGACCTGTATATGCTGTTACACCTCCAGATTCATTTCAAATAGCACGATGAGAAAATTCAACTAATATCATATAAGTGGAAAGGATTGTGAACTCACCAAATCAACATTTGGTATATCAAGACCACGAGCAGCTACATCGGTTGCTACTAGCACAGTAAATTTGCCTTGACGAAAACCATTTAGTGTCCTCTCACGCTGATGCTGTGAAATATCACCATGAAGCGCCTCAGAAGCAATACTGTTTGACAGTGCCAATGATACCTCATCTGCATCCCGTTTCGTTTTAGTGAAAACAATGGTTTTTCCACCTTTTGCATATACCTGACAACAAAATATTTTGAGAAGCTTCGTAAAAAAATAAAATAAAATAAAATTGAGAAGCATGACATTAATCAAACACAACTTATCTCATATTGCATAGAGATTGTGAGAATGAAGTCAAGGCTCGTTGAAACAGACTGGCCCTTAAGAGAGTAAATGTCGAATAGACATGGATGATATATGAATGAAATTGTGTTTCAATCAGACCAAAGTGAAATTATGCCAGCCATTTATAAGCACAACAATGCATCCACGTTGCAGAATTAGCTGGTGCGGAGCAGATTATGGCCTATTTGTTTCTAAATTCCATGAGCCAGGACCAATCATGACAAAACCAGGAACTCAGCTGATTCAGGGCTAATCATAACCTTAATCTTTCAGTAACCAAAGCATTAAAGGAATGTAGAAAAATATAGTAATGGGGAAGTAATCAACACATGAGTGAAATGTTTTAATCTCGTGTTTGTGTTTCTGTGAAATAAAACATATCATGCATGCCTTAGCTGCCAGCATCAATTGCTTTTACCCCAAGGGTTAGAATGAAGTTAAGCCAAAAGAAGCGAAGAGAAGAGGCTATAGGGGGGGAGCTGCATTAACATACCGTAATTAGATCACTAAGAACGGTGCGCTTTGATGTCCCTGTGAGTGGAATAGCATAGAGTTTGATTCCTTCGGCAAGTTTTTCATCTTGATCACCGACCTAATTTAAACACATGAACAGATCAACTAGTTAGGGCATAAAAAAGGATAAAATCAAACCATAATGTATTCATGTGCCACAAATAGTCAACATGAATCTTCAATTGCAAGTACGATTAACATGCACAAGACCAGTTGTAACGCCATGATCTCACAGGAGCAATGAATAAAATAATGCCATGATCTAAGAGTGCAAAAAATCTTCTGACCAACATTGCCAAAATATATGCATGTTAACAGTAAAATTTGGCAGTTAATCCTTTGGTTAGTCAAGAGAAAGGGAACAGTTAACTTATTGCAGTTTGTACTGAAGCATCATCAATAAGAGTAACCCAATATTTGTTTGCCTGGCATATGGCATTAACAGAATTCGTATCATGGGTTGCATGGCCAAGTGTTCAGGACAGAATGGTATTAAATAGCAATGCAACATGATCAATTGATCATAACAATTAACATGTATGATCATGTAAGCCCAAATGGTATGTGCAATATAAGAATGCTCCCATACTAGATGACACTGATTCCTGGCCTATGTTTGTTCAATGTAGTACCAAAAGAAGGGGAAAAAACTCGAAGATTGAATAAGGGACCCAACCCCACCTGATACAGACTCTATAAGAAACAACAGGAACAGAAAAGGAGTGTGAAGGCCATACCAAGTCAATTGTCAAAGGATTGTTCAAGTATCGCCTTGACAATTTCTTCACCCAGCTAGGCATGGTTGCAGAGAAAAGCATGCTTTGCCTCTCCGCTGGAAGCTGTTGTAATATTGTCTCCACATCTTCCTCAAACCCGACTGCAAGCATTTGGTCTGCCTCATCAAGGACCAAATACCGAACTTCTCCCAACTGAAGGCTTCCGCCATTTATCAAATCAATGATGCGACCCGGTGTTCCAACAACAACGTCGACACCACGTGAAAGTGCATTCTGTTGGAGATTATAAGAGACGCCACCATAAACACACACTGTACCGAGCTTGGGTGCCGATTCCTTTATTTCCTTCTCAACTTGTTTGGCTAACTCTCTGGTAGGTGCAAGTACCAAAACCCGAGGAGTACGACCCCGCCTGCCAAAAGAGGGAGATAATAGTTAATTCGCATGTTAGTTATCAACTCATTCTAGTGTAGAACAATGTGAAGCTGTAAATTCAGCTGAATGGGTACCTCATACTCTGACCATCACCCTCTTCAATTAACTGCTTGATCATAGGTATACCGAAGGCTAGTGTCTTTCCAGTTCCTGTCTTTGCTCGAGCAATCAGGTCACGGCCCTCAAAAGCTGGAATCAATACAGCCCTCTGGTGGACATAAAGCAAGTCAGCAAAACAGCAAGCACAAAAGCACCTTCTATGTGAGATAAGACGTGACATTGCACACTGCTCAAAGGAAAACAAATTTATCTGCTATTTGCACTATTTTTATTACATGTTGTGAGATGGTGAATGTGTTATCCTAACTGCCTGTGACCAAAAGTAGGACATGAAATATGTTTCCACATTTTAGAACTAAATCAAAATGAAATGGTGTAACTCCTTAACTGTTCCCATTCCACAACAAAAGGAGAAACTGACTATTTAGCAGCATGATAAGAACAGGGACATTTCAAAGTTGCAGCAAAACTTACAAAGAGCTAAGCACCAAAAATTTTCAATACCAGTGGCAATTAACACTGTTTATGGTTCGTTTCTCCCGGGTGCTAGCTAGGACCTAGCAACTATCATGTACTGCTAACTATTAAGCCCACCACTTCCGAAAGCACGAAGACATTTCCCAAAATCCCACTCCGCCCTCCCTGACTCCTCGCACCAGCAACTCACATGGTGCACAATTAAACTGCAACTCACACGCAGCATAATTCAAATTATCCAAAAATTAGAAGCAGTTGACTTCACCTGGATGGGGAAGAGGTGGGTAATTCCGCGCTTCTCGAGCGTGGCGACGAGTTCGTCGGGCAGGCCGAGCCTGGCAATGGCGAGCTCCTCCTTGTCCCCGTCGAGCGCCATCCCCGGCTCGCCCCCCTCCTCGCCCTCGCCCTCGCTCCCGTACTCCTCCTCATCCTCGTCGTCGCTGCCGAGCTGGAGCCGCTTGAAGGCGTGCTCGCTGAGCACCGAGTTCGGCGAGGCCACGGCCGCCACCACGCCCCACCCGCGCCGCCGGAGCGCCCAGTACCGGAAGGCGGAGGCGCGGGGGAGCGCGCCGGACGAGGCGGCTCCGGAGGTAGGGTTGGAGAGGGCGAGGGCGGGGACGGTGAGGAGCGACGCCATGGGAAGTGGAGGAGGAGGGGAAGGAAGGGGAGAGGGGATAAGAAATGGAACGGATGGCGCTGAGAGGAGGATGGAGGAGCAGGGCTTTATAAGGCGGGGTGGATAGGGGCAGAGGGTTTGAGAGGGTTTTGGGCTCGCCGGATTTGGTGACGAGGAGCAGTCTCGTTCACAGGATGCTGCGATTTGCTGTATCTGGATTCTACTGCCGTGCTCTGCGTCCCGCGGTTGGATGTGCTGTCTGTGAGCCTGTCTATTGTCTTTTCCTTCTTCGATTTTCTCTGAAAATATCGGTCTCAAGGATTGGGATTGGGATAGGCTGCCGATGTCCTAGCCGGCTGGTGCACTCTTCTTGCTCACACGTCGAGGCGTGCATATGCTTTTGGCCTTGGGGCAAAGCTAACACGAGGCGACCATAGGAAAATTCCGTATCCGTATTGGGTCTAAATTCATATTGAAGTGCAGCAGAAACAAGGCGAGTATAATGATCTTTTATTGAAAATCAGTAACATGTCATACTTCACGATTTGCTGAGTTCCATCCAAAATGAGGTAATAGCTTTAACAGTACAAAGATAAAATGAAAATTTTAGCAACTATCATTATGCTCTGTTTTAGACTTCTACACGGATATCATGTGCACCGATACAGATACGAAATGTATGGGCATTAAGTTAGTTTGTCTTTCCAGCTACTTAAAAGGCAGAGACAAGTATTGAAAATCATGGTAAATACTAGATGAGCTAGGAGTTTACATTGTGTTGCTTTACATCCACAAGAATAAGTAGCCATGCCAATTTGAAAGAGTTAAAAATACAAGTAATTTATAAACATCCAAATATGCTCATTTTTGTTCCCCTTAAACTCATGAATCACCAACATCTTGACATGCTGGACACATTTAGAAAGCAAGAAAATGAGCTTTGACCTTTCCAATGGGCTCATCAACTTTCAACAACATTGCTTGGTTCGAATGACTATAGCCAACTAATCACTTGTCAGACAATCGTGTCAACCACTGGCGGAGTGGAGGGGGAGTTGCTACTTACTAGGGGGCCATGGCCCCCCTATGTTATGTCAACTTTCATCTCGACAAAAAAAAGACTCATTTCTACCCAAGAAAAATCGCCACACAAATACATTCCACAAACTATACTGTTCTCTCTTAATGAATCTATATACTATATAGACGCAACCCACTAGCTATCACTAATTGCTATAAAGTTGCATTCTCATGCTTCCATGTCATCCATTTAATTTTGCATGTCAGATCATGTTTTGCAAGACATCCTACCTGTCCAAAACCAGCCCTCCCCTCCACGCCTCTCCTCCAGCTTCCTTTCTCTAAAATGTAAGCTTTCATGCTACAAGTAACTGCCATCTTCAGTTTGTGCCTCTGTGCTATGAGAAACTGCACAAGAATGATTTAATTATAGCTCCATGCTATATCAAAAAGGCCGGGCATGCAGAAACTTCTTCTATGAAGAGACAATAATGCCCAAGATAATCAAGGGACAGTGCCAAATAATCAAGCCAAATTATAGTTCCACGGTGATTGAACATTTTTCCTATTTTATTTTTTCATTGCATCTCAGTTACATCACATTTGATCATCATTGTGCCGAACAACTTTCAAAAGGTTGGGTGAGCATCAACTACCTATCTCCACCCTGCACTTATACATGTTACTTTAATAGTTTTTCACTTAGTTTCAAAGTGTATCTCAAATTCCACAGCAACGCGTGGAGAATTCACCTAGTATTTATTATTATTTATCCTACCCCATTTTAAAAACTTTTTTTGGCTCCGGCACTGCTGTCAACCTTCAGCATCTCCATATCCTTGAGCAGCCCCATCCCCTTCTGTTGAAGCATAAAGGATCTACCTGCAAAAAAGACATCAATCTGTTAGCTAGGTCCAGTTGAAGGCAAGGTAGTGCCATGTTTTCAAGTCGTCTAGTGATTAATTTTGATTAGCCAGACGACATGAAAACATGAAGCTAATGTAAGCCAAGCTTATAATTGTCCACGGCACAACAAATTACATCATGGTATGTGTTCGATCATTGGTGCCTCAAATTCAATGTGGGTTTGCAGAAAAAGCAATTACCCTTGTTTGCTTGTCACAGTTGTTTTTCTTCACCTCTAGAGCATATGTGACTCGAGCTCCATTCCTCACGTGTTATTGCTTTTTCATCCACCAATGCAAACAACTAAGTCCTGCAGTCACTTTATCATTTTGTAGGATTTGATTCTCGCCAACCATCTCAACATCTCAATGTACGACCAGATAGATGATCCCATCACCCTGATGAGCGTTCCCCTAATTTTCATATGAACCCTCACTCCTAAAAGAAAGACCTACCTCTCTCCACTTACTCAGCAGTTCTCTCACCTGCTAAATCAAAGATACAAAGAAGGAGAAGAAAGATTTAGGGGAAAAAAGAACTTGCTTTGATCAGTGACCAGTCTTTGACTCATAAATACTGGCTCACACAATGTTGCGTGGCTAGGTCAATTATATTATTTTTTGCATTTGATATTAATATTTTTCATGTTTAATTTTCCCAAGATATTAGTAATAATCAATTATATTTTAGCATAAAAGTTATGAAATATCATGTTGCTGAATATAATCTTACGAATGGAATGTGTGGTAATCCTGAGCAAACATAAAATTCAATTGTTATTTGTCCACTGGCCATTCACCAAACCACCCCTCATTCTTCTCTGCTAATCCACATATAAAAACTGTTATGCTTGCCAATGACATAGTGCCTTGTTCAATGTAATTCGACATATGTCTTTGGTGTAATTAATTTATGTATAATTTTATTCTGATGAAATGTATTATTTAGCTCCACCATTTCTAAATACTCGGACCAACATTTTATATCCAAATATTTGGAAGTTTCTCAACCCCAAGACAAAATATTCCAAATTAAAACATCTGATGGCCGACCTGTCAGACTGAAACGCTGAAAATACATTACACCTGATTATGTAGCCATCCTCCGATCTCAGCTCTCCATCCATGATCCATCTTCTTCCTGTCACCCTCACACCAGGATATACCATTTCTGTAATTTGGAGTCAACAGCAAGTATTAGATCACAAGGGCCGATGCTTTGAAAAATTCTTCTCAATTACTATCTTATTCCTCACATTCCAAGTATCGCAAGCCACAGTTGCAAAACAAAGGATGCCAAAAGATACGTGCCATCCAGTCCGAAATGAGATCCATGAAGATAGTCCCTGTGGCCATCCAAAAGTTCCACAGAGGTGCAACACACGAAAAATCTACATAGCCAGCCCTTTCAGGTGCACCAAACAAAATAGTAAATACAAAAGCCTTTTCTCATTCTAACATGTTCGTCATTTTAAAGTATGAGCGGATCTAATACTATCTTGAAACACTTGCCACAAAAGGAGTCTCTTGAAGACAACTGAACCGAGAACCTACATTTTATCTTCATTCAGTTCAGAAGTTCAGCTCTTCAACAGTCAGTAGGACTCAGCTGCTACATCAAGAACAAAGACATTTTCAAACAGCAACAAAAATGCTGTCAAAACGGGAAACATTCAGAGTTTCAGACTTGCAGGGCTACTGAACTTTGGAGGAAACATATGCACAGTCGCACAGAACATGGTACGATGCTTATCTGAATCAGCAGTTCGCACAGAACAACGACAGTGAGGCCTGCAACGTGCTCGGAGGAGGTGATCCACCAAACATTGAGGAGGGCTTGATGAAGATGAGACCTTGACAAATGGCAACCAATGCTCCTGGAACATGCAACACACGCCGGACGGCGACTCTCTGCTTCAGACATCAGCCGCTGAACTGAGAAGCCCCCGCATCCAAACGCCAGACCGCCGCTTCGTCGCTGAGGCAGGAGGATGCGCTAGTGCCATCAAATTAAAATTGGAGGATGAGGCCGCGTCCGCATCGCGAGTGGCGCCTGACAGGCGGACGAGAGACACAGCGGCGGGGATGGACGGGGTGCGGACCGCGGAAGGGAAGTTCCCGTCAGGGAGAGTCGTGAGGGGAGGAGCAGAGGCCCGTTCGCCATCGACGTCGTGAGAAGAGGCGGCCGTCACCGTCGCCGGACAGGGAGGGGAAGCTAGGAGGCGGAAAAGGAGCTATTCGGAAAGCAGCAATTAGAATTAGGGGGTTTAATGCAAAAATTTGGATCGTGACTATTAATCACGATCCAAATCAAGGGGTTTTATGTAAAATACTGAATCGCGACTATTAAACGCGATCCAAATTAGGGGCTATCAGAAATATGTCAGATCGCAATTAGGGGGTTTTCTATAAAACTTGTTGCCGCGGCCCGCACCCGTTGGCCGCCGCCGGGATCTCTCGCCGGAGCCGCCTGAGACCGCGTACATGGACCCGCGTTAAGAGCACCCGTGTTGGAACAGCCGAAACCTACAGCCCCTGCTCTCTCTCTCACTCAACGAACTAGAGGTAGAAGAAGAACAGTGTTTGCCGGCGACGAACGCCGCGGAGCCAATAGCTCCCGTATCTTGGCTTGTATTATTCTCTGGACTGGACAACCGAGTACAGAGGAGCGCAGGGGCTACAAATAGGCCATGGACTCGCCAGGAGCACGCCTCCACGTCCGGCCGTTTCGCCATGATCCGCATGACCTGCTCAGCGTCATCGTGAGCCATTCGCTCGCCCGAACAATGCGGCTTCCTACATGCAGATAGGCATCACGCACACCTATATCTCCTGAGTGCCTAACAAACTAACAAACTCCAACTAATGCTGCAGCTCTCTCGCAACTTCCTAGACCCGTACTTGACACACACACGTACAACAACTAAACTCGTGTACGTGACGCACACATGCACGTACACGAACTGGACCCTCTACGCACCGAAGGCCGCACAATACCGCGAGCCATGGACGCGCCGTAGCCTCACGCGAACACACACTCACGCCTGGCTCACGCACACGCGCACGACGCGACGCCATGGCGCGTTTATTCCTAACAATCTCCCCCTAAACGCGACACAGCGGGACACAATCTTCACAGCAGCGTTGCCTCCTCCTCGTCCGCGACGGCGTCGCAGAGCAGCGCCCGCTCCTTCTTCTTCTTCGGACAGTCCCTCGCCATGTGTCCGCGCACGCCGCAGTCGAAGCACCGTCCACGGTAGCGGCTCCCCCCACGACCAGAGCTCGTGCTGCTGCCGCCATCGTCGTCGTCGCCACGGTCGCCGCCATGGCCGCCGCCGCCATGCGCACGCCCCTTGCCGGCGCGCTGATGCTTGCGCGCCTCCCATTGCTCCTCTATGAGCAGCAGGCGCTCGACGCCCGCCTCCGCCGCAGCAACGTCGTCGTCGTAGCGGTCCTCCGCCGCGCGCAGCTTTCCGACGAGTCCCGGCACGGTCATGGCGTTGAGGTCGCCGAACATCTCAATCGCGACGGCGATCTGGTTGTAGCGCTTGGGGACGACGCGCAGGATCTTCCTCACCACGCGCTTCTCCTCCACCTTCTCCCCTAGCTCCCGCAGCCGCCCGGCGATCCCATTGATCCGGTCCGCCAAGTCGTCGATGTTCTCGCCGTCGACGTGCACGACGGTCTCGAACTCCTTCAAGAGCCGCTGCACATTCGCCTCCTTGAGGCATCGCCGACGCGCGCCGTCTTCACAGCCGCCCATGCCTCCTTGGCCGTCTTCAGCACGGCGAGGCACGCCTTCATGTCGACGGGCACCGCACGCAAGATGGCCGCCAGCGCCATCCGGTCCTCTTGGTGCTCAGGCTTCTCGGCCTCCACCGCCTTCCACAAGCCCAGCGCCTCCAAACTCACCTTCATGACGAGGGACCAATCGTGGTAATTGGTCCTCGTCAACATCGGCAGCTCGACGGTGCCGACGCTCGCCACCGTGACCGAACGCGGTGCGTCGCCGAAGCCGTCAACGCCGGAGTCGAGGCGCGGCTTCTTCACGCCAGAGGACGACATCTCCGATCACTCTAGGCTCTGAATACCAATTGTTGGAACAGCCGAAACCTACAGCCCCTGCTCTCTCTCTCACTCAACGAACTAGAGGTAGAAGAAGAACAGTGTTTGCCGGCGACGAACGCCGCGGAGCCAATAGCTCCCGTATCTTGGCTTGTATTATTCTCTGGACTGGACAACCGAGTACAGAGGAGCGCAGGGGCTACAAATAGGCCATGGACTCGCCAGGAGCACGCCTCCACGTCCGGCCGTTTCGCCATGATCCGCATGACCTGCTCAGCGTCATCGTGAGCCATTCGCTCGCCCGAACGATGCGGCTTCCTACATGCAGATAGGCATCACGCACACCTATATCTCCTGAGTGCCTAACAAACTAACAAACTCCAACTAATGCTGCAGCTCTCCCGCAACTTCCTAGACCAGTACGTGACACACACGTACAACAACTAAACTCGTGTACGTGACGCACACATGCACGTACACGAACTGGACACTCTACGCACCGAAGGCCGCACAACACCGCGAGCCATGAACGCGCCGCAGCCTGACGCGAACACACACTCACGCCTGGCTCACGCACACGCGCACGACGCGACGCCATGGCGCGTTTATTCCTAACAACCCGCACCTTCCAGCCATCCCGAAAGCTCCCCGTCGCTGAAGTGAGAAGAAAGCAGGAGGAGATGGATGAGTTGGAGGCGGCTGCGGCCGGCCATGGGCTTTGCACGCCGCCACATCCAGCCGCTGTGCAGCGCAACAGTGTCCGTTCCATGGTGACTTGTTTTCTAGAAAAAACGAGTGAGCGAGGAGGCAGCTTTCTTTGCCGGTTTATTGTTCATCGCGTTCGTGTACCTCTGCACTCGCCTCGATTATTTCTGAACGAAAAAAAAGGAGCAAAACAAACAGTTGTCGAATGGACGCTCGGAGTAAGCAGCGGATATCTTCGCCGGCGAGCCGGCATGCAACGGGACACATTCTCGGTCTGTCGCTGCGTTATCTTGCATTTTCAATGTAAGAGCTAACAGCCAGCGAAGCATGTCCTACACACGCAGTTCGTCGAAGCCAATGAGCAGTCTCATTTAGCAGTACCGTTTGGCGCTAATGATCAAAGACAGCAGGTGCCCCGTATCATTCAATCCAAGCTGCACGAGTGAATCTAATACTATATTGAAATACTTGCCACAAAAGGATTCTCTTGAAGGCAACTGAACCGAGAACCTACATTCAGTTCAGAAGTTCAGCTCTTCAACAGTTAGCAGGACCCAACCGCTGCATCAGGAACAAAGATCAGTTTCATACAGCAACCAAACTGCTGTCAAAACGGGAAACATTCAGAGTTTCAGACATGCAGGGCTGCTGAACTTTCAAGGAAACACATGCACAGTAGCACATAACATAGTATGATGCTTGTCTGAATCAGCAGTTCAGCACTGCACACAACAACGATGGAGAGGCCTGCATCGGAGGAGTACGCGAAGGAGGTGATCCACCAAAGATTGACGAGGACTTGATGAAGATGAGGCCTCGACAACCAAAATGGCCATGGAATATGGAACGCGCGCCGGACGACGACCCTCTGCTTCAGTCATCAGCCGCTGAGCTGAGAATATCCCGGCATCCAAATGCCCGACCACTGCTTTGCCACCGGCGCAGGAGGCAGGAAGTTTGCGCTATGGCCGTCAAATTGGAGGATGAGGCCTCGTCTCGTCTCGGCATCGCGAGTGGCATGCATGGCCTGACATGGGGACGAGAGACACAGCGGCGGAGGTCGACGAGGAGCGAATTCTCCGTTCCGAGGCTAGGAAGGAGGAGGGGAGAGTCGTGAGGGGAGGAGCGGAGGCCCGTTCGCCGTCGCCGTCGCCGGACAGAGAGGGGGAGTATTAGAAGGCGGAAGAGGTGGGCTATTCTGAAAAACAGCGGTCGGTATTAAGGAGTTTACTGCAAATAATTGGATCACGATTATTAATCGCAATCCACAATAAGGGATTTTATGTAAAATATTGGATCGCGATAAGGGGTTTTACGCAAAATATTGGATCGCGACTATTAATCGCGATCCAAATCAGGGGGCTATCTGCGAAACATCAACAAATCGCTCTAGGGTGTTTGCTGTAAAACTTAGTTGCCGCAGCCCGACCCGGCGGCGGCCGCCGGGATCTCTCTCCCTCGCCGGAGCCGCCCGCCCGAGACCTCGCCGCAGCCGCGGCGGCGCTCAGACCATCCCGCGGTCATGACTCTCGGCGAAGAGTACCCGCATGTTCCGGCCATCCGAAGGCCCTCGTCGCTGAAGTGAGAAGAAGGCAGGAGAGTTTGGACTGGGAGGCGCGCGGCGGCGGCTGGCCATGGATGGACTTGCAGGCAGCGCAACAGACAACAGTGTTTTATTGGCCGTGCTCGTAGGAAGAGACGGAGGAGGCTGGAGACACCGGAGCGGAGAAGCGCAGCGTCATCCGTTGCGACGGTTTACTGCAGATGGAGCTCCATGTCGCCTTGCCAGGATCCTATAGAGCACAACAACAGATGTCACTATGTCAGTCATGAAGATTAGGACATGTGCAAAGTAAGATTATTTAAGATAATTGAAGAATCATGCATCATCATAGTGATCATTATATTTGAGTAGTACCTGGTCGCAGTATTTCATCGAGGATCTGCATTCGCCTTGATTATTTCTGAATGAAGAAAAGGAACAAAGCAAACAGTTGTCGAATCGACACTTGGAGTAAGCAACGGATATCTTCGCCGAGGAGCGGGCATGCAACGGAACCAACACATTTTCAGTCTGTCACTGCATTATCTTGCATTTTCTATTGAAGAGCTCACAGCCAGCGAAGCGGTGTCCTACACGCGCAGTTCGTCCAAACCAATGCGCGCTGTTTCATTCATCAGTACCGTTCGGCGCTAATAATCAAAGGTAGCAGGTGCCCCGTATCATTCAATCCAAGCTGCACGAAACTGTAACGGTTGCCGCAAAAAGAATACCAAACTACATAAATATGCGATGCTAGTAACTTGCCAAAACGAACAACAACATGCCAATATGCCAGCCGCCCGTATCGAATTCCAGATTGCAATAATAATCTGATTGTGACGTAACTCAACTGTCGGCTCAATCATCAGCATCCAGAAGCAGTTTGTTTGTTCATCTCATGACGCTAATCACAATACGCGCACACTACCTAACCGTCCATACGGGGAGAGTATGTAGCAGCAGGAGATGCCTGAAATTTCCGTGTATATTACAGCGAGATGCGTGGATTCTCACGTAATCACCGTGAAATCCTCGCGTTCAGGGGAAGGGGAGGGTTTGATTGGATTCCATTCTACGCTTGACCTGAGAAGAAGAAGAAATTCTGAAGCTTCGTGCTCCTCGAACACCGGTCCACTTCAAATCATCAGAAAAATCAGATCAAACCACTAAACAAAAATTAAGCGGAAATCTGACGCGAAGCCCGACGCTATTAACGCCGCCTCCCGGGCTCGCTGACTGTTAACCCTTCTCTCTTTCCTCTTCCCCCCAACCCAACCACCCCGAACCAAACCAAACCAGAGCACGACGCGGCGCGGCCAATCAAATCAAGCGCGTCCGTCCTCTCTCTGCTGCCGCGCCGCCGTGGTGGTGGGACCGGGAGGAGGGTTGGTGTCCGCGTCCGCCTCGCCTCGGGCCCGATGGACTGGGCGGCGGCGGGGTACACGGCGGCGGCGCTGGTGTGCGCCACCGCGGCCACCGTGGTCGCGCTCGGGCACATCTACCGCCACCTCCTCCACTACGCCGAGCCCGTCTACCAGCGCTTCATCGTCCGCATCATCTTCATGGTCCCGGTAATGCAATCCGTTCCTTCGACGCTTACGCCTAACCCCCGTGCTCAGTTCCGCCGCGTCAGATCTGTTGCTGAGCTTGCGAATTCATAGGATTGTTACGGTGATTTTGAGGAATTCTCGTGGTCGTACGAGTAGTTTTACGCAGATTCGGGACCCGGGACTGCAAGTACTCCGATTTAGACCTGGTCTGCGATTGGGTTTGTTCAGCTGGATGTCCTAGGCATTGATCGCGGATCAACCTGGCCGATTTTTCTGTTGCAGTGATTGGAGTTGAAGACCTTATTCATTTACTAGAGCGATTTGGTTCTGATTTTGAATGCCAACCCCTCATTCCATTCACGTGGTTTTAATGGAAGTATATTAATTCATGTTCCGATTGGAACAGAGCTGCACTTTTTCTGCTGTAGTTTTTCCTTACTGCACAGAGTTAATTCACTGAAGTTACAGAGTTCTGATAAGAACGTAGAGCTGTCTCCTATGTTTTTCCCAAGTGAACTTTCTCTTCTGTTAAATGCTTTGTAATGTGGAAATGGGGTTCAACTTTGTTTAGATAATATGTTTATAGTCCACCCAAGTGTTTGAGTTCATGTAAGTGAATTTGATGATGCTACAAATATGATATCAACACTTGTAAATGAAGGAAAACGGTAGCACCTCTGTTTTGCGCAATATACACATTGACAGATTATTATTCTACGCATATTAACTCCATCCATTGTGTCAAAAGCTCAGCATTTCACCCTGAAGGGTGTTATTTACTTATTTTGCCCACAATTTCTCCATTTACAGTTCAGCATGCTAACCCCCGGGACATGTTTTTTTTCCAGGTATATTCAGTGATGTCATTTCTTTCCCTTATCTTCCCCAAAAGCGCAATATATTTTAATTCTATTCGAGAGATGTAAGTCTTACTTACCCTTGAGACATCTCTTATCCCTTCTTGTGAATTGTCTAGCTCAATGTGGTTAATGCTTTCTTCTTTTGCTAACTGTTGAGGCATGTATTTACAAACAAGAATGGGCAGAAACGTTTTGTTTATTGTTCTTTAATCTACAATAGCCAATATGAACAAATAGTTTTCTGTTATGACATACATTCATATGGTATGACATTCTTATTAGCCATGCTATATGCCATTACTAGGCACTTATATTGCTTACTTGCTTGTATTGTTCTATCTATATGCACTACCAACGGCCATAAGTCCCTCTGTGAACTCTCTTGTAAACAAACAAGTGCTCATGTAGTCATGTATCCAAATATCCAGGCAATGGTCTGATCCCATGGGCATTGTCATTAGACCTGTGTTATACGGAGGTGGTTCATGCTACTGTTGTCTTTGAGTGTATTCATAAGAACAACAGACACATAAATAGAAACATGGCAGAGAAAATGTTAAAATAGTCCAGCACGATTGTCGCAGGTCATAAACGCATAATATAATTTTTTATTGGACATGGTCTAGATTCACACTGAATGAATGGTCTAAAAATAGTTTGAACATGTCATGAGCAAGGACATTTTATGCAATTTATCGTCATGTTTTTTGTGATATTGCCCATAGGATGTTATCTTTTCTTACTGCAGTTACACAAGTACTTGAACTAATAGTTGCAGACCAGCTTATTCTGAAATTTTCATCTCATCATGTTTCAGCTATGATGCTTGGGTCATCTACAATTTCCTTTCACTATGTTTGGCATGGGTGGGAGGTCCTGGTGCTGTGGTTGTAAGTTTGAGTGGCCGAAGCCTGAAACCATCATGGTTTCTGATGACTTGCTGTTTTCCAGCTATCCCTCTAGACGGGTACGTAAGTATCCTTGGTACATATTAAATTAATATCGTATCAGGAATACTTTCCTGTTTTTTTCACAATAACGTGGTTTGTGACGTGGCATGAGTGCGCGCTGATGGAAAATTATTGTGTCCTTGAACAGGCGTTTCATACGAAGATGCAAACAAGGCTGCTTGCAGTTTGTGATTCTCAAGCCTATTTTGGTTGTTATTACCTTCATCCTTTATGCTAAAGGAAAATATAAAGATGGAAACTTCAGTGTCAACCAATCCTATCTGTACATAACCATAATATATACAATCTCATACTCAATGGCGTTATATGCCCTTGCACTGTTCTATGCGGCATGCAGAGATCTACTTCGGCCATTTAATCCTGTCCCAAAATTCATCATTATCAAATCAGTTGTGTTTCTCACATATTGGCAGGTATGAATAAAACATTAACCAATCTTTTTATACTATCTTCCAAGAGTACTAGGGAGCCAACTGTTGGCTAACTTGAATCTGAAACTGTTTCAGTTTGCAGTATAGCCTTGGGTCATAGGTAATTTGAGTTTTTTTTTTTTTGGTTGGCAGGGTGTCCTGGTTTTTCTTGCTGCAAAATCTCGGTTTATCAAGAACGCTGACAAGGCAGCTGATCTCCAGAACTTCGTATTGTGTGTTGAGATGCTCATTGCAGCCGTGGGGCACCTATTTGCCTTCCCTTACAAGGAGTATGCAGGTGCAAATGGCCGTCCTTGCCCTGGTTTCAGAGAAAGCCTTCTTCATGCTTTGAAATTCAATGACTTCTACCATGATACAGTTCACCAGGTAACCAGGATCTTGCGTACCATTCCCATAGAACATTTTAGTTTGCCTTTCTATCTAATCAACCCCATTGTCATGCAGTTTGCTCCTACCTATAACGAATATGTGCTCTACAATCACAACGAGGGAGACAACACACAAACCAAGCATCCTTCAGGGAGCGCGGTGCCAAGTGGGCAGAATGTTGAGTTGGCTGGCATTACCGTAGTGGCTTCAAATAGTCCTGTGACATCGAGCGTATCGTCCAGCCAGGCATATCAGGAAGAAACAATGACAACCCCTATCAGGGACAAAGTCGATCCTCCCGGAGGACTCTATGACCTCACAGACCTTCTCGATGTGGACCTGTCTAACTACCCTGCAAAGGTTCCTGCAATAACTGATGTAAGAAAACAATGATCAAGATTGATGACGGGGCTATGTGTAGGGTTGCAGTTGGGAAAAATTCGTGATTTTTATTGGGTCATAGATTACAGTGTAAAGATGTGTGTATTATACTTGTTCTGATCTTTTCCCCGTTGAAGGGGCTTATTCACGTCAGCAACAGCTGTCGTACGGCCTCTCACCCTGTTCGACTAACTGTACGAATCGTTGAGTTGTGAACTAAAGTGACAAATGAAGTCAATACAACACTGCATTTCTGATGGTACAAATTTGCATTCACTGTCCTTTCTGATGCAGTTTCTACAGTGTGAGGTAAATAATCAGTCGAGCTAATTTTTCTTTGTGTGGGCATCTGCGTGAAATAAATGGCGGGACACTGATCAAGTAGACATTGAAATTGCATAACATTTCTATAGAGTCCGCTAATGATTAGTACATACTTTCTGCTTACATGCTAGCAAAACATGGTACGAGCTGACAATTCATGCTTCTGACGGCAAAAAGATACTATTAGGAAGTATTGGCGTGAGCGTGAGTCACTTAGACGATGATTACATCAAAATTATTACCATTTATACACTTAGAAATGGTCAACGAAAAGTACGTGCAAAGACCAATTATTCATCTCGTGGCTCGCCTTCTGCATTACGCTCCCTTTGAGCAGCGTTCTGCTCTCTTGATTGCACCTCTTTATCATCTTTTTCAGCATCCTGGATCTGTGAGTCTGTTGAGGAATCTGACAGTGAACTTTCAGAAGTAATGGCCCCTGAGCAGGCTTCGCCGTCCTCGCCATTGAAGAACCTAGACAAAGACAGGGGGTTGTACGTAGAACTGGCTCTCCGAAGGCCTTGTATCGCTTTCATTGCAGCGATTGTGCTTCTGTACACATCTGAGGTTTCCGCATCACAAGATGATGTCGGATCACTGCCAGCCGCGTCGTCCTGCAATTCCAGCTTTGCAGAGGAACCAGGCTCAAGTACTTCGGCTTCGATCGGGAAAAGGAGTTCAAGGTTAGCTTCACATTCTCGAACAAGCCTCGTCAAAGGTTCAGTTGTGAAAAATGGCTGGTGGCGGGCACGTTGAGTGAAAGGTAGGCTCAGCACACCGCCTGTTCTCTTGTCATACTTCTTCAGTATCTTCACTAGTCCTGCAATGAATGCACAAACCAAGACACATTGGATGCCAAACATGCTACTGCTAAAATACTGCAAATTGGCCGGCTTGGTTGATGTGCTCACCAGCAAAATTAAGGGAGCTGTAGGTTTGAAGAAGAATCATTTCGCCATGTATGATCACAAAATCTTTACGTATTTCTAACATCTCTTCAGTAAATTCGCTTCTTGATCTAAAAGCATCATTCTTCTTAGCTTTGACACGCTCGATCCTCTCCTTGAGCACCTTTGAAAAATAATTGGCCACCAACGTGAGCTCCATTTTAAAGAAGTGACTATGACAAACAAATTAACTGATGAGTGAAGGGGCGAAAATAAAAGAGAAAAGTCAGGGGTAAAAAAATGACAGCTTAGTAGTTTTTTTTTAAAAAAAAAAAACACAGCAAGGGAAACCCCTCCTGTGACCGTGGATATATTAAAAATAGTAAGAAAAACTGTACAACAAAGCAAAGGCTCCAGGAAAGCGCCCCAAAAAGGAGGATGAAGAAAAGGAAAGAGGCCTGAACCAGACTCAACTATCTGTACAATTCAATAAGATTGAGAAAAGATTGCTGTTTTTCTTCTGACATTTTTGTTCTTGATGTGTCCAGATTCCAGCACCGTCAAAGGGATACATATTTCACAGATTCTTTCATGTGGAGTTTCAATCTAACGACCATCATACTCGTACTGATCACGCCTAAGGAGTAAGGACAATGTTTAAGCATCTCAACATTAAGCATAGACTAGTTTACGAATTCTGGAAGAAATAGGAGGGCAGCCTCAACTTAAACAATCTACACTACAGCTCCGTCAACTTTTCTTTTCAGGATCAGAGAAAATGGTAAATCTAGTTCCTCATGCAAGTATTTTGCAACACCGAGTGTTAAGCGCTATAAAGCAACATAAACAGTTAACCATGGTAAACTCATGTTCCTTGTGCCAGGTGAAGGTTAGTTGAGGGCTATTTTGCTACCGACATGACAAACATGACCATCTAACGTGGTCTAGTCAAGTAAACTCACACTTTTCGGTGCACTATGGTATATAATCATTTTTTGGTCGAATTGGGCGCTACTCATGTTCTAGAACACTTCTGCACAGTCGACCTCATAGCAAACAAACCTAAATCATTAACATTTATGCTGCACCTGTTATTAATAGAGCAGAAAACGTTAATTAGTCCATGAACTGCTACCCAAGACATTCATTAATGTTAATGTAGGAATCAAGGTGTTAACCATATAGCTCTCATTATGAAGAAATAAGGAATATTCCCCGTGGCATAACTTGTGTTGCTGTTAAAAATGATGTGTGGCTCATAATCAGTCATTTTGTGTGTTTTATACTACTGCAGAACCAAATTGAGAGTACAGTTTCTATGGTCCATAAGTGCACAATGAAGAACAAAAAAAGCTTGTGTCCTGCCTTAAAGGACAGTTACCCAGTCATCTATTTCGTTGTGAATGAAGAGAAGACATGCATGATGTTCGCTACCAAAATTAACAATTACAGTCAGACTAACCGCAGTTCACCACCCACACTTCTCATCAGCTGGTCATTCATTACAAACTGAACCACAGGCAAGGGAGGCATGGTACCCTAGTACTGATTCAGAGCAATCCTTCTTAGCCAAACTTTCAATTCAACATTTCCCTATCCAGTAAAGCCCAGAGGTTAAACATATAAAAAACTTGTAGTCCTAATTTAATCATTCCTACCAGTTGACTGCACAGGTCCAGATCAGGAAATCAGCAGGCAATCACACCAACATCAATTCGAGGAGCTAAGCATCAGAAAGCCTAAATTGTCAACCTTCATTGACAATGGATCACAAACACAAGAATCAACAAGACCGAGGGCGGGGAGATGAGCACGGGCAAGAAGAAGGGGCTCACCTGGAGGCGGATGACGTACCACTCCTCCCGTTCCATGTAGAAATCGTTGAGCTTGTTGAGCTCCATGTCGAGGATCCTGGCGAACCAGTCCCCCAGCGGGACGTTCCCTTGCCCGACCCCCTGTCCACCTCCCGCGTCCCCCTCGGCGGCGGCGGGGTCATGGAGAGGGGGAGGAGGCGGCGGTGGCGGAGGAGGAACATCGGCTGGGGGCGGCAGCCTCTTGATGAGCTTCTTGAGGGCCTTGTAGGCGAGGTACTTGTCCCTCCACGCCGGCAGCGTCTCCTCCAGGTGGTTCCGGAAATCCTTTCCGAACTTCATACTCTCTCTCTCTCTCTCTCTCTCTCTCTCTCTCACCTCCACACGAATTTCTTATCAGGCAATTGGATTCTCTATCTCTGGTTGGGAGTGGGGGAATGTTTTGGGGTTCGCGAACTCGCGATGCGGAGGAAGAAGGCGAGGGCCGGGACGGGGGAGATGGAAGAAGAGGTGGAGGAGGAGCGGATGATTGGGTTGTGGGTCACTGTTACGTGGGACCGGCCGTGGATTGATTGGGTGTTGGGTCACTGTTGGGTGGGCCGGCAGGGGATATTCCTCTCGTGGGTCCCTGTCCTCTTCCCCTCGGCGCCTGCGACGCCCTGCCGCTTTGCTCGTATTTTTATCCCCATTCAGAGCATTTGTTCTGTACAATGGCATCTTCTTCTCCGGTCTCCTTTTGCGTGGAAATTTCTTGGTCGATGATGCCATGACGAAGCTTCCATGCAAAGGTATATGCCCAACTACATTACTAAGTTGGGCCGTCGGATAAAGAAAACACAAGAAAAAGGAGGGAGAGATCCAGAACCGATCACGCTATTTTTTAAGTTCAGTGAAGAGATCCAGAGAGCCAGAGACAACATTGTATAGTATAGCAATCATACAGGTCCATACTAATATTGTTTGCACCATCTTCCTTCAGTTTATTAGAACCAAGCAAATGTGTCACGCCGTCACTCGGAGATGCGACAGATGCCCACGAGGGATCATCATATTTGCCAAATGCTCGGAGAAAATGGAAGATGCCTGCTTCTTCTTTTCACCAAAACTTTGGCATCACTGGTGCTCGATGGCAGTGTTCAAATCTTTCCGAGGCTTCTGAGCCCCCCTTGCTCACCGCATTGAACAGCCTGACAACCCCATGGGTCGCGATCTTCATGAGCTCCTTCTCTTGGATGTCCAAGTGGTCGTCGGGCAAGAAGACACGGTGTTTCTCAGCTCCGCACGTTTCTCCTTGCGAGCCTTCTCTGTGGGACTGTGCTCCTCGACCAATTTCTTGGGCGCTGACAGAACCGGGCCTAGCATCCTTTCGGTGAGCTTCTTGGTCATGATTTTGAGGAAGGCAACACGAAATGCTCTGCAGCCTCGCTCGAATCTCGTCACGCCGCCAGATTGATCTCCTGCAAGGGCCTCGTCGGCGAGCTTCTTTCTCTTGATCTTGCTGCCATTGCCATTGTAATTGGAAAGCCTCCCGCTCCCGCGCTTGCTCGGGTTCGGGAAGGAGGCGGCGGCGGACGGCGGAGGCGATACAGCTTCAGGAGCTGCGGCCATGGAATGGAATGGGCTTCGTCCTCCCACGGTCGTCGGATAAGTAGCCCGTGCGCAGCGTCAAATCAGCCCGTTTGTGTCCTGCTACAGAAAGAGGGTCATTTCCCGCCGGGCCGGTTCCGGCCCACCTTTCGATCGAGCGCCGTATGCGTACAATGAGGTGAACTTTCTGATAAGGACGAACTGCAGTGCAGCGTATCAACGCACCTCGCGGCAGGAATTGGATGACGATCATAGCCGCATGGCATGGGCACGCTCATGCACTGGCTACAAACGCGTCGTGACGCCGCGTGTGCAAATCGACAGGTCGTTGCATGCTTTGGTCATGACTCATGAGAGAGAGAACATTCGAACTTCCAATAAAATCTGCAGAATTCAAGTCAGATGAGGCTTGGCACCTTTCTTGGACGCAGCTGTAATTAATTTAATGTATCTTTTCACGCGCAGGATGTTTTGGCGCAACCCATCTCCGACCGGTTAGCATAAAGTTCTCTGTCTATAAAATGGCCACTTGACTTATCATCAGTGTCTCCATCGTCTAAGCATATCGATCATTCTTTCTCCGAAAACGAAAGCTGATTTCGTTACCGGAGAGACAGTGGAGATGGGTTCTCTGATGTCGGGTTGGAGCTCACCCGTGCTGGGTGACAAGAAAGGTATGCCGTACTGCTCGTGTTCTGTTCCTGCGTGCTCTATCAAAGTATGGTACTGTAGGATCTGACTTTCCGTTTAAACTTTCCAAGGCAAGTTTTGTCAGTAGTCTACTACTAATCTTTGTATATATGCACGATTTTATCGTATCAGTTCGTATGATGAGGAATCGATCGCTGACCAAGGAGGAGGTGGATGCGTTCTGGAGGCAGCGCGGGAGGCCAGACGACAACGCCCAGGGCTCGCCGCTCGGCTCCCCCCGCATCGTCTCCGACGCCGTTGTGTCGCCGCTCCCGTCTTCCCGGCGTTCCGAGTTACAGCAAGATCAGAGCCCGTTCGAAGCCAGGCGACTGGATGCGGTCAGGTCCCTGCCGTCGCCGCTGGCTCGCGGCGCGGGGTCGTTGTCGTCGTCGTCTCACGCCGGCCGGCACGTCTTCGCCCGTAGCGAGCCGTCGTCGCCGGCGGCACGCGCGGAAGGCTTCCCCGATAACGCCGCCACCGACAGCCCCAGCACGAGCTGCGACTGGTACGTGTGCATATATGCCCTGCATGTTACCGTGGACTCCATTCTGCTTCTTCTTTTTTTTTTTTTTGACACGGTACTCCACTCTGTTTTGATAGTATGATATGTTATAGACTGATTGATGCATATGATTTTGTGGTTGCACACATAGGTGGACGAGGAGCAGCTGGGCGTTCCTGAACGAGCCGCATCAGCAGCAGCAGGAGGAGGTCAGCGTGTCATCAGGCAGCGCGCACAAGCACAAGGGCTACGCGTTGGATCAGTTCAGCGTCACCCGGATCGTCACCGGCAACGCCTGAACGAACTGCACCGCGGCGCCATGCTGCATCCGTGATCAGTGTGTGTGCATGTTTAGTTTCTACCGATACGACCCTATTGCTTTCTTTCGGTCGTGGCAGCTTATCAGGTTTCAAATCGATGCAGGACGCTAGGCGTCCTGTCCTTTTTTATCAATCTTCCTGTAAACGAAAGTATTTAGCAGAGGTATGGATACTACATGTGTATTATGTGTTGTAGCGCTTGAACGATGTATGTAAATACGATGATAAAATAAAGTTTACTGGGTTACTATATTTGTTCCTCGCCAAAATAAATAAATAAAATGTGTTCTTATATTTGCACTGTTGGAAGATTGCAGCGTCGAAATGCTGCTTCCTGCACGTGGTAATTTTTTATGGAATTATCATGTGTTGCTCTGTTACAAGTTGCCGCTTGTGTTGTTGCTTGCAAATCCAATTCACCGCAGCGATATGCCGAGCCAGCAAGCTCATCCATAGCGAATGCTACAGCAACAATCAGTAAACAATGACATGATGTATAATTCACAACATTGCATGTTTGTCGATACATTGTTTGGGGAAATCGATCAAAACCTCGTTAAAATGCTAAATTGCCAAAACGCTTCCTTTTCCCCCTCCTAGCACTGTAGTCCAAGCCTCTCTCCCGTGCTATTTGCAAGAAACCTAACAACAGCTTGTGTCATTCCCTCAGTTCTTAATGTTGATGAGGTACACAAGATCACCCAAATGCTGCACCTGCAGGCCTGCCTTTTCACATCCTGTGAAGAAAAGCGATTGGTCATTGCCGATCCTTCTCCGCCAGCTCATCAGAAACATTGGAGTTTTTGCAGGTACTTGTGTTCCTGCCAGTTAACGGAAACATAAGATCTAGGTATTCTTACATGAGGGATAGGTTAGAAAGTGAAATATTTAGTGAGTACCTGATTTGTCCGTGATGGTTATACAGCCAGCTTTCTGACCATTCTGCTTGTATTCTTTCAAAAGAAAGGACAATGTCTTCACCAGATTTTCATACTGTTTAACATCTGAAAGTGACAGATTTATATAGTATCAGAAGATTGCACTGCAGTAAAGTGTAACTAGGATATGCGTACCAAGATAGATACTATACACTTACAGAGTAGAATGTCACTGGCAATAACAATGTCCCAATCTGGTCTGGAAACTGGAAATGGATCTCCCCATGTGTCTAAGAGTTTGAAAGAAACATAAGAGAACGATTAGCCTCTTTCAGCTGGTGCACCATCCATTAAGCTCACGGGCATGTTTGCAGAAGGAAAAACTACAAGCACGTAGCTTTTGTAACGGGCGCTAAGATAACTCACGTCTGATATGAGGTAACACATCCAAATTATTAGCTCTCCAGTTGTAAGCTATATTCTCTTCAATTTCCTTGTCATCATAATCAGATGTTGTGATATCGACTCCAAATGCTTTCCTCAGAAAGATTGCTAGAGCTCCCGTCCCACTAAGAATCATCATAAGAGGAACAAATGTTCAAAACAGAGGCACGTTGCAGAAAAAAATTATCGTGTGCTTGCAATTATATTCGACTAAAGGAAACAAAATAGAACTCTTTTTCCTGTACCACCAAATCACTGTTAAACTAGGATACTGAATTAAACAAAAACTCATTATCATTAGCATGTGTCACTTGATATGTCATCAGTCTTATAGTGACCTGACCCTTACTGAATTGGTCAAGAAAGCAGAACAATGTAGAAATAACATTTCACACTGTAGAACATGGTCCACATACCTTCCTAATTCAAGGATCCGTTGTCCATCCAAAATTGATTTATTCTTAACCAGCCAATTAGCAAATGAAAATGTCCCAGGCCATAGCAGGTTGGCGTTTAGCTCATGGCTTGAGAATTCCCTTACAAATAGTTTCTGTATTTCATTATAAGAAATGCGGTCATAAGATAAACACTCAAACAAGAGGTAAAACATAATCTAACTTTTTGTCGTTTATAAGATCACAGGATTGGCTGCAAGACACATTTAATGAGCGAGTAGGATAGCACTTGTCAGTTTACTGCTATGAATAAAATCAGCTCCAAAAAATTCAAGTATCATTAACTCATATTGAACTATAGCTTATGAAAAAAATCTATAATGGAACACAAAACAATCATTGATAAAAATCCGAAACAGGAAGTTGGTTATCAGAATTTTAAACATAAAGGTTTTGATAGGCACACCATGAACTACATTTCCCACAGTTATAGGGGGGCTTCGATAAAATAGCTACAAAATTTCGACCAGTACCTAAATAATATTGAGTGTGCGAACCTTTACTCTTTATCAAACTTTTCGCAATTTAATGACGTCTGTAAAGACTTCTTGTGGGAGCATTCCTGTAAGGGTTATGTTCCTTTCAGCTTTGGCTCCACCTTTGGTCCAAAATTACAGTAATGATTACTTGTACCATAGGTAAGCAACCCTTCCAAAGTATGACAAGCAAATGTGAAGGATCTCTCGAGACAATAAAACCAATTTAGGGTTACTCGTCAGACATGTGCCAGTAAGAATCCAGCCCTTGTGCTAAATGGCACCATTCTAGTTTTGTTCAATTCTTATAGTTTGCTGAGTTTGAAACAGCAAAGATACATGGAAGGAGGATAAGTCGTCAGTCAGATCAGAGGATTCGTAGCAACTACTTCTTGGCTAACACCATGTCAATTGGTACCTATTTTGCCCTGTTCTTTTTTGTTTCTTCACAAGATTACCTCATAAAGCGCCCATAAACCCCGGTAAAAGCACACGAAATCAAAGAACGTATTTTGGTGTGACCATCTCGGGACTGCTAGTGCGTGCGTGCTCTCCATATAACATCAAAACTGGATCCCAAGAAGACGAGAAACCTGAATAATGGTTAAAAATCCCGGCCTTCCCTGATCCCAGGGAAGCATAGGTTCCTACAGACGCGCAACTGGACCACAGTCATGGAACCTTACCATGCCAGGGAATTCGTGGGTTCTCTCCACATACTCCAGCGCCTGCTTGTTCCCCTCGGCGTCCACCTGCATCTCATCTTCAATCGAACAAAGGAAGACGGCGCCGGCCATTAGGAGCAGCCGGTGGGCAACGGATTAGGGGTATAGGACAAAATTAAGTGCTTTGCTGGGGCTCACCTCGGTCGTCGTCGCTGTCGTCGCCGTGGAAGAGGGAGGCGGCGGAGAAGATGGCTGTCTCCATGAGTGGACTCTTTGCTGTGCGCGGTGACTACTGTTGGTGGCGCACCGGTAGGAGCTGTGCGTGGGAACGGGGAACGGGGGGAAGAGCTCTGTTTCTGGGCCCAGCTGGGCTGCCTTATCGGGACTTACAAAGAAGGCCCAACAAGAGGAATTCCAAATTGAGGCTGCACCTGAGCACCTCGCTCGATTGAGTTGATCACTCGGTACGTGCTGGTTTTTGTTTTCTTCTCGTGAAATCCTTTTCACTATTTAGCCAGTGCCCAATTGATCGAGCTGGAGAATCAGGATTAAGGAGCCTCCTGTGTTGCACGCATCGAACGACAAGCACACGCACTAGGTGCAGGCCAGCTGGGCTATGCCCAAACTGCATCACTTCAACCCTTTGCGATATCTATTCCACGGCACTAGTACATTTTGATGATAAAGTCAGTAATGCATGCATACTAGTAGAGCAGATGCGCATCTATCGATCGGTCTCACGACAAAACTGAAATGATCGATGAACAGCCGCCCACGCACACCCAACTCAGATTTAAGCTACCTTTTGCGAGACGCCCCTCTCTCTGTAAACGTTAGAGCACTCGGGCAGGAATATGTCCACTTCACTTGCCATAGGTGCTAGTAGATACCAGAAATGGAATGGTGGCACTGCTTGCTTCTTGGTTAAGTAGTGCACCTTTATTTGTTAGCTTTCAGATCGGAGCAGACATTTTGTTTGGTTTTGATCGAGACTTGAACCGCTTCATCATACAGAAGCTTTTTGCGAACATGTGCTGGGAGAGCTGCTTTTATTTTGACCGTCCATCCTACGGTGTCAGTAACTGCCGAAAACGTCGAGGTTGCTGAACTGAACCCGGCACTCACACACACGGCTTCTCTCTCGCTCAAAGAATATAATCCCAGTGCAGTGAAATGATCCATCTTTACCAGCGCTAACCTAACCGGCCTCGATCGGCCGGGTGCGACACGTCCGCATGCAGGTGAGCTTGTGGTGGCGGGACCTCTTTACGTTTACCAGCTGCTGGATCGCCTTCTTAAACAGCTTGAAGCACCTCGCTCTCTCTTACCCTGCTCAGCCAGCCACCCTGTGCCTGCGCAAAAGGCCTGATCATCGCCTGCACCAGCGAGAGCCTCCGATCCGACCCGGCCGAGAGGTGAGTCTTCTTCTTTTCACTTGCCTGACTTATTCTGTTCCTTCTCCACTCCATTCGATGTTTTTATCGGTGCTTCGATTTGTGCTTTTTGTATTCTGGCTAGTTTGATCATCAGGCTCTCATGTGCTGCAAGCACTGCCCCCTGGAACCCAACTTCTTGTAACTGAAAGCCGTTGATTAATTTGCCGTTATGTCGATCTTGTTAGTAAAATCTGTGCGGCAAGACCTATACATGCATGGATCGTTCCTTTAATTTGATGATTGGTAGAACAACAGGAAGGGATCAGAAAAAAAAAAAGAACTAATAGCCCTGAATTTGTTGGCTGGTGTTCTTCTACAGCACGGTCAAGAAGATGGTGAGCTCTGAGCCGCTGCTGGTGTCCCCTGGTGGTGGTGGCAACCAGAAGAAGGGACCGCCGCCTCTGTTCCCGGTGGTCCGCATCATGACCAGCTTCTTGGCGATCGCCTCCGCCTGCCTCTTCATCCTCGTCGCCGCCACCATCCTCTACGGCGACACCTCCTCCTCCTGCCCCGCGCCCAACACCCAGCTGGTAATTATATAACACCTCAGCTCGAAATTAACCCAGCTTAATTAATGAATCGCCTATTCGATCGATCGATCGATCGCCCGTTCAATTCAATGCGTCATCACGTACGCATGCTTAATTAATCACGCGCAATGCAGGCCGCCTCCTCCTCGCCGTCGTCCTCGGCGTCCGCGCCCAAGTGCAAGTGCTACGAGCTCCCCGGCGCGGACCCCGTCGTGCGCGGGATCACGTGGCTGAGCCCGCCGCAGGCGGTGCTGGCGCTGGCGCTCCTGCTCGCCGGCGGCGGCCGCAGCAGTCGGACCACGGCTCTCTCCTTCGTCACGCTCGCGGTGACGGCCGCCAACCACGTGTTCTTCGCCAGGCTCGCCGCCATCATCTGCGTCGCCACCTCGGCGGACGCCATCGGCACCTTCGCGGCGGTCGCGTTCGGACTCTACTTGTTCGTTGCCGCGGTGCTGCTCCTTCTCCTCCTCTTCATGCTCGGCTTCCTCGTGGGAGCTGGGGAGAACGCCGAGTAGCTAGAGAGCCGGTAAGGCGGCAATCATTTGCCAGCTTGCTGATCGATCGTACGTACGTAGTATCATCCTAGTCGAGGTCCTTCGGTGCTGATTACCGCTGCTGCGGGCATGATTCAAAATCAAGGAAGGTCATATATATTGATATTGGAACTCCATCCTCCATCGATCAGCTTACTTAATTACTTATCATGATATTGGAGTAGTAGTATCTAGTACTAAGCTCGGGAGAGAGAGAGCATGTGTGGACACCGCACGGACGGTAGACAGGGTGTGTGCGTTGGACCTGCAGAGTACTCGATCGTCATGCGCAGTGGCAACTATCAAAAGAGTTTTATGTTTTTGGCGCATTCGTAAATTTCTTGGACCTGATGTCCTGATAGATCGAGGCCTTCAGTTAGGTAGCCGCTGCCCGTTGGTTTGATTTTTCAACGAACCAACCGGCATATGAGAGTGACCATCCATGGATGCATTGCCATTGCCCACGTCTTGTAGTATAGGACCTGGTGGCGTACGTAAGTAGCTAGGCTGCCCAAATATGTGTAGCAAGAGTGTGTTTTGCCGAAATCAGTGGGCACCGTAGTTTCCGAGAATCTTCTTCAGGTCATCAATTTTGGTTCAATCCACAATCACAAAGTTTGTGGCCGACCCATGGTCATTTAGCTATTGAATATTTAATTTTTCTTATCGTTGGTCATATATATCAAATTTTTGAAAGAAAATGAGGATAAACGTAGGAGAAATTTAATTATTGGATGTGATTTTGGACGAAACATGTGCATGGATCTCGATAATGATAGTCATGTGTGTTTCCGTAAGCAAACATTGCTGAGAGTGACACGAGATGAGACGTTGTCAATGCAACTATAATACGCAGGTCATATCTAGCTGCGGTGTCCGAAAAGCTTCCTGTCAAATTTGAGATACCGGCTCAAATAAGAGCTTGTTTAATTTGGAGTCTCTCTTATCTAGCTCAACTGAAACTACTCACTGCGGTGTAGGCCAGCTGGGCTATACCCAAACTGCATCACGCAGCGCGTTACTTTTGTTCAACCCCAGCCGTATGCTTTCTTTGTCACAAGTGCATTTTGAGAAGCAATCAATAATGCACGCCCACGTGTAGACCAGATGCTCAGAGATCGGTCTAACTGTAAAACTGAAATGGTCGATGAACAGCCGCGTACGCAAACCCAACTCAAAATTTTGAAATGCCACACTCCAGAATGTTAGAGCATGCACGTACTCAAGCCCCATTAGAACATGTCCATTTTGTTGCTAGTAATAGGTAGATATCCAAAAGTGTAAATGTGATGGTAGCAGTTGCTCTTGCTTCTTGGTTAAGTGCACCTTTGTTTGTTGGCATCCAGATCGGAACAGCCATTTTGTTGGTTTGATCGAGCCTTGAATCAGCGCATAGTGCGGATACTGGTCCTTTTGCTTCTGTCATATTCAGTATCGACTCTATGGGTTTAATGTTAAGACTATGATGTTAAGTGGCTATTATATGGTTTGCAACTATTTGATGGTTTCTCCGATCCAGTGTCCATACTGGTCCACATTTACTATGCAGTCATGTTCCATCCTCATATGTTGTGCATGTGAGCAAGTTTATTTTTCTCCTATAAAGGTTTATAAATGGATCACAATATACTGAAAGGATGGGAGTGGAAAATCTTAAACTGGAATATTAGAGGAATCAATTCAGATGCTAAATGGAATGCAATTCGAAGCAAAATTTCAGAATCTCGATGCGATGTCATCTGTATACAGGAAACTAAAAGGGAACAGTTTGACCTAAACTATATCAGAAACTTTTGGCCACCACAATATGACTGTTTTGAATTCCTACCATCTGTGGGAGCATCTGGTGGCTGCATCACCATATGGAAGGGTCATGCTTTTCATGGAAATCTCTCTTTTGTGAATGAATATGGGCTGGCAGTGGACTTCACTTGCAAACACTCTGGAGTTAAATGGGTTCTCTCTAACATTTATGCCCCTTGCACTGATGAAGGAAAGCTACTATTTCTTGAATGGTTTCACAACATAGAAATGCCAAATGATTGTAACTGGCTAATTGTTGGGGATTTCAATTTATTGAGATCACCTGACAACAGAAATAAACCTGGGGGAAATGTCAATGAAATGTTGCGGTTTAATGAAGCTATCAGTGCCCAGGGGCTGATTGAATTACCCCTGCAAGGAAGGAGCTATACATGGTCAAACAAGCAACAAAGCCCACTTTTGGAAAGGCTAGATTGGTTTTTTACATCTAGCTCGTGGACTACTGAATTTCCACAAACAACAGTTTCTACATTATCCAGAGATACTTCTGATCATGTACCCTGCTTAGTGAGAGTGGCCACTTCAATACCAAAGCCAAAAATATTTCGATTTGAAAACTTCTGGATGGAGCATGATGATTTTCTTACAATTGTTCAAGAGGCATGGTCACAGCCAGTGCAAGCAGTAGATAAAGCAACAATCATCATGGCTAAATTCAAGCACCTGAGGAAAGTCCTGAAAGAGTGGGCGGCAAACATTTCAAATTTGGGAATGACCATAGCAAACATAAAGATGGTGATCAACCTGTTGGACTTGATTGAGGAAACAAGAGATCTCACACTTGAGGAATGGAACTTCAGAGAGTTACTCCAAAATCATCTAAAAGACTTGCTAAATAAGCAAAAAATTTACTGGAGGCAAAGAGGAGATATAAAGTGGGTAAAATTTGGAGATGCGCCAACAAACTTCTTCCATACCAGAGCAACAATCAATTATCGAAGAAATGCGATTTCTGTACTCCAGGATGCCCAGGGTCAGGCTCATACTGATCATAGCAGCAAGGAAACTCTCCTTTGGGAATCATATAAGGAAAGACTAGGTACTTCAGATAATGTTACTATGCACTTCAATCTTAATGACCTCATTGATCAAGTGGAAAATCTAGAATGGCTTGAAGCTCCTTTCACACAGCAAGAAATAGACATGGTGGTGGCTGATTTGCCAACAAACAAATCCCCAGGTCCAGATGGTTTTAATGGAGATTTTATTAAGAAATGTTGGCCCATCATTTCTAAGGATTTCTATCAATTAATAGAGACTTTCTATGAGGGTGAGCTTTGTCTACAAAGTATCAATGGCTCATACATCACTCTTGTACCAAAGAAAGATAATCCAAGCATGGTGGGAGACTTTAGACCCATATCGTTGCTAAATTCCTCAATGAAGTTAATCACAAAGATTCTGGCAAATCAGTTGCAAATGGTAATACTACAATTGGTCCACAAAAATCAGTATGGCTTTATCAGGACAATGAGTATTCAGTATGGCTTTATCATTGACATCATGAGACACAAGGGATTAGGTCCCAAATGGATACAATGGATGGAGCTAATAATGAACTCAGGAACATCATCAATTCTGCTAAATGGTATTCCAGGGAACGTTTTTCATTGCAGGAGGGGAGTCAGGCAAGGAGACCCTCTCTTCCCTTTATTCTTTGTGCTGGCAGCAGATCTTTTGCAGTCAATAATGAATAAAGGGAAAGATAATGGACTTTTTCATCTACCTATTCCACAAGGGGCTGGTTCTGATTTTCCAATTGTGCAGTATGCTGATGATACTCTGTTAGTGATGCAAACATGTCCTAGACAACTGGTAGCTTTGAAAGCAATGTTGCACACCTTTGCTGAATCGACAGGATTGAAAGTAAATTACTCCAAATCTTTTATGGTTCCAATTAATGTAAGCCCAGAAAAACTTGAGATTCTAGCAAACACTCTGAATTGTCAAACTGGATCAATGCCTTTTACTTATTTGGGGCTACCATTAGGGACCACAAGGCCATCAGTAGCTGATTTTCTGCCACTGGTTCAAAGAATCGAAAGAAGGCTCATTGGTTGCGCACAATTTCTTACCCAAGCTGGAAAATTAGAGATGGTGAACTCGGTTTTATCCTCTCTCCCAACATTCATAATGTGCACTCTACTGCTACCTGCATCAATGATTAAGCAAATTGACAAATACAGAAAACATCTAATGTGCACTCTACTGCTACCTGCATCAGTGATTAAGCAAATTGACAAATACAGAAAACACCTTCTATGGAGAGGTTCAAATATAAATGCTAAGAAGCCACCACTAGCAGCTTGGAACCTAGTCACCATGCCCAAGTCAGAAGGGAGACTTGGAGTGAAAAACCTGAGAATTCAAAATAATGCTTTACTGATGAAGAATCTACATAAGTTCTTCAACAAGGAAGACTTGCCATGGGTACATCTCCTTTGGGATAATTACTACAACAATGGTAAGATGCCTGGGCAACAAAAGAAGGGATCCTTCTGGTGGAGAGATGTCCTCAAACTGCTCGATCCTTATAAAGGCTTAACTGCAGTAACAGTAGGTAATGGCAGTACAGTCCTCTTCTGGGAAGATGCATGGATCACAATTCCTATGCAATTTAAATATTCTCATCTGCATTCATTTGTCAGACAGCCAAAAATGGTATTGGCCAACTTCTTGATTGAACCCCTAATTAATCACTTCCATCTACCATTATCTGTGGAAGCTTATCAACAGTTGTAAGAAATGGAAGGACTCCTAGCTGATTTACATATTCAGGATACGAAGGACATTTGGAAATATATGGGTCAGAATTGTCAATACTCATGCTCTAAAGTTTACAAGCACCTATCTGGTCATAGGCCGACACACCCAGCTTTTAAATGGCTTTGGGGATCCTCATGTCAGCCGAAACACAAGGTCGTCTTCTGGCTTCTCATGCATGATAGAATCAATACTAGAGGCCTGCTGCGAAGAAAGAACATGGCTTTAGATTCATACACATGTGAGCTATGTATCCTGCAAAAAGTGGAATCACTCAGGCATCTATTCGTTCGATGTAACTTTGCAAGGCAATGCTGGCAATCAATTGGGTTAATTCTGCCTAGTCACCTGCAAGTTCCACAGCTAGTAAGCAGAATGAGGAGATCATTGGCAATTCCCTTCTATATGGACATCATAATCTTGATGGCTTGGAGTATCTGGGTCACAAGGAACAAGTGGATTTTTGAAAATGTGGATCCCACAGTGCAGAATTGTAGGGCTTATTTCTTCAAGGAGCTGGAGATGGTTGTCCATCATCGAGCCAAAAACAGACATGTGCAACAACTCAAGCAATGGATAGAGGAATGGTTTTAGACTTTGTAATTCTTTGGTTTTGTCTTTCTTTCTTTTGCTTTGTACGGACCTTTTTATACATTTAAATAAATTTCTGTAGGGGCTTGTGCCCCTCCAGTTCGTTCAAAAAAAAAAAATCAGCGCATACGTATAGAAGCTTTGTCTCCAATACGTGATAGGAATTTTAATTTTTTCCTCCAACTGGTGGACTGCTGAATTAGGCATCTACAGCGTGTTAGTACTTGCTGAAAACGTCGAGGTTGCTGAACTGAACCAGGCAGCTTGATCACGGGTCGGTCACGGCCTCTCTTTGTCGCTCAAGGAATCCCACGAAACCGAAACGATCCCCGTCTTTATCACCAGCAGCTTGATCAGGCCCGATCAGCCGCGTGGGACGCGTCAGCAGGTGAGCTTTGTGGGTGCAGTGGTGGGACCTCCTTACGTGTAGCAGCAGGTGAACTGAGCTCTGCTCGATTGGCTACTTAAACAGCTCCAAGCCCTTCAGTCTCTTTCCCCGGTCCCTGCTCAGCAAAGCCCCTCGGTGAGCTTTGTACAGACCTTTTTATACATTTAAATAAATTTTTGTAGGGGCTTGTGCCCCTCCAGTTCGTTCAAAAAAAAAAAATCAGCGCATACGTACAGAAGCTTTGTCTCTAATATGTGATGGGAATTTTAATTTTTTCCTCCAACTGGTGGACTGCTGAATTAGGCATCTACAGCGTGTCAGTACTTGCTGAAAACGTCGAGGTTGCTGAACTGAACCAGGCAGCTTGATCACGGGTCGGTCACGGCCTCTCTTTGTCGCTCAAGGAATCCCACGAAACCGAAACGATCCCCGTCTTTATCACCAGCAGCTTGATCAGGCCCGATCAGCCGCGTGGGACGCGTCAGCAGGTGAGCTTTGTGGGTGCAGTGGTGGGACCTCCTTACGTGTAGCAGCAGGTGAACTGAGCTCTGCTCGATTGGCTACTTAAACAGCTCCAAGCCCTTCAGTCTCTTTCCCCGGTCCCTGCTCAGCAAAGCCCCTCGGTGCCTGCGCAAGATCACCTGCACAAGAGCCACCGATCCGACCCGGCCGGTGAGCATGCTCCCGTTCACTTCTCGATTTCAATGTTTATTAGATCGGTGCTTCGAGTTACTTTTGCATTCTGTGTGGTAGATCATCAGAACTAACCCCTCTGCATTTGTTGACGTCCTACCTAGGGAGAGCGTGCGTGGCCAAGATGGTGAAGCCTCAGCCGCTGCTGGTGTCCCCCGGCAGCAACCAGACACGAGTCATGCGACTGCCTCTGTTCCCGAGTGTCCGCTTCGTGACCAGCTTCTTCGCCATCATCACCGCGTGCTACTTCATCCTCGTCGCCGGCATCATCCTCTACGACGACACGTGCTCCTCCTGCGCCACCACGCCCGCCACCGCCCAGGTACGTACCATACCAACCACGAGTCCACGACACGGTCGTTAATTAACTCCTCTCTGCCTATTCGTTCGTTCGTTCGTTCTCAGTCACTGCATTATCATGCATGCTTAGCTTAACACGTGGGTGCGTGCAGGCCGCTTCTTCTTCCTTGTCGTCGTCGGCCGTGCCGCATCCCGCGCCGTCGCCGTCCTCCTGGTGGTGAGCGGCGCTCATGACCAAATGCTACACGCTGGTGGGCGCGGGCCCCGTCGTGCGCGGCCTCATGTGGCGCAGCCCGCCGCAGGCGGCGCTGGCGCTGGCGCTGACGCTCGCCGCCGGCCGCCGCCGGACCAGGCTGGGCATGGCTCTCGCCTTCGTCACGGTCGCGGTGACCGCCGCCAACCACGTGCTCTTCGCCAGGCTCGCCGTCATCATCTGCGTCGCGGCCTGGGCTGACGCCATCGGCATCTTCTCCGCGGTCGTCTTCGGCGCCTACTTCTTCGTTGCCGCGGTCGTGTTGCTCGGTCTCTTCGTCGTGCTCGCCTTCCTCCTCATGGCTGGGGAGCACGCCGAGTAGAGAACCGGCAATCGTACGTCAGATGATCGATCGGTCGGTGCGGCGAATAAGCAACAACCGTCCGTTCCGTTCGGTGATCTATCAGTACTGCTGCGAGACACAAGGTCATATAGGGAGCTCCATTGATCAGCTTACGTAGTTAACTTGTGTTTGCGTGGAGTGATCAGTACTCAGTAGTGTAGCTAGAGAAAGGCCACGTGTGTGTGGACTGTTGTCTCAGAGACTGATGATCATCAGGTCAATAATGTAGTCATTGATGATGCAGGCCTTATCCATAATCCAACTATCTTGTTGCCTGATGGAAACTAATACTACTACGCATGCATCGCTGTGTATGTGCATATGCATATTTCTGGCGTTGGCAGGACACCAACACGTGAAATGCTTGAACCGTGACCTTCAGCGGAATGCTGGCTCAAAGAAACGTGGGATTCAACCGTTCACTTTCTCTCGGGGCTCTCCTTTGTCATCCAAGAAAAATGCAGCATCGGTTATTGGTAATGCGGTACACAGCACGCACGGTTGTCAGGTGTGTGCATTGCTGCAAATCCTCTGGCATTAGTTTTCCGCGTTAACCTGTCACTCTGTCAGTACACACATGTGCAGTGGCAACTTGTAGCTTAATAATTATCAAAAGATTTTTATGTTGTTTGGCACATTCATAAATTTCTTGGTCTCTTGGACCTAATGTAGAGCTGATACATCTTTCTTTCTTTCTTTTTTTGCGAAGGGAGAGCTTTATTAGAGACTAAGTAATGTTATTACAACCCAGGACTAAGACACTAGCTGAACCAGTTTCATCACGCTCGCGATCAACATGATCACGCACACTTACAGGACAAGAATTAAAATGCACTTGACTCTGACGCAATCTAACGGCTATCTGCGCAAGTTCGTGTGCGACATTATTCTGCTCTCTCCGAATCTTCCTCACCTCCGGGGTTTGCAGATGTTGGCTTTCTTCCATGCTTGCTCCGTTTCAAAATAAGTGACGCTTTTGACTTTCAGACATCACGTTTGACCGTCCGTTTTATTTAAATTTTTTTATAAATACTAAAACAAATATGTTATAGTTAAAGTTTTGCTAATGATAAAACAAATTATAAAAAAGTAAATCATATTTACGTAAAATTTTTGAATAAGACGGACAATCAAATATAATGTTTGAAAGTTAAAAACATCACTTATTCTGAAACGGAAGGAGTAGCTTCTTGTATCAAGGGTGCTGCCAGGGATCTGTCTCCCGCACCATCTTTCAGCTTCAGTATACTGATGCACAGTCGGACTCAAAGATGAAGCCACGATCTGCCATCAACCTGCCAGTCTAATCACTTCTAGGTAGGCAGTAATTTCCGCTTCTTCAGCACCCCTGCATGGAACAAAACACACCATGTAGTCAGCAGTGGGGCACCCTCACTACTCTGATTAGAGAGAATTCCTTTCTTGGCCCTAAAAAATTCATCTCTTCCTTTCTTGACCCTTTTCAAATTGAACTTCCTTATTTGGACCAAAAGCTATTTTTCATTCCTTTTTTAACCTTTCTGTCAATTTAGGCCTGCAACGGTGTTAACTGAAAAACCAAATGACAATTTTACCCCTTCCGTCTTCATCGCCGTGCCTCTTCCCTGTTCGGCGGAACTGATTCTTGTTAAACATCGGGCAGAGGATGGCCGGGTGGCGGAGCCGCCGCGGCTGCCGGAGCGCGCGAGATTGCAGCAGCTCCGTGAGCACGCGAGCACCTCCACTGGGATGACAAGCGCCACGTTCAGCAACCTCGCACGCGGCACCTCCGAAGCTCTGCCCTGCTCTGCTTTTGTATTCACGCATGTAGCAGTAACAATTTCGAACACAAATTCGATCTTTTACCTTGCTGCTCTCGCACTAGTTTGGGTAATTTGATCTTCACACGTGTAGCTCCAGCCCGATTCGTCGAGGGCCATGTCGGGGTCGCGAGCATGAACTGCACGCGTCAACATCGTCGATTCGGCGAGCATGGATGGCGAGCGTGGGCTCTCCAATCGATTCGGCCATGCCGAGCCCCCGCACGGCACGAAATGCATCGGGTCCTCCATCCCGTCGCTGCTTCCTCGTCGTGGACCCGCGGGATCTCGCCCGCCGCCGCGACTGTCCAGGAAGGGAGCGTCAACTCGTCTCGGCTCTCCCGCCGTCAAGGAAGGGGACCAGGGCGCAGTACCTCAGCGCAGCCGCCGTCAAAGAAGGGGATTCGACCTCGGAGCAACAGCCATGGAGGAAGGGGAAGCGGGCCACAAGGGTAGTTTCAAGATTTTGCTGTGTTCAGAATCACTATTTGACGGCAAAAGCTAACAGGTATGAAAGGAAGGCTAAATGAGGAACATAAAATGGAATTTGGTCCAGATAGGGAAGTTCAAAATTTTTAAGGTCAAGGAAGGAAGAGGCAACTTTTTTAGAGCCCAAAAAGGAATTCTCTCCTCTGATTATGACGCCAACAGCTGCAGCTCCAGACTGCTCAATGAAAGCACCATCTATGTTGATCTTTTTTTTTTTTTTGAGGGAACCATCTACGTTGATCTTGATGACATGCTGGGCTGGAGGAACCCATTTTTTATCTTCGACAACTGATGCATGTGTATGGTGCTTTGCAGTTGGGAAACGAGTCCACTTTCCCTTACCATCCGTCACGGCTTCCTGTTGACGGGCTTGGCACAGTGCATCCATGTACCTTTTCAGAAATGGCGGAGCTAGGATAACACGATAAGAGGGGCCGGGCAAGCAACCCGTATACGAAAATTGAAACAAATGTATAGTTTGTCAGGAAAAACAATCATATATGTGTATCCCTTACACATTACCGTGTTACCAGTTGCTTAATTTGTGTCTGGTCAAAGCTATTCTTAGTGATTAATGTCATCTGCTAAGTGCCAGATCATTACTATTAATTGCCTGCAGCACATTTGCACAAATCAGGAGGGGGGGGGGGCATGGCCCCTGCCAGCCCCCCTGGCTCCGCCACTGAACTCAACTGACCCACATCGAGGCCTTCAGGCAGAGGTAGCCGCTGCCCGCTGCTGTCATTTTTGAACTAACCAACTGGCATATGAGAGTGACGTCCATGGATGCATTACCCAGATCGAGTAGGATCTGATAGCGTAAATAGGCTACCCACATGTTGTAGCAGGAGAGTGTTTTTGCCGAAATCAGTGAGCACGGTGTTTCCGCGAAGCTTCGAGCCATGAATTTTGGGCTGATATATGCAATGCGGTTATGTATCTACTCTTTCTTTATAAATGCAACTCACTAAGAGTCCTTAACTCATATTTCTCTTAACTCTCGTGCAATTACATCATCCCAATTATTTACAACGGTTGGATTCTACCCTCTTGGTTGCATCTATCCATCTATCCATCCCTTTTTCTGGTGTTTTATTGCCCACTACGTATATGCTTCTATTCCCTATTGCTCTTGGCTGTAATGCCTTCTTGATTTCCCGGTGCTTTATCACCACCACTACGCATGGTTCATGTATTCCTATTGCTCTCGGTTGTTATTCCTTTTTCTTAATTACTTGACATCTGCATGAAAGAAACTGATGCCACTACCGAAATACTCCCTCCGTTCCAAAATATAAGCATTTGTTGACTTTTCAGCATCACGTTTGACCCTTCGTCTTATTAAAAAAATTATGAAAATATTATTTATTTTATTACAATTTGTTTTATTATTAGATATATTTTAAGTATGACTTATTTATTTTATATTTTTATTAAAAAATTTGAATAAGACGAAAGGTCAAACGTGATACTGAAAAGTCAACAAATGCTTACATTTTGAAACGAAGATAGTATTACTACACGTACGTTTCTTCTTCCAATTCCTCTCCCATCCCACTCATATCCACCTCTGTAGACAATGCTCAGGGTGACAGGGTCGTACAATACCCCAGACAACCCAGGGCAGGCTTGCTGCCGGATTGGTGCTTACAGGGTGTTCGGCGTATGAGAGTCTAAATTTTAGAGAGGTCTAAATTTTAGATAAGCTATATTAAATAAAGTTTAATTACAAAACTAACTACAGAACTCTGGTCTAATTCGCGAGACGAATCTAATGAGGGTAATTAAGCCATGATTAGATGATGGTTACTGTAGCATAACTGTAGCAAAACATAGATTAATTAGGCTTATTAGATTCGTCTCGTAAAGATGTACCCATCTGTAAAAAGGTTTTGTCATTAAACTTTATTTAGTACTAGATTTTCTTTGTTTAGAGGTCTCTAAAATTTAGCGCTAAAAGAAACGAACAGGGCCGGGGGTGTTCGTTTCCAGGGGTTTAAATTTTAGAGGGGTCACATCAAAAAGAATTTTGTTATTTAGAAGTATTAAATAAAGTTTAATTACAAAACTAATTGCAGAACCCCGGGTCTAATTCGCGAGACGAATCTAATATGGGTAATTAAGCCATGATTAGATGATGGTTACTGTAGCATCACTGTAACAAAACATAGATTAATTAGGCTCATTAGATTCGTCTCGAAATGAGCATTTATCTGTCAAAAAGGTTTTGTTATTAAATTTTATTTAATGCTCTTAAATGACAAAAAAAAAATTTCATTTTAAAGGTCTAAAATTTAGAGGGGTGGAAACGAACGGGCCCAGTCTGTTCAGTGCACCATACTATGGTTAATCCATCACATGAGTCTCTCTCTCTCTCTCTCTCTGATCTTACATGTTCTCCTGTTTATGTGTGCATATATGAGGTTCGCCAGCAGGGAAATGGGAATGGAATACTTATACAAGATGTGGAATAAATAGGAATCAAGGATGGTGATCGTGTGTTGTCAACATACTTCTCTCCTGTCTATTGTTAGATCTAGCAGTTCACTTGATTAGTTAGATAAGTGACCAATAGTCATTTTTTACTCCCATGAATCTTCATATATAAGTCTATATAACTGCAGTTTCATTGGGAGACGCAAAATGTATACAATTTAGAGTGTTGGGTTAATTTTGTTTCTCAATAATGAAGGAATATTGCTTCTTTCTTTAACCCACGCTGATCAGCGACAAAAGACTGAATAAGAAAATGTATTCTGCTCCTAATATGCTGCTGAATTGGGTTACTTAATGTATTCGTTTTTTTTCCATTTTACTACGTTTTCTTAATGTCTAGCATGCATGATACATGCCATGTCTTTGTTTGTAGCTCTGCATGATTAGCCAGTTTGTTTTGCTGCAGCTGCGGCTGCGGCTGCGGCTGCAGAAAAATAACTACAAACACTGTAGCTGCTGTTGAAAATATTATAGCTGCTGTTGAAAAAATAACTACGAACATACTGCAAAACAGCGAGACGAACACGCTAGATAATACAACTAATCCGCTATACATTTTCACTAATCAACCTTCTACATCCCGCAGCAATACGCCGGATATCACCTAGTAATCGTGATGCTTATGGCTGACAAAACGAAACTGCTTAATCTATCACGAGATAGCGTGAGTGCTTCCATGATTTCCTGGTACAACATTGCAATTCCGTTCCCTGTACCATACGTCCGGCGGCGTGTACCATACAGTAGATTCCCCTCACCCCTTTCCTCACCGGCGACGTATCCTATGAGAATCAGATTCGTGTGAGAACTATGAGAACTTCAATCTGGGTCACATGATCTTGATCCAAAGAGGACGCATAGGGAGAGGTGGGAGGAGGGATTTGCAAAATCACCGTCTACTTAATCATACTTTTGCAAATTCTCCCTCCTACCTGAATTCAAGCGCACCATTGAATCAAGATCATATGGCTCAGATTGGAGTTCTCATAGTTCTCACACGAACCTAGTTCTCATAGGATACGTTGCCTTGGTTTAAGTTTTTTACAATTGATCCTGATAGATCGATCCTTTGAACACTTTTGACTCAGTAACGGGCTGACGGCCCATGCCTCGACGTCGTTTATCGGCCGGTTATCAGCCCACTGAGCCCATCAAGGCTAGAACGCGCAGTCGCGCACCATGAAGATTGCACAACACGTTGTCATTCGTTCAACAAAGTGTGTCTCCAAAACCTCTCTCAAAAAAAAAAGTGTGTCTCCAAAAAAAAATATCGTTCAACAAAGTCTTTGCTCTTTTTTTTTCATTTTAAAAAATATTTTTTTTTTTGGCTGGTGCCATTGGAATGTAGTGCGTGCCCTCTGGAAATCTTGCGTAAATTCACAAACATAAGCAGCATCTTCAGATATTTTTACATATACATATTACATATGTACACCTCTCGTTCGCTCGCCATACCTGCTACAGGCTATATAGCATTCATGAATACGGACCGGTGCGTGTATACATACCGATATACTAAGGTACTAGTGGTAGTACAGACTCGGGAGATCCAGTCCACGACGATGAGGTAATTTGGCTTGGTTTGCACACGTCACTCAACGATGACATACAGTAGTAATCAAACAAGCTGGTTGGTGTCGCGCGCATGGCTGGTCGATGTGCGTGATTTGTGCAGTCAGGCAGGGCTTCAGGCGTTGCCGGTGGCGATCCGGGCGACATGGAACTGCGGCGCGTAGCTCTGCGCCCGGCCGGACGCCTCCTCCTGCGGCGGCTCGTTCAGGAACGCCCAGCTGCTCCGCGTCCACCAGTCGCGGCTCTTGCTGGGGCTCTCGCCGGCGTCGACGTCGCCGGGGACGAAGCTTTCCACGCGCGACGCCGGAGACGACGGGCCGCCGCGGGTCTCGACCTTGATGCCGCCGCGGGACAGGGGAGACGCCGGAGACCTCACCTTCTCCAAGCTTCCGAACGGACTCTGCTGCCATTTAGTCGTCACTCGTGACCATCAGAACTCTGTTTTTGAAGGCTGACGCCTGATGCGCAGCGCACGCAAAAGAGACCGGGAAAGCTGTACGTACCGTGCCCGGCGAGGTGACCTCGGCGCCGTCCTCCGTCTTCCGGCGCTGCTTCCAGAACGCCTCCACCTCCTCCTTGGTCAGAGACCGGTTCCTCCGCGCGCGAACTGAACACATGCACAATAACATCAGGCTCGCAGTAAATATACGTGCAAAATTTGTCTCAAAAATTGACGGAGACTGGCAAAACAACTGCTGAGTAGTCACTAGATCTAGCATACCTTTGTTGTCGTCACCCAGAACCGGCGAGTCCCAGCCAGCCATCAAAGAGCCCATGTCGCCTACCCTGTATTCTCAACTCGAAGGACGAAGCTTCTTTCGATTGCACCGTACGTGCTCTTGGTCGCAGAACTTCGATTGTGACAAATATGAACTGGATGAGCGTGGAACGAGTAATTAACTTGGTGACAAGTCTTAGCTCCCGGTCGTCCTTTTATACATGCAGTGGGGCTTGACTTTGCAGGGTTTAAGGCGGCTAATTAAACAGATGCTGAGCACACTGGTTTATCAGCAGCGCACACAGGTTTTTAAGGATGTCTCTGGATGGAACATGACAGGTTGGTGAGTGTGTGTCCCTATCTTTCTCTTCTTCTTTTTTTGACGGAAACAGTGTGTCCCTATCTCTCTCCCAGGATAAATTTATCAACGATTCTTAAATCTTAGTACGTACTCCCTACATCTTTTAATTGATGACGTCAATTTAAATTAACGGGCGTCATCAATAAATTTAAGTTAGCTTTACTGATAGTACTACAGAGAATAATACTTAGTATCTTCATTCAAAAAATAATAATACTTAGTATCACTTATCAAAGGCGCTAAGAATCTTTTCCCTACAAAATCGGTCCTTATCTGAAGAAAAGAAATCGAGAAACGATTGTAAGATGATCCGTCAGTACCTAACTTTGTCAGGTTCGTTAGTGCCTGCTGCGTGCTAGGTGGTACTGACGAACTGGACATGCACTAAACAACATCATCCTTGGAGAAAATATCTATCGGAGATCATCATCTCAAGCTCACGCCCGTGGTGCTCCGATCGATTGGGACGTGGACGACAAACCAGGTACTCCCAAAGGCCCAAACGAAGCTTGGCGTGTGCCGCAGTGAAGTGAAGACATGGATAAACTAGGGGCGCGTCGTTATCCAGTGCCTCGAGCATTCTCGTGTCAGCGCCTGTGCGGCTTCGTAATCCTCGCTCGATCGCCAAAGTCACGGACCCCGTCGTCCCAAAAAAACGGATTAATAAAGTGCAGGTCATCCTTATCTCCTAATCCCTGATGCATGCATCAGGGCATATGATGGGGGCGAAATGTCAAAATGCATAAAGCAGAGTAATACTGCCATTGCTAACCGATTCTCCTATGATACTGTCTTTTTTTTTCTTTTCTTTTCTTTTTTTTGCGAAAGGGGGGAATTATATTAAACTTTGGAACAGTACATCCCACATCCTTTTACAGGCAGACCCCTGGGAACATTTACAGAAAGGTCCTCAAAGAAAAGGGAAATACAAAGGCAACCCTCTTCCTCTCGATCCCTCCCGAACCAGCATCTCCTCGCCGCCGGAGACCACCGATAGCAACATCCGGGCTTCTCCTCCGACCAAGTCCACGACCACAACACGTTGTTGACAAAGCCGATTAGATGTGTACGAGGAAGGAACCAAGCCGGCCATCGCGACGACCCCAGCCGTAGGAAGAAGACCCGAAGCACCACCATCAGAGAAACCGCAGCAAGGAGCAAAAGACCGAAGAAATCAACGCCAAAGCTTGACGCCGACCACCCGGAAAAGCCATCCACCATCACCGACGCCGCCGGCGAGGGGAACCAAAAGCCCATCCACCCTTTCGCAAAAGAACGGAAGGCAAACGAACTCCACATGGCCTCACCGTTGATCTTGCCGCCGCCGCCGACGACTCCATCTCCGGATCTGCCAAGGGAGAGAAGACCTCCGGCCGCCGCCACGGCGCCTCCGGAACCCTAACCCTAGACGCTAGAAAGTAAACTAAAGCGCTGGGAAAACCGAACCGGGCGGCGATTCCCCAGCCCTCCCCTCCCTCCCTAGCCCTACAGGCCGCCGGAGAAGAGGGAGGACCGGCGAATCGCCGCCGGAAGCGCGCTCGCCTCCCTTTCGCCCGCTCTCAACTGTAGCTGGAGGAGGACGGTTCCTCCTATGATACTGTCAGTACTAGAAGGGAGCACATACAGGGGAATTAAACATGTAATCTTCAGCCAACTCTTACCAGTGATTATTGATTGCGTTAGCTTTAAGAAAGAAGAACGAGAACAATGGACGGCTTAAGTGTTGTGAAGAAATGGTCGTTTTATTCATGCAATAAAACGAGGGGCAACCTATTATTCAAAAAAGAAGAAGAACGAGAACAGAGAGCATTAGGGGAGCAGTGATCTTGCTCAATTTTGAGCCGACAGCGGGGAGGGTTTTGATAACTTTCCGTCGCGCAGAGTGAAGTCTCACTCACATTTCGTCTTCGTAAAGAAAAATGTTTGAATTTGTGATGGACTCACTACTGTACTACTACTGGATCATGGATCACAATGCTTTTGAGATAATGCTCATGGATCACTCGCTATTGATAGCACTCATGGATCACAAAGCTGACTAGTTGGGCCTCACTTGAATGTGATCCGTAATAGACATACAATAGGACGAACTGGGTCTCGGGTCTGGAGGGGCGTGTAGTGGGCCGGACTCCCTGACTCTTGCGCCTGAGGTGGGCCCGTGTTCGCGTGCGCTTCGGCCTGGACCTGGAGTTACGAGCCACGATTCTGCACGCGATGGTGTGCGCGCGGTACACGAGCCGACGCCGGTGGGCATCACCGCGGTCGGATGAAAGGTAAATGACGCCTATTTTTTTAATCATAAAAAATCACCTCTGTTTTCGTCGCAGAGAGCACAACCCAGGTACAATATCCATTGGCCTTATTTCAACGGTTATATAAACATGCCCCCAGGCCCCCACCGTCCTAATCAAGCATACTATTACCACAACTTAATCCCAGAAAAGAAAATCATGGAGGGAATGTGGGGCGGTTTGGACACCGCGCGCGCTGCAGTAACTAATTACCGCGCGCGGTGTCCCCTGAAGCGGGTGCAGCCCACGAAGCGGAAACGGCCAATGCGCCCAGCCTCACCGCGTCACGCCCCGCCGGGCAACGCCGCCGCCGCGCACCACCGCTTTGCTCCACGCCGCGTCGCGCTGCGCACCGCTGCTCCGCTCGGCGCCCCGCCGCGCTACATCGCGCAGAAAACTCAATTGTTTTGGGCATGAATCGAATTGTTCTAGACATGAAAATCCATTGTTCTAGGTTTGGAATCCAATTGTTCTGGCAGCGAAATTCATTGTTCTAGGCATGGAATCTAATTGTTCTGGGCATGGAAACCAGTTGTTCTGGGCAAGTAATCCAATTGTTCTAGAGCGAGGCGGAGGCGGAGCTCGATGCAGAACGTCGGGCTTCAAAGTTCGAGCATTACAGTCGATGTTAGACATGGATAAAAAGAGCGATGGCAGCAGCGAGGGAGGAGTGGCAGGAGCACATCAGCAAGGAAGAGCAGCAGGCGGGGAGGAGCAGCCAGCAAGACCAGACCAACGGGAAAGAGCAGCCCGTGCGAGCAGTGCGTGAGAGACTCACGAGGAAGACGACCTGAACGTTGACGGGCCGAAACCCACGCTGAATTTGGCCCAAAACCGCGCGCGCGGTAGGTAACTAATACCGCGCGCGCGGTATATAACGTTTGCGGGGAATGTCGACGCTGCCCTGGGCCGGCAACTACTCGGGCACGAAGCGGGCGCTTGCCTGGGAGCCAGCGGAGCAACGAGTCCTCAAACTGCGCAAGAACACCAGTCCGCCACCCGCGGAGACCGCCGCCTCCTTCTTCCACGGCGGCGACGGCGGCGACCGAGGTAAGCCCTGCGGCAGGGCTCTTCTTCTCCCCTTGTATCTCGATATCTTCCGCTGCCAATGGCGTGCTCCTCCTAACGGTTGCTTTCTTTCTTTCTTTTTTTCCTCGCGATAGCGGATGGGATTCTGGTGGACACCGAGGGGGAGAGTCAGGCGGGGCATTCCGAGGGGAGACTCTACGATTTCCACGGCACGGTGAGTGCTCGCATTTGTGCCGTCTGATTTCGTCGTTGTGTGAACTGTCGCGGTTTTGGAATCAAGAAAGGCGCAGTCTGTTGGTTGTTTCTTGGGTTCTTTTTTAGGTATAAATGTCGAATGGTCTCTTGAGTTCTTGTGATCCTAATTGGATGTTCAAGAAGAGAAAGGATCTGTTGATCTTCCTGCCAAGACCCAAGAAACACCAGCGGTTTTGATCTCGTGCAGATTTTGGGGTGTGTTGTCTAAGGGTGTAATCTTATTAGGAAAAAAAACACGGCGGGTTTTATTCCATTCCGGAATGAGGTGCATTACCTTAATCAGGTGAATATAAGTAGGTAAAATCGATATAATGTTAGATCCCTCACTTTCTGGAATTCAAAAGCGTGTGAAACTTTACAGATAGAGCTGGACTCTTGCTATTACTATGTACCTGAATAGTGATGTTCTTTTGGTGCGTAGGTCTGTTTTCTTTAGTCAGAGTTTGAATTGCATCTGAAACCAACTGGATTCCTGGCTAGTTTCAGACATGGTTTTAGGTACAGATGCCACTGGTCTAGTGCGTATCGGGTCATTTATGTCTATCTGGATAAACCATGTTTCTTCTGTGCCAAAATTCAACAGGGAATAATCCATTTTTGGTATCCAGACTGAATTGAAGGTTCACACAGTAAATGTTTCAAGTAGCCTAATACCATGTGGACATCTGATGGAAATGCAACTCTTATCTGCTCGCAGTACTGGCACCTAGTCCAGTATCCACATGCTTTTATAGATGATTATTAAAATTCTACTTCAAAATCCTGTCTACCTCTTGTCATTATTATTCTCATTCCACAGTAGCTTTAATTAAGCACTAATTCATGATACAATGTTTAAGCGTTTCCACTTTAGTTTGATACTGCGATTTGACATGAGACATTACCATGAAAGAAACAACAACTGATTTTTTTTTTTTTGTTGGACAGCATTTATCACTGACGGTCATGATATAATGACTTAAATAAGTATTCAGCTTTGTGTTATTTTACGTTTTATCAGCACTTATTTCTTGATCTTATTATGTCAGTGAAGTTCAGATACACTCATCTCACATTTTTTATACTCATCATTTGGTCCACCGTCTATAAAACCAATGCAGGTACTGAAGTTAAAGGAATTCTCAAGTCATGCAATAAATAGTAGTGTGCTATTGCATGGGTCATTTGCATTTGATAAATGGGTGATTCAGAATAGATCAATTTTCAATGGACGACGGGTCCTGGAATTGAAAAGGTATAAAGGATATACTTTACTTTGTAAAAGGATGCACCCAATATTTTTGTTATACTGATCGATTCATAGAGTTTGCTGCCATGCTTAACTGATGACAAAAGGATCGATTACAGAATGCATGCAGTACTAGGATCCAAACAAATTCAGAAGATCAATATGTTCCTGGTTCTGCAAAAAAAAAAAAAAAAAAAAAAAAAAAAAAAAAAAAAAAAAAAAAAGGGCTCTGTACTTGTTTTTTATAGGATGCCATTACATGAGGTCGTATGATAACCTTAACCGTATTAATCTTGCCTGTGCGTTGCTAATTGAGTCCTCTTGTATCATACCCAGTGGGACGGGAGCTTTGGCCATTTTCCTGAGGAAAGCACTTGGAGTGGATGTCACAACCTCTGATTTTGATGACAAGGAAATTGAATACGGAATAGCTTATAACTGCAGGATTAACAGTTTATCTGTGTTACCTCATATCCAACGTGAGTTCTTTTCTCACTTCGCCTCTTTTTCTTCACTGTCATTGGCAAGAGCGAAATTATATGCCGTATTATAGGTCACCCATGAATTTCCCTATGTCATATGCTGATTAGCTGCTTTTAGGAGGCACTTATAATTAGCTTGACATCCTATTCTGGTGATAAAATTCCTGCGTACATGATATATGCTTTCATAGCAGGACAGTGCTGTTCATCTAATGTAGTTCAACTCTGTTACTGTTCATGCTTTGTATGAAAGCAATCCTACTTTTAGATATCTGTTTTTCATTCTTATCTCCTTTCGTCTTTTGAAGACCTCTAGTTCTAATCAAACTAAATATCGACTTTCTTGCGCCCCTTGTCCCAAGTTGTATATTTTTGGATTCATATGTGTTACTGTGCATTCATTCTGGTAACTGACCATACATACTATTCTCGTGGTGGTGGATATGGGTAACAGACAATCATGAGATTTTCTACGTTAACAGCACATTACTTTGTGTTAGTCATGTTCTGACATTTTTTGGCTGCAGTTAAATTTATGGTATATACATAAGAGACTAAAAAATCATCGCAAGATTTTCTATGCTTATTGCTTTGCATTAGTCTTGTACAGGCGTTTTCCGCTGTTGTGTAGATTATTAACAGTTTATGAAGACTACACGCATATTGCTTTGCATTAGTCTTGTGCATGCAGTAGTTGTGTTATATGTCTGTTAGCTGCATGGAAGATGTGCCAGTGGAAGATATTTTTCTAATGTTTCCTTCTACAGATACATGGGGAGATCCATTTCCAGTTTCCAGACCAGACTGGGATATTATTATTGCCAGTAATATTGAGCCGTGTAAGTGTATATAATGATATCTCTGAAATCTGAATGCTTTTTACGACAATGGCGTGTGTGTTGATATGAGAAAACTTGTTACTTTTAGATGCTGAGCAGTCTGCCAATCTTGTAAAGACACTCTCCTTTTTACTGAGGGATTACAAGCCAAAAGGTGAGGGAGTTGGCTGTACAACTATCACCAACAAATCAGGTATTTACTGAATGTTTCATCATGTAATTTGGAAATTATGTACGAGCATTATGACTGAATGCTTCCATTGGCAGGAACACAAGTGCCTGTCAGATTTCCCATGTCCCTGATTAGCTGGCGTCGAAGAATTGATCCGTCAGTTTTGTTCCTGGGATGCGAAAATGAGGGCCTGGAAGTGCAGCATTTGGGGTATCTTGTGTATCTCATCCAGAAGAAGAATTGAGATTTTAGGGGATGACGCATATGTGTTGTGATTGCTTTCAGTTGCGGCAGGAAATGGCAGGAAAAAAATTGCAAATGTTGAGTTGTTTGTGGGAGATACTTTGCTAGATATGTCCTTACCATTGTTTTCATCAAGATGGGAGGAAAGGAAACGTAGATTTTCTGTAGAGTTTTTGGGTGATGTATTTCTTTGTTCTCCCTGTCCATTGTTTCGCCAAGAATTTCTTCAAAAATTGCATTGTTTTGCTGATTTTGTCGAGCTACTCCACTGTGTTGTACATATCTTGACAACGAAAATAGCTGGAGGGCTATCCTCTCCTGATGTTTTGTCACATTTTATTTCCCAGAGAATGTGATGTTTTGTTACATATTTCCCATCAATGTGGAATACCATATTATCTGCTCAAGTATATATGAAAAAACACAACCGCGTTTTTGGGTAAATGAGAATTTCTCCACTGGCATGATACTATGATAGTTGTTCGAAGCAGCACCTGAGTGTGCTGCTATGAGATTACCTTGTTGCTTTTAGAATTGTTGAGCAGCCTGCTAACCTTTTTTCTGAGAAAAAAACAAGCGAAGGTGCCTGTCAGATTACAGTATTCTTCTGGTGCAGATACTGAAAATTCGTTTAGAAACTCCAGAAGGACCGAAGAACATTGTAACTGAATGTCTCCATTGGCACAAACACAAGTGCCTGTCAGATTTCCCATGTACTGGGCTTGGTACACACACCATTGGCAGCCTCCGCGGCGCCATCTACGGCAGCAGTGTACCACTTCAAATCCCTCCAACGTCCTCTTCAGGCCACAGGACAGGACTATTGCCAGCGGCGTACCATGGAGGCGGAGCTCGAGGAGATCCTCTGCCGCTTCGCGCTCAAGGTTCATAAACCGCGCAAGGAGATGGCAGCTGGTGTCCAGGCCCCTCGATATTGTAGCAAGAACAACGCATAATGCAACCGAATCATCCTTCTGATGTTCTGTTACATCTTTCGGTATGATGAGGAAGAACCCCACCAACGGGAACATTTTGTCGTTTGTAAGTGAAAACAAAATAATCCAGAACCACGTATTCAGACAAGTGAGAATCATCTAATGTTCATGGTGCTCGACAGTTCAATGAAAAACATCCAACTTGAATTCATGTACACGTCAAACCCACCAGAGCACAAATGAAGATATAGTGTAGGTAAACATATCATACATTAACCAGTGCAGTTCAACTGCTTAACAAGCAGGTACAGTACAGAGCTGAATAGGTACAATTCCACAATGCTTTAGAATCCCAGCTACAGATTATCCAGCAGGGACCTTTTACATATATCAGATATCCTGGATGATACTTAGACCTACTATCTCAGTGTCATCTTGACAGTCGGCCAAAGAGCAAGACTGAGATATCAAGTATCATGCTGTCTATGTACAAAACCATGTTTGAGATCCACATATTACAACTGCTATCATATTTGCTTTCCAACAACCTACATATGCGGTCTTAGAACATCATAAAAGAATCCTGACTGATTGGCAGCTGCCGTAGAGCAAATCATGATGCAGAAGTTGTGGATGGATTCCGGAACAATCTATTAGAGTTCAGAAGATAAACCAGATGACATTGAGGCTCTACTGGTGAGAGCAGGCCTCATTGTCACCAAAGCAGATTCATTTGCACCAGCTCTAAGAGCAATCCTACCAGCTTCCAGGAACCTGGCGACAGCATCCTCCGCATAGCGGTTTGCTTCCCCTACAGTCATGGTCCTGCCAATATCTGGGTAGGTGTTGAGTACGTGGTCACCATTGAGCTGAGAGGCGAGCTGGATCAACTCCACTTGAAACTCCGAGAGACTTGAGTCTTCCTTAGGGCCAAATGGCCGCAGTGACTTTGTTACCTCTGGGAGTTTCTCTGTTTGGTTCGAAAACGAAGAAATGACTAGTTAGGATCAGGGATACATCTTCTTAGGTTCCTATTGGAATTAATCAATTTAGCTGTCCCCATCTCCATGTTCACAAGTTTTCATGTAACAAAACCTCCATTTTAAATTCCCATGGAGCTCCATTGTTTATAGCAGGTATATCGTCAACAAAAGCCAATATATATGTTCATTGACGCAACATATGTGTGTATCCACATACCTGGGCAATCAGTTCTTGGTGTCTTCCGGATTTTGAAATAGTTCTCAAAGGTCCCGGCCCATGCATCTCTCTTTGTCAGGAAGTTAGCACGTAAATTAAATAGCTTCTTTACCGTTGCAGGAATGGATGAATGCTCATATTGTGAGCCTTTTGTCTGACCAATAGGTTCATGGATCACTGCACAAATGAAAAGGAAGGCCGTTCATACCGCAAACTAAACAAAACAGAACATGTGCATATATTTCAGCGGTTGCATGCATGCAGCTCATTAATTCCTCCAATACACAGAAGCGTAATTTCTGGGTGAATATTTGAGAAATTGGTTCAAGACCCTACTTTTGTAAAATTTTCCCAAGGATCAGCAAGCTCAGAAATGACGCTAGAATAACATAAAAGGCAGTTCCAACCCCTTGAAAACATAGGTTGCCAAAATTCCATTGATCTGAAAAGCTGTCCACATGGATTGCTACTTGCCAGGAATATAGACCAGATGCACGATAATACAAATAAGTTGACGTAGAAAACCTAGTATATTTTATAATTTATATAACTGATAAAGTCTTTGCAGTGCTACATCACATAAATATTAACAAAAATATATTAGAAAGGAAGCTCAAAGGAACGCCTATTTGGTAAACGTCAACTATTAAAAGCAAGAAAATTAAAGGATGTTAATGGTTCAGAGTCAATGAATACAAAATTATTTTTTCGATGTTAAAATACGAATCCAATAATAGGAACATCTCTATGTTATCCTTCGCATAAAAATAAAACACAATCTGACCTTAGAAAATTTGTGATTCCTAAAGCTAAAGTTAGTCATAGTTCCTACTTCCATATATCAAACTTTCAAAGTCAGTGCTTCTTAATGGCCAATGCTTATAGACATGAGAACTGAAAACTCAATACCAGAAATACTCACCAGTGCCTTTCTCAATCCATGGTGAGATGAGGAAGGAGGGCACGCGCACCCCAAGTCGATCAAACTTGAAGTAGTAAGGGTCAGGCCCAACAATTCCATCAGGCTGGGGAACATCCTTAACCGGTGTAGGGACATGGTCATAGAATCCACCATGCTCATCATATGTGATAATCAGTGCCGTCTCGTTCCACTGCGGACTGGCCCTTAGCGTCTCGTACACCTCTTTGACGAACCTCTGCCCCCTTGCCACATCATGCGAAGGATGGTCATCGTTGGCGGGAAACATCTCACAATCAAAGTACCTCTGCTCAATCACCACATAATTTGGCAGCTTTCCCCACTTGGCGTGCAGCTTGAACTTGAGGCTATATTGGTGGAACTTGACGAGGTGCTTGAGGCGGCGAAGGCTCTGATAGAAGAGCGTGGCCGGGATGTTCTGGTAGTAGATGCCAAAGGACAAGCCGTCCTCCTCGAGGCTGTCAAAGATGGTCTTTTGCGGGAAGCCATGGATGAGGTCCTTGCGGGCGTTGAAGGTGAGGCCATGGGAGGTCGCCGAGTGGACGAACAGGCGGTTGGGCTGCGTGGAGGTGGGCACGGAGGCGAACCACCGGTCGAAGACGGCGAACTCGTCGGCGAGGGAGGCGTAGACGGGGACGGACTCCGGCTTGAATCCGCTCATGACGTTCTGCGCCATGCCGAGGCCCATGCCGCGCGCGTTCTGCGCGAAGCCGGACATGGGGGCCGGCACGGCGGAGGTGTCGGCGGAGCCGAAGATCTGCTCGCGGATGTCCTCGAAGCCGTGGCCGGGGTCGGAGTCGACGTAGCCGGCCTCGTCGGTGACGAAGATCTCCGGGGAGGAAGGGTCGGAGGCGTTGAGGTGGTTGGACTCGCGGCCGGTGAGCCCGTCGATGTCGGGGCGGGTGCGGCGGAGCCAGCCGAGGATGTGGTCGAAGCTGCGGTTCTCCATCACCACCACCACCACCGTCTTGATCGGCGAGTGGATCTCGTGCTTCCGGCGGCGCCGCTTCATCCCGCGGTGGTGCGCGTCCAGGCAGTGGCCGGAGACGACCAGCGCCAGCAGGAGGAGCGCCACGAGGAGGCGCGCGTCGCGGCGCCGGCCCGCGTGGGCGGCGGCCATCGCGCCGGAGTTTGGTCTTGCTCGACGGCGCGCGTCGGCGGCGGCGGCAAGGGGTAGTTGTGCGAGCCTGCTGTTTACTCAACTGATGACGAGTTTTCTTTCCTCTCTCTCCTCGATTTAAGCAGTTTCTTTGCTTTTGCGTGCGGGCGGCGGCGCTTTTTTTAATCCCGTGATTTTACGCGTGGGTGTCGGGTAGGTGGTTAGATAAAGCTGACAAGTAGGTCCAGATGGGAGCCGCCGGAGGGGCCACACGTCATAGAGTGGAAGTCTCCGTGCGTGCACGGCGCTTGCTGTCGGAGAGCGGGCCAACCCTGGTGTTACATGTGAGGCCGATCTGTGGGACCAGAAGGTAGTGGGGCCCAATTCTCATTCTGGGCAGGCTCGCTGTTTGGTTTGTCGGGAAATGCTTTACCTGATGGGAAAGCATATGCCGGGAAGAATCAGCTTCGCAGACAGATTTTTCTCGTTTTCGGGCTACGCAAATGCTACAAGAACCACATGCTTCGGCTTCCTCTTCCACTAGCGTACTTATCAGTAGTTCAAGAAAAAAAAAAAACACAGCTGCAATTTTGAAAGACAAATTGCCTTTAAAGACTCTCACTTGTTTGCAGTTTAGGACATTTTTTTAGATGTTACGATTTAGTATTTGTAGCAAGTGGAGGTGTTACTTTATTATCTTAGCACAAAGACTGATCGACTTCTTATCGCATTCACGATATTCTAAGATTTTTCTTCGCGAATGGGCTAGAGAAAGGCTACGTTGTTTTAAGAAGAAATGTCTGATACCCAACGAGCTCGCACCACACATTCATTCCAAGATGGCTCAACAATCATAATCATTCCAAGATAGCTCGGCAATCAGAATCAGAGGTATGAGCGTGTGAGGTGGAGCTAAAGCTGAAAATGTCAGTTTCTTTTCTTTCTTTTTTTAAGGAAAAAAACTTGCCTTCTAAGCAATTCCCTGCCCATGGTTGCTACTCTATATTTTGCTTGCAAGCAAATGACAATTTAGTTGCTTTGGTTCCCCAACATTTATACTAATAAGTAATGGGAAGTAATTACAAGTATACTTGAGCAGCAGATTGTAGACAGTTGACACTCCAATGTCTGTTCGCTTTCAGGGAGTTTATTGACGTTGGCTGATAATTCTATTCTATTTTTTTCATCGATATGAATTAGGATAAGGGGAAAAAGAACTAATGTACCCGGGTTGATTCACCATTTTATGAGCAAACAAAAACATTCTGCTTTCTTCACTCAGCAGCTAAGCTGGTAAAGCAAAACTTACTACTGAATGATAAATGAAATAAACATAGGAGTATTAAATTACTACCGGAGCTGTCATCCATCCCATCGTCCAGATGATGCCAATCATAAGGGGCAGTCGGTGCAGACATACATGTATCCTGCCTAACTGCCTTATACTGTTGCATTGATAAGCTTCAAATTTCCTTATATCCTGTGATGTTTTTTGTTACAAGAAATGCAGAACCAAGCAGGTGCCCTTCCTTTGAGCGTCGCCTACAATTTTCTATCAGCCGTGGTGATTGCTGAAGAACGACGGGTCAGAACTTGGAAACCGTCGCTCGCAGCCAATAAATAACCAGTCGCCTGCAGTTTAGCTTCGCACGGCACGATGACTTCAACTAATCTCGTCGATAATGACGGGGAAATATCACTTTGAAAAACTACTCCCACCACAGGATTAAAGAAGCATCAAAGGCATATGCCAGCAGGCAGGCCGGATCCAAGGTCGTTGCGAGCAGTGACTGTCGATGCCCCCTGTTTTTCTACCTTCCAATGCAAAGCCATCTCTTGTCCGGTCAGCGTGGCCAGTAAATTAAACACCTTTGTGGAATTGCTGAGAACACGTGCATTTGATTGGATGATCGCTCGGCCGGAAGGCTGCGAACGAAGATGCGCCTCGTCGCCATGAAAAAGCAGCGATCATTGACGTCGCTGCCGTTCACGGCGACTTTTGCTCGACCGAGTCACTGTTCCGTGGCTGATATCGAGCCAAGATATAACTACTGAATTGTTTAACTCAATTTACAAATGCGGAAAAGATTGTGGTTAATCTTAGTCTTCGTGCGAATGGGGTGTTTGTTCTTCTGGAAGATTGAAGACTCCCTGGTAGCTTGGCTCGTTACAGAGAGCTGAAAGTGTTCGTGCGGCGTGCGGCGTGCCTCGTGCGGTCGTGCGCTTGTGCGGGCTGAATAGTCGATCTGATCGGGCTAGAAGTACGATTGGCATGGCCCAGGATAAAACTGTCCTGGAATAGCCCCGGCCCAGAACATGGAGAAGAAATCTACACGGACAGCCCAGTAATAAATACATCCACTCTCCACGGACAGCCCAGAACATGGAGAAGAAATCTACACGGACAGGTCCGTCGGCCACATCTCAAATTCTCAATCAAATCAATCACCTTCTCCGGGTGTTTTGCGTATGATGTGCCGTTCGAAGATGAAATGTTGAAGTTATCACGTAGCACATGTATGGCTGATCCATACCACAGACATATACCTTGTTGATAGAATTTTGAAGATGAACTTTTACAGTTCAAATCTCACAGTTATGGTTTGCTGCTTGGGTAAGGATGTTCATTTTATGATGAGAAAAGGACCGATTTTCCCAATATCGTAAAGAATTTATTGTATGATCGTATTTCTAAGAAAAATTTCATTGTATGTCATTGGCTTAAACTAAAATATCTTATTTGTCATCTAAAAAAAAAATGAATTTAATTCTTTCAACATATTTCATTGCACTATGAGTACTAATTTCTCTATGAAGTATCAACTACAATTGTTTTCGGCTACATGAAAATAGGGAATTTATAATTTACTAATCTACTTTATAGTTGGCACTTTAACGCACATGCCGATAGCTATTGGTACCATATGTCAAATATCAATCGATCAAGCTCAGTGGTTGGATATGAATCGAACGGAGCATTTTGTTTCTTCTTTTCTTATTCTTTTAGACGAGCCACTTTCTTCTTCCTCGCGACGTACCCACTTATAGGTTTCTCAACGGTCGGATAGAGACAAATATCAATCGATCAATCTCAACGGTTGAATACGAATCGAACGGAGCATTTTGTTTCTTCTTCTTCTTCTTCTTCTCGACAGACCACTTTCTTCTTCCTCGCGACGTACCCGTTTATAGGTTTCTCTCCTCCATTCCACCCTCCTCCTCGTTCTCCGGTGGCGGCTCTTGGATTAAACTTCGCGTCGTCAATTGTTGAACATTAAACCGGTGGTTTCGTACCATCAATTAGATGCCCATGGTCTCACCCAATCCTTGAGCCGGCTCAAGTTGAATTCATAATGCATTCAAACTATTTGCCATTTCAATCCACCAAGAAGGACATTTGGGGCAACAAAAAAGTGAAGAAAGGATGTCATGTGTACAGACCGCCGCATTGTTCTCATCTGGGATGAGTAGACTTGAAAATACATCCTAATCTACACATCACCCATTCACCATCGCCACGAAACTCAGGCGAACAAGGGGGCGCTGTCCCTGAAAACTCGTGCGCAAACGTAATCCGTTATTTGGCGGAGAGCTCGGGGTCACGCGCGCGAGGCCGCATCACCCCGCCGCTCGCCAAGCGTTCGACGAAAGCCCAGGCGGTGCCGCGACGTGTCCCCCGGTGGCCTCCGGCCGAGCCGAGCCGCCCCCGCGCCGCGCCATTTAGGAACACCATTTAAATGCGCTTCGATCTGCATTCTCTCAACAACCACCCACACCGATTCCTCGTGCTCGGCTACACTCGTCTCCATGGCCGCCAGCATCGCGCTCTCGCTCCGCTTCGCGCCGTCGGCGCCGCTGAGCCTCCGCCGCCGCCGCGGACGGGTCCTTGTCGGCCGCGCCGCCACCACCTTCCACAAGCTTGACGCCCTCTGTGAGTTCTCTTGGTGTCTCTCTCGCCTGTTCAGGTCTGGTTGCCGGTTGGTTGATTGGTTTCTCGTGCGCGCAGCGGTGAAGGAGGAGAAGTCCGAGTTCGAGGAGGCGGCGGCACAGGGGTGCAACCTCCTGCCGCTCAAGAGAAGCATCTTCTCCGATCACCTGACGCCGGTGCTCGCGTACCGCTGCCTCGTCAAGGAGGACGACCGCGAGGCACCCAGCTTCCTGTTCGAGTCCGTCGAGCAGGGCCCCGAGGGCACCAATGTGGTGAGATCCGTGTATCCAGATATCCGGCCTCTAGTCTAGCTGCATTGAAGCTGTTCCGGTTGGAGCATTTCATCGAACACGTCATTCGCAGGGGAGATACAGTGTCATCGGGGCGCAGCCCGCCATGGAGGTCGTGGCAAAGGCCAACCACGTGACTGTGCTGGACCACGAGATGGAGTCAAAGAGGGAGCAGTTCTCCATTGATCCGATGAAGATCCCCAGGGCCATTATGGAGCAGTGGAACCCACAGATTATTGACAGCCTCCCTGATGCATTTTGTGGTATTATTTTTGTACTCTAGAAGTCAGAACGAGAATGCTTTGATTTTGTTATCTTGTCATAGTGTCATCTGTCACTGATTTATGGGCTCCCTTTTGAGATTACGATTTCACGTTGCTGCTTCTTTATTCCTTGTGGTGCAACGATGCCATCAATACCTATGGTAGGGTCTACTGTTCTTTCTGTAGTGGTGCCTTCTATGTCTTGCCATGCCCTCGTTACTTGCCATGAAGTCTAGTGAAGTAGTGATCTGGTTGCTGTGCTCGTGGGACATGGGGTGGACACTTGATGGGCTATCTTGGATGGTAGGGCCCTCCTTTTAATAGAGATATTCTTTTCCTTTTCAGCATCAACAAAATGAAGAAATCGTTTGTTACTGAACCATATGATGTTATTACCTGTCTTCTGCTGCCAGAATGCTGCAGTGAATGTTTCTTTTGCCCTGTAGAGAATTCGTGGGGATTATTCATTATTGAAAGATGGTTATGCTCGCAACATCATATAATTGTCTTTTTTGGGGAAACATTTCTATTCTATAATTGTACTTTGCATTTTCTTCTGCAGGAGGATGGGTTGGGTTCTTTTCATATGACACAGTGCGTTATGTTGAAACAAAGAAGCTTCCTTTTATAAAGGCACCACATGATGATAGGAACCTTCCTGACATCCATTTAGGCCTTTATAATGATGTAATTGTGTTTGATCATGTCGAAAAGGTATGCGCAAGATTCATCATCCTTCGATGCATTTCAGTTATTTTACATAATGTTATGTCATGTAATTAATAGGGTCAACATTCTCAAACTGTATATGTGCTGCTTTCTTCTTTCCAATATGAAACTACGTGTATGTGGTATAATATTGTATACCAGTTAAGGGTACTCTCCATTATCCCAATATTTAGTTGTTTACTGCTTTATTACACCATTATGAATTGGTATTTTTTCTTCTTCTTTTTAAGGCAATAGGTGGTTGATCTGTTAACATCTTTCCCACCTTTTATCACATTTTCTATGGTTTAGCATATTGAATTGAGTATCACTGGCGACAACCAATTTCTCAATCAGCCACAACAGCAGGTGGTGATTTTGTTACTAAAAAGAGTATCAAATAGGTAAAAGGGGACTTTATGGAGACAGTATAATATTTAAAAATGCATTGTTTTGTACCTGTTTCCTTGGAACTTACAATAACTAGCTTACAGCCAATCTACGAGTGCATAGATCTTGTTACTTTTGAGTATTGACATCTACTTTTTAATTTCGGTTTGTTGTAGACAACACATGTTATTCATTGGGTAAGGGTGGATTGTTACAATTCCATTGATGAAGCATATGAAGATGGAACAAATAGGATAGAAGCTTTGCTATCAAGATTGCATTGTCTTAATGTGTGAGTTACGAGGCCTCGGCAAACTTTTGCTGTTTTCCATTTCATTAGTATTATTTATTTCATCGTTTCTTATTCAATTATGGATCGATTGTGGTGTAGCCCAACACTTTCTTCTGGTTGCATCAAACTTAATGTTGGGCACTTCGGCTCATCATTACAAAAATCATCAATGTCAAGTGAAGACTATATGAATGCTGTTGTTCAAGCCAAAGAACACATTTTGGCTGGTGACATTTTCCAAGTTGTTCTAAGCCAACGTTTTGAGAGGCGGACATTTGTTGACCCCTTTGAGGTGTACCGTGCATTGCGCATTGTAAATCCGAGCCCATATATGGCCTATCTACAGGTGATTTAATACCTGTAACCTTTCAAATTCAGTTTTTATGGTTGACTTCTCCAATATGTTGATCGATATGTTTTTCTCCCATGGCATCACCAGGCACGTGGTTGTATTCTCGTGGCATCAAGTCCTGAAATTCTTACTCGGGTGGAGAAGGTACGCTGGAATAGCCAGTTATGTTCATTTTATGGGTTTTCAAACCTAGTTATAAATTGGTCCAAATCTGTAGAGGCTGATTCGTCCGCAAGGCTCATATAATAACAACCTACTTTAGGGCCTTTCAAATAGCGAAGATGCATGGTACTTTTGTTGTGATATGATATGTCAGTAACGTGCACTGAGTTTGGAACTACCAAATTTGAGTAGCTGTCAATATGGTTCGAACTAATGAGCCTTGGTGTATCGGTGCCTTCTATCTGATGGAGGGAAAGAAACCCAAGTTCTATTTATATCTCATGATTTATGCTTATAGATGTTATGTCGGGTGAACCTATGCACTAATTTATTTGTTTATTGCACTGCCACAACTTTTATCCATAAACTATAATGGCAAAGTGAACATCACATACATTTGTTCTTATTTTTCAGGGAACAGTCATCAACCGTCCACTTGCTGGAACAATAAGAAGAGGGAAGTCAAAAGCAGAAGACAAGGTTTTAGAGCAACTGCTCTTGAGTGATGAAAAGCAGTGTGCTGAACATATTATGTTAGTAGATCTTGGGCGAAATGATGTTGGAAAGGTTTGTCTTTACATTCTCCATTTTCTTTTCCTTTGCTACTTGATTCTTCTTCCGACACATTTCATAACTTGCCAAGTTAAGGAGGAGCTGTTGTGCCATATATATCCGACAATTCCTCCATAATCTACTAACAGTAAAAGCTAGTATCTGTTCAGACTGACAATTTTCAGCAGTGTTGCCTTCTTTCCGTCCACTAAAATGAAGTCCATTTCATTACACACTGGTTATGTAAATTGATTTGCGACACTTTGTCTAGGACTATTTTCTTTTGGGCAGTAAATAATTTGTGTACGGGACATTGTACAAAGCCAATTTTGTGTGTAGGACACTGGATCAAAAAACATTGTGTGTACGACACTGCAAATGAACTGTGCGCATTGTCCTACAGACAAAGTTTTTTGGTTTAGTGTCCTACACACAAAGCCAACATTTTTCAGTGTCCTGTAGACAAATTGCCCTTTTTTTACTGTTTTCTCCAAACACAAGAAAATCATACAAAGTATTTCACAAAGAAGTTCCCCTCTACAAAATATTGAACCATCTTGGTCTGTTCGAATTTTCCATTCATTCTCATAAAAAGGATTGAAAAAAGAAGAGAGGCAAATTTGCCATCAAAACCTAGCTATTGTTGCCCTCAAAAAAGAAAAAAAAAACTATTGCCACTGAAGCCTTATATCAATGGCCACTAAACAACCGGATGCATTATTGATAACAATGGGTTGAATTGGTTAAAGTGTGCTGTACTAGTTATATGCATCTATGGCACTATGGTCTAATTAAAACACTTAGATACTTCACTACACTGCTGACTATATACCTTTTTCTGTCATGAACTTTGCCATCTTTACAGGTGTCCAAACCAGGTTCAGTAAAGGTGGAGAAGCTTATGAATATTGAACGCTATTCTCATGTCATGCACATTAGCTCAACAGTAAGTATGCTTTTATGAGACAAAACTGCACTAATATTGCAAATTACAATAGTTATCATCTATTGTGCAAGTTGTCAGAATTAGGCCTTGGAGGCTTATCTTGATTGTTTCTGCTTTCTGAAATAAATATGTTAAATGTATGAAAGTAATGTTTAACAGATTATCTTATATATTCTTCGCCGCACTGTTTATCAATGACAGTAGCATTTTCAGTAGTTCGAGTTTATCGACGACATTACACATTTTCCCATCAATAATTCTTATAAGGTACCGTTTTTTTTTCGAATTTCAATAGGTTACTGGGGAACTACGTGATGATCTTACTTGTTGGGATGCGCTGCGGGCGGCATTGCCTGTTGGAACAGTTAGTGGTGCTCCAAAGGTAATCTGTTTTTCTTTCAGGCTTTTTAAATCCCTGTAGGTAGGCATATTGAAAAAATAGTTAGCGCTTAAACATGGCTGCATCACTTAAATGTTGTTCAGAAATGAAACCAGTTCCAAACATCAGCTAAGCCAGCTAGCAATTTCCACTTCTTTTTCAGGGTTGAAATTTTTTTTTGCCCTTTTCCAATATCTTGGCTATAAATGGAATATAAATTCATGATTTTTTCCAAATATTATAACTCCAAACACGTAATTCTCAGTCATTTCCATTGATGGTAGTGACTGGCAAACCATCTTCACTCGTTCCCCATCAAACTACTGCCATAAATATTGTGCTGATCATTTTTATTTTTGCTCTATGTATTTTGTTGTTTCCCTGAATTCAAATTTCCATGCCCATTTCTGAGCCAAACCAGGTGAAAGCAATGGAACTGATTGATCAGTTGGAAGTGAAGATGCGTGGGCCGTACAGTGGTGGCTTTGGAGGGATTTCCTTCCGCGGTGACATGGACATTGCTCTCGCTCTTCGCACCATCATCTTCCCCACCGGATCTCGGTTTGACACAATGTACTCCTACAATAACAAGAACACACGCCAGGAGTGGGTTGCTCACCTCCAGGCCGGAGCTGGGATAGTTGCTGACAGCAAACCAGATGAGGAACACCAAGAGTGCCTGAACAAGGCTGCCGGCCTTGCTCATGCCATTGACCTTGCCGAATCTACATTTCTAGACGAGTAATCTAAGTCGCAGTGTGGCACATCGTTGTTTCTACAGTATATGCTTCTGTACTTTTGCTGCCTGTAGCAGAAACCTTTCTTTTCCAGTCTATGATGTAGAAGCTTCCCTGCACTGAAAGGTTTAATAAGTTGAAATAAATGTACAGGAGATGGTAGTTTCAGATATCATGTCCTGATGAATCATGTTGAAATATGGTGGTAGGACAAACGCATCCAACCCGAGCAACTAAATCCTGCCTAGATGGTGACTACTGTAGCTGCGCATGTGTCAGTATGTATTGCTGAGCTTTGCCTGAACCCACATGAAGAAGAAAGGTTCATGGTGATAGGTAGAACCAGGTTAAAAGGCATGCACCGAAGTTTACAGAAGGATTCAATTGATGTTCCCCAGACTCATCCATGGGCCAGTACGTTCAAAATATTATAGAAAGAAACCACCAGCAGATGTAAACGATTCAATATTTAGTGCCAAACATCAAAGAACTGAACAAATCTTACGTCATATGGTACAAGAAGTAAAGTACAAACATCTATCCCAAAAGTCTCCTGCTTGCATGTACCCTTTGTCAGCCTCTTCTTTCATGGCGTTCACTATCTTTGTCGTACCTTGACCGCTTGCGATCTACGTCGTCACGTTCTGCATCATTTTTGTGCCTTTCTGATCTTTCTTCTCTTCGATGAACATATCTGTCCTCATTTCTATGCCTCTCACTTCTAGATCTCTCAGGCGATTTGTCATGCCTGTATCTGTCCCGATCGTCTAATCTTCTATCATTATGCTTATTCCTAGAATCTCGGTCTCTAAACTGCTCTGATCTTGATGATTCACCATCCCTAGAACTCCAACGAGTGTTTGTGTTTCTCTGAAAGCATAACTCCGTATCAGAATAAGATGCTAACATGATTACTCTACAATTACGGAGAACGGTTACTGACAAATAATGCCATTATAAGAAGACAAAAATTTCCAGCTATGTGCAACCAGAACTGTATGGATTATCTTGTGTTACATTATCTATTGATTTTTAACGTTCAAAGGAGTGTATGTGTGTATGCAATGATCCATGAAAATCGTAGCATTGCAAAACTAACATAAATTTATTATAAGTGTGCATATCTGCATGCAAGAACAAGCCTGACCAGCATTTGTTTAAAGACCCGGCACTTGCAATTATAAGGTTCTAGCATATCTTGAAACAAGGAAACACGGGTTTGCTCGCAAGAAACATTGACTAAAATTGACATGATACTCATTTTCTAGCTAGCAATTGACACAAGGATAGTGCTTCATACACACATGTTACTGCAAGTCAAGAATGTCCGGTGTTCCAATTCTAGAATGATGAATGGAGGCACCTATGGAGCTTACCTGCTCATCATGTGAAAATCTGCAGGAATCTCCACGGTTACACTCGCCTTTCTGGAAGGCATAGCATATGCCACGGCCCTCTCTTTTCTTCTGCCGCTGCTCCTCATCTTCTTCCTCCAGGGCACCAGGGAAATTTTTGTGGCTCTTTGGTGGTCCACGATGTTTATCGTGCTCCCATCTTGCGCCACTCTCCTCTTTAGAACCCCAACCAGTGTTCGCATTCCTCTGAAAATATAATACACGAACATCACAATTCCTCACTGGTCAGCATAAAAGGATAGGAGTAATATTAAAATCCAATAATGAAACAAGCTATTTTGCAGCTAAACTAAATTAGCAATTGTCATCAGCAAACAGATACATGAATGTTTGTAAAACCTGTAAAAATAATTGTTGCAAAAATTAAGTATAGATCAATAGTCTTTAAAGGTTTGTCCGGATAGTGGGCCTTGGAAATAAATAAACCCTAAAAGTCCCGAGTAGCCTCATCTCCAGTACGCCCTCTCATTTTCTAACAAAAGGAAATTCACTTATGTACCACAATTCCACAGCAGAGGGCATAAATCTCACTGAATGAAAATATGAGTGCACTCTCAGTAGGTAATTCAGTGATTGAACTAGCTTAGAGGTTAAGCCATGTGAATGTAAAGGACCAGCACATTTCAGGCATAGGATGTTTGCAGCAACCACGAATCGGTAAACTTCACAAAAACCTGGTTGTGGAACTACATGATGCCTCATTTCTTCCTAGCTGCCAAATTGATCAAACAACTGATATACTATTTTGCTCAAGCATATTATTGATATTGGTTTGCTCAGTGAACATTCCTAGTGAAGAATCACATAACACCCTTGTCAATGTATACACAGCACACTGACCTGCTCATCATGGGAGTATCTGCAGGAAGCTCCACGGTTGCACTCGCCTTTTTGGAAAGCATAGCAGACTCCTCGGGCCTCCCTCTTCTTCTGCATCTCCTCCTCATCTTCCTCCTCTTTCTTCTTGTACTTGCTCACATGGTCAACCCTTATGATCCTCCCAAGAACTTTAGCTCCATTCAAATTGTCTATACCAGACACAGTTATCCAATGGGGAAAATATTAGAACGACTAAATAGTCAATTGAAACTGAAGACAGGAGACAAATGGGGGGAGAATGCTTTACCGACTGCAAGAACCGTGCTCCTCTGGTCCTCGTACGCGAGGAACGCGAATCCCTTGGATTTCCCCGTGCCCTTGTCGCGCACGAGGTTCACGTCGACCACCTCGCCATACCTGCGAAAGGTCAGGAGCTTGTCAGATCTCCCTGCCTCCGCAATTTCAAAGGGAGAGCAGCGGAAAAGAGGAAGGCGTGTATTGAGGGGGGCGAGGGCTTGCAACTCACTGCGCAAAGACGGCGAGGAGGTCGCCCTCGGTGAGGTCGAAGGGGATGCCGCCGACGAAGACGTAAGCGGAGTCCTTGAACTTGGCGTGCCACGACGCGTCCTCACCGATGCCCAGAAGCGCCTCCTTCTGATTGATTACCTGAGTCCGCTTAACCTGCGTCAGGGGATTCATCGCTGCCGACTGCGCTGCTGCGACTGCCCCGCCACCGCCGCCGCCGACTACTCGAGAAGAACCGCGAGGACAACAACGACGGATTGGAGAGAGGTCGGTATTTCGAATCGGAGGTGAGAGGAAAATTCTTAGGGGACCGCCCGTGAAAAACAGCCAGTGGAGTTTATGTGACCGCTGATTTCAGATCGGACGATCAGATAGTGTCTTTGTTCATGTTCGTTTAACGAAAACCATTTATGACCAAGAATAAAAGGGGCGAAAAATGTGATGCAGTGCTCTTTTCATATCAAATTGTAAACTGTAATAAAATTATTAGTTATAAGGCTACATATGACAATCTATTGCTAGTTATAATACGTTTTATGGTAGATCTTGTTCGTTTTTTGTCGATTGCAAGGGATTTATAATGGCTAATGTGTTATATGGGTTGGGTCTCATAAAAACAGTTTAAATCTTATTTTTGCAAACATCTTATTTTCTTTGCGAGCATACAAAAGCTTTGCTAGTCGATGTAGTATAGAGAGAAGCAGTTTAAAGCTTATGGTCGGTGCTCGAACACGTGTCCTCAGGAATTAGCTATTTTTACATAGGGGAAGTCGTGCGCGATACAAAAATGCAAGCATGGTTTGGGGAGGGATTCTTTTTCCTATAGAATCTACAGAAAATCACTAACATGTGAACTCTTTTAGAATCTATAAAAAATCACTAGCATGGTTTGGAGAGGGATTCTTTTTTCTTTTTTTTTCTTTGCGCGAATGGCTAACATGCGAACTCAATTCCTCCTTAGATCCACACGTCAATGACTAGTTGGCTACCGATTACCGAAGTATTGACTTTACAGTAGAAGATCTTAGTCCATGTAAATTTTTTTAGGAAGGTTAAGTAAACTTAGCTGTTTCATCGTGGGAGTTTGATGCCTCTAATGTTTTTTTTTTTTTTTTGAACTGAACAGCAGGGGAGCCCCCTACTTGATTTTTTGATTAATTTGCAAAGTTTATGTACATTGTAGTTTCACCACGAGCAGTTTGCAATTGCGATTACGTTGTCTTGACGTTGGCGCTAGTGGTTTGGACCTTTGCATTTCCATGTCAAAGAACGTTTGTGTGAACATGATAGTACCAAACTAAATATTATTCAAATCCCAGTAATGTAAAGAGGGAACAAAGGTTGCAGCACATGTTGAAAACCCAGACGTGTAACCCATTTCTTCCGCCATCGTCGTCGTCCAGGTCCAGGCGGGTGACTTGAGTTTGACTCCAACATTCCTCCACACCGACACCGAACACGCGCGAAATCCCGCGCATTTTGACCCGCGCCTCTCCCGACCTCAGTCCCTTCCGCCGCACGCCGGCTCCCTCCCTCCTCCGCGCCCCGAGGCCGCGCGCCGCGTTGACCCCAGCGCCACCTCCTCCTCCTTCGCCGCCGCCTTGCCCTCCGTCCACCTCTCCGATCCAAGCCCTTTGCGTTCTCCACAAGCCCCTTCATGCCGTCGAAAGGCATCTCCTCCCCCCTTTTAGCGTCCACCGTCAGGGCCGTGCCCTTCACCCTCCCCCCACCGCCTTCTCCCTTCCTTCCAATCCACCGGCTTTCTCTTCTTCTTCTTCGCCGCCGGCGGCCTCGGTCCAGGTAACAACAGCAAATTGGCAGTTGTTTGCGCCTGTTTCTTGACTGGGCCGGATCGATGAGCTTAATTTTCTTGGCTTGCAGGTGCGGCGTCCATGTCATTGGAGTTCAGGTCCGAGTGCGATGACATCGAGGAGGCCAAGTCCCCCAGCAACACCAGCGTCGCCGCCGTCGCCGTCAAGAACGGCGACGCGTCCGTATACAAGATCATCCACGGATACCTGAAGCAGAAGAACAACTCCATCATCAAAGTCGCCGCCAATGTCGCCAGGAAAGCGGCCTCCAACAAGTACAGCACCACCGATTCTCGGTTTCTGTAATCTGTGCCAAGATTTAATTATGATGAAGGAATGAATTGGAAAAAATAACCCATTGCTGTGTGCTTGCTGTGTGTCCAGGTTATCGAGGAAGACCTCTGATGTTTTTGACACCCTGCTTCAAAAGCAGCAGAGCAAGTGGGGAACCAAGACGGGGCCGTTGCTTTCGGGGATCTGTTACTGCATCGCTTCCTGCAGCATGATACTGCTCAACAAGGTGGTGCTCTCCAGCTACAATTTCAATGCCGGTGTATCACTGATGCTGTATCAGGTAATTTGGTCTGTGTTGGATATGCAGTGAACCGTTTCAATTGGGAAGTCATTATAATTGAACTGACCAGTGCTTTTTTTATGGTTCAGAACCTCATATCTGTGGTCATTCTTGTGATACTTGAGCTCTTCCGTTTAATTTCAACGGAAAAGCTAACATGGAAGTTGATTAAAATCTGGATTCCTGTGAATCTTATTTTCATCGGAATGCTAGTAACTGGAATGTATAGGTACGTCCTGCCTCACACTTTACGCACGATGATCAGTTGATCACCCTTAACCGAATTTCATGGTAGCCTGAACTCTGAAGTGAACTTTATGGGTACGTGGGCTTGGAGTACTATTGACCTAATATTTTTTTTTCTTTGTCACTTCAGTTTAAAGTACATAAATGTCGCCATGGTCACGATACTGAAGAACATGACAAATATTTTAACAGCATTAGGAGAGATATATATATTCAGGAAGGGTCAGAATAAAAAGGTTTGGGCTGCACTATTCCTGATGGTATGTCGTCCTCCATCATACATTAACTGATGACTTCGTATCAATCTGCATCAAGAACTAACATTTTGGTTTTTGACCTGAGAAGTTTATTTGTACTCGTTTATTCTTTGCAGATTGTATCAGCTGTATGTGGGGGGATTACAGATCTCTCTTTCCATTTAATTGGCTACACATGGCAAATTCTGAATTGCTTTCTAACAGCAGGCTACTCGGTTAGTTCATTTTGTGCTAATAATTTTACACATTTTTAGGTCACCGTAAGCCCTTTTACACTCTTAGCGAATTGCTGAGCTAAGGTTGCTGTGACGCATTTGAAGCATACACATTGGGTTGCATTATCAGTTAATTTATATTGTAAATTGTAATGCACTTAAAAGCCATCGGCAACACCAGAACAATGTTCATGAAAATTCTTGTGGGCCCCAGCTCAACAAGGTTCTAATGTATCATCTCTCTGTAACAGCTTACACTGAGGCGCTTGATGGATACAGCTAAACAATCAACAAAATCTGGCTCTCTAAATGAAGTTTCAATGGTGCTACTCAACAATGCCCTCTCGATTCCCTTTGCACTCATTTTGATTGTTATTTTCAATGAGTGGGAATACGTTTATCAAACGTAAGACTCCCTCATATATTGTTTTCTTAATTTAAATGTGTTATTGTGTGGCGCTAAGTAACCTGAGTAGTATATTAATGATTTCTTTTATTTACTTAAGCCTGAGCACTTTGGAGTAGTTATTAAATCTATCAACTAGATTAAACATGTGTCCTCAGCATTATTTTTATTCATTATGCAAGTTATGTCATAAAAAACCACTTTACTCAGAAAAGAAGCTTAATGTTCGTAATCAACTTAAATATGAAGTCAGCTGAGGTGAAAATATCACATGGTGGTTGCTTCTCGGAGAGAACAAATAAATTTTTATCTGTGTTTCTCCATTTGCACACAAGCCTGAATTTTCTTTTGATTTGCAGTGAAGTTATCAGGGATCCTATGTTCTGGGTTTTTGCAACAGCTAGTGGTTTGCTAGGTTTAGCGATCAGCTTCTCATCAGTCTGGTTTTTACATCAGACTGGTCCAACAACTTACAGGTGGGTTTACACTAAACTGCTCCTTCTTCAAGTCACCCAAAGCAAACGTTTGCGTTATTGTGACACCAGCAAAATCCTCACCTTTGTTGTTATATTTTTCAGCCTTGTTGGTTCTCTAAACAAGATACCCATTTCTGTTGCTGGCATCTTGCTATTCAATGTTCCTGTGAGCGTCGAAAATTTATGTAGCATAGGTTTCGGTAAGTACTTGTTTCATCTGTGCTCTTTCTTTGAGTCCCTGATTACCATGCTATCCTAATGAATGTATGACACTTTTTTCCTCCATATGTTCTGACCAGGTCTTTTTGCTGGGATATTCTTTGCAAAGGCAAAGATGTCCTAATGCGTTCAATCTTGGCATGATTGTAACATGACAAGACCCCGCGGAAAAGAAATCAGCCTATCAACTGTACAGCGATGAACAGAGTTCATTTTGTTTCCAATGCCGGTGGTGCCGTGGATCATATATTCTTTTTTCTCCATTCATAAGGGTGCAACATGTGTGTATGTATGCCCTCTCCCTGAGTTTTGTACCATAACTATGTCAAGGCAGAAGGGCCTCTGCCTAACTGAACAGTAATCTAAAGCTGAATCTCACCAAATTCTCTGCTCAAGAAATTCAACAGAATGATTGTGCGAAATAATAGAAGGTTTGCGCTACCAATCTGGATTTGTCATCGCTCAAAAAAAAAAAAATCTGGGTTGCCAATTTCCAGGGGGTCATATCACAAAGTTTATACATGAAAGAAGTTGCAGACAATTCCCTCTGGATTTAGTGTTTCTTTCTAGAGAGACATCTCTGTTTGTCTGAGAGACTGAGACTGATAAATTGTAAACTAGAAAGGTCTACCAACTTAAACCATTGAACCAGCTTGGCAAAACTAATCAGTATTTGCATGCTATGTACTTGTATATCAGAGACAAGCTGAACAAGATCAGCTTCCATGTCATAAATATTAAGCTGAGGGGAAAAAAATGTTGCATGAAGCATCAAGTATATCACTTATCAACATCAAGAATCAAAGATATATATACGCGATCTCTCCAAAGCAAACCCAGCTTGGAGTTTCAGAAATTACACATGATCGATGCACGTAGTACGTTCATTCTTTCTTGGCGAACAGGCCGCCCAAGTTGAAGCCGCCGCCGCCGTTGTCGTTGCTGGCAGCGGCCTTCTTGCCGGAGGTGGTGCCGCCACGGGTGGTCCTGGGGATGGAGCTGCGGGGCGCCTCCACCTTGTTGAGGAGCGGGTCCGTCTCCACCAGCTGGTTCTCCTTGTAGATGAGGCCGAAGATGAAGTCGCCGAAGCTCTTCTCCTCCTTGGCCGCCGCCGCCTGCCCGGCTCTCGTGGCCGCCGGCACGGCCAGCACCGACCGCTGCGGCCGCATCCTGCCCGCGACCGACGACGACGACGCCGGCGCCACGGCCGCCGCCACGCCAAATCCCACCGACGCCATGGCAGCTGCTACTGGCTACTAGCTTCGTGCAAGCAAGATAATCAGCGGGAAATGGTGCGGCGCGAGCGGCAAGCTTCTAACTTTTCTTGCGGCCGTGAGAGGCCGGCGGTATATAAGCGGGGTGGTGGTGATTGGGTGGCGTCGTGATGCGGAGGGCGAGGCGGCCACAAGCGGCTTATCCGGTGGGGGTGGGGACGTGCCGCTGCCGCGCGCGCGCGCGAGAGGCTGCCGTGGAACGGAAACGAACGGGCTGCGGGAAACGGAGGTGGTGGACGTGGTTGGGCCACAGGCTCTCACGGCCTTTGGTGGCAGAAACGGCAAGAATGCGGCCCGGGACACTCGCGACATCAGCATGACTACGTATTCGTAGGGCCACAGACTTATTTTTGGATCTATCGTCTCGTTCTCAACTTTGACAGCAACACGGCGATTTCGGGAGACAGAGAAATCCGCTGCGTAAGCCACTATCCAATCTGATCTAAGTCGAGTTACAAAGATTTGATAATTTAGCTGAAATTGGTTCGACACAAGAAGAGTAATAAAGCTTTTGTGGCAATTGTTTTACCAACTAACCCCGACAACTACATTGCTTTGTTTTTGCAACATGCCACCAAAGTCTAAATATTTAGTGGACTGGTAAATTTCTCGCACTTTTTTTATACGAAAGTCTAAAGAAAAAAATCGAACAAACCATATAGGGCCATATCAGACCTAATTTGACTATCCGTTATATATTAAAAAAAGGGTAAATTGATGGTCTCTGCTTAATTTTGTAGCTGCTTTATTTGTTTATGTAAAAAATATCTTCCTCCCACGATTTTTGTATGTTGTTTTTAATAGTTGTCGGTTGCAATTGAGTGCTACGTATTAATGTTTTGCAATTGAGTTACAAAGATTTGATAATTTAGCTGAAGTAGGTTCAACACAAGAAGAAGAGTAATAAAGCTTTTGTGGCAATTATTTTACCAACTAGCCCCGACAAGTACATTGGTTTCTTTTTCCACATGCCACCAAAATCTAAATATTTAGTGGACTGTTTAATTTCTCGCACTTTTTATATGAAAGTCTAAAGAAAAAAACCGAACAAACCATGTAGGTATCAGACCTGATTTTGACGATCCATTATATATTAAAAAAGGGTAAATTGATGGTCTCTGCTTAATTTTGTAGCTACTTTATTTGTTTATGTAAAAAATATCTTCCTCCCACGATTTTTGTATGTTGTTTTTAATAGTTGTCGGTTGCAATTGAGTGCTACGTATTAATGTTTTGCAAACGCTAGCGACGACTATTTGACTTGCAATTATTGTATCAAAATTTTCTATGACCAAACAAAACACACGGTACTATAGATCACCACTATATACCATATACCTAAATTCGATCTTAAGTAGCACACATACTTCCTTTTAAATGGTTTGTTTCACTCTCCCTTAAGTCGAAACAAGTAAAGTATGCAGAGGAATTCGCTGTGTAAGCCACTATCCAATCTTATCTAAGTTGAATTACAAAGATTTGATAATTTAGCTAAAGTTGGTTCAACACAAGAATAAGAGTAATAAAGCTTTTGTAGCAATTGTTTTACCAACTAGCCCCATAAGTAATTGCTTTTGTTTTCACATGCCACCAAACTCTAAATATTTAGTAGACTGATTAATTTCTCACACTTCTTTTTATATGAAAGTCTAAAGAAAAAAACCGAACAAACCATGTAGAGCCGTATCAGACCTGATTTTGATGATTCATTACATTGATTGTCTCTACCTAATTTTTTAGCTACTTTAATTTTTTATGCAAAAATATATTTTTCTCATGATTTATGTATGCCGTTTGTAATATTTGTCGGTTGCAATTGAGTACTATTAATGTTCTGCAAACGCTAGCGGCGACTGTTTGACCTACAACTGTATCAAGATTTTCTATAAACACATGGTACTATAGATCACCACTATCTTATAACATATAGCTAAGTTCGATCCTAAGTAGCACACAAACTTTCTTTTGATTGGTTTGTTTCCCTCTCTCTGAAACAAGTAAAAGTTCTATAAAGAATTCATAAGATCATTGTCACTTTAAGAAGTTTGACACTTAAAAATTGATGAGGCAAGCATAAACTCTAGAAATCAAGTTAGAAAACCACTGTTCTTAGTTATAGTAAAGACCTAAAACATACCTTTTTTGCTTTTGTGGAGGGGTAAGTTATTCTAAAAGTTTCTTTGGAAGTGTTATCTATGATACACTTCATGTGTGTCAAAAAGACAATCCAGAATCATCTTTTTGAAAAGTATCAAGGTAGAATCAATTTTTCAAAAGCTAAAGCTCCAACAAACAAAGAACAACTTTAGCGTATCTGTAATAAGATAAAGCTGATGGCGCTGCTATAAACTAGTTACACTTTTCTTTCTAGAATGCAAATCTAGTGATTCGCGAAATTAAAAAAAAAAACAAGATGAGTAAACACAACACAAGATGCACTCATGACCTACCAAATATCAGTAAAATCAACAATTATTCCAACTATGAACCCTAGGAAATGGGTGGAGGTATTTGTCATGCCGGAGGCACATGGTGAGCTTGCCTGTTTAGGAAGCCAGCCACCAAAGGAGCGCCGTCTCTCACAAGCCCTCCCCGAACAGAGCAACCCCAAAAGAGAACGGACACCCCCAGTCCCGGGCGCCAAAAAGCCTTCTCCAAAACCGCGCCGCGCCGCAGCATACCCGCAAACTCCTCGCCGGCGGAGGCGGAGCCCCCGATGACCGGATCCGACCTCCCTTCCGGCGGCTCCATGTCGCCTCCGAGCGCCGTGTCGCAGCCCAGGAAGCGCAAGCGGGGCGACGCGGCCGCGGGGGACGGGGCGGCGACGCCGAGGCGCGCGACGCGGCGGAGCACGGCGGAGCCGGACGTGGACGGCGCGGTGCAGTGGGCGCAGCGCGCGGCCGCGGGGGCGCTGTGGGCGGTTCGGGGGCGCAACCGCGGCCTCGAAGACGAGGAGCGGGTGGGGGCGGTGATCCTCGCACTACGCCGCGCGCGCTTGGTGCTCGAGCCGGGTGATCCCAAGTCGCCGTACGCGAAGGTGAGCGTTCTCATAACATTCGAGTTCTTCCGGAACGCGTGTAGAAAGGGATCGCTGTCCATGACGAGATTTTTTGGCGCACTTGGGCTGTTGTTCTTTCATGAATCAAGATTCGTGGTGTACTCATAGCATTCGAGTTATCCACTGCTTTCCTTGTCGCAATTCCCTACGCCTGTAGTAGGGAATCGCGACATAGCGATGGCTTGTAGGTACCACCATTGCATGCGCCTGTGCTGTTTAGGACACGAATTTTCAGTTGTCTGAACTGTTTCTTTGGTGCGAGATTTGCGGCTATTAGGGTGGAAAGTGGTTCTTCAATGCCAATCTCTCAAATCGATTTCCTATTTGTTAGGATTCTTGTCCTAATTCAGGGCATTTTGGTCAGATGGACTAAGATTTGTGCATTTGGGGGTAATAATTGGTGCGGTTCTTGGTATTCATTGCTGTGAGTTCCGTTTGTGCTTGACTCGATGGTGCTTCTTGGGAATGGGGTTTATGATGATTAAATAAAATGTGGTGTTACTAATCTATGATGGAATCTTGCGTTGGATGACGGTTTAATGACTGGATATTGTGGTGATTAGTACATGTTGTAGAAAGATACTAGATAGTTGCCATTGTCCCCTAAAAACATTCTGCCGTAATATTATTATTTTTTATTAATTTTCCTCGGTTCAGATTTCTTATGATACCACAGATAGGCACGCTAACTTGTTCCAGATAGTGTAATGGGACACGATCCCATTGTTAATCATATTGCCTCTCTCACGTTCAACACTGCAATTGGTCAAGATATGCGCCGACTATAGGAGGAACAGAATTTTACCTTAACTTGTCTATGGGTTTGTTTATTTTGTTTTTGCTGTTTTACTTTGGTCATGTTTTCATTGGTTACCTGACAAAAGGGATTTTGCGTTCAGCATTGTCCATGGGAACTTTATTCTTATTATTTATTTTGTGCCTCTTTTCATGAAAGTTCCTTGTAGTCAGTCCATCAGAGTAGATTGTGGCACATGAATAACAATAAGGAACTTGAGAGGTCAACTGATGATCTAGCCCTGTGCCATTGCTGCTGGTTACATTAATTGAATTTTACAAGGGGCTTGCATATGTTATGTTATGTTACTATAAAAGGATATACATGGTTATGCTCTGGGCAAATAGGAATAGCTGCGGACTAGGGTCATCTGCATCCAGGACTAGATTGTCTATCTTTAAGTTTGCTACAGCAACTTAAAATATTTATCATGGGTGGGTCGCTTCTGACAGTGAAGAAAAATGTGTGAAATTAACTGTGATGATACTGAGACAATCCGGTGCCCATCTTCTTGTTGCTGCGAAGGCACTCTTGAAACATTTGTGCCGTTTTTACCTCTTGTTTCACATTATATTGTTCTGGACTTGTAAAACTTCTTTTTATCATCTGTCATCGTCTAAGCATGACTTTGCTCATGTGGTTGTCTAATTCACATTTGATTGTACCTGGAACAGAAAAGGATTCAGAGACAAGGCACGAGGAGTTCTGAGAGGATAGCTGGTGAGCTGACTCGGTTACCTAGTTATCTATCAACGCGGAGACATATTGGAATAGACTCAGTCCAGTATCAAGCTTCTGTCCCTGAATGGAAAAATGCCCCATCTGAGGAAGATAAAGCTGACTACAAAACTGATAACGAGACCTTGCAAAAGATGGGCACAGTAATCATGCTGCCACTCAATGTGGGCCCACGGAAGACAAGGAAAGCAGCGGATGACAAGTGTAGATGTTCTCATCCTGGATCCGAGGCATGCGTAGAAGTTCATGTAAAAGTGGCCAGGAACAACGTCAGATCTCAATTGGGTGAGAAATCTTTCAGAAGCTGTGGACTTGATGCAATGGGTGAGCAAGTTCTGAAGTTATGGACTGCAGCAGACAAGAAGAAACTCAATGAGATTGAGAAGTTGATTCCTCAGAATAAACATGAGAACTTCATGAAGATTGCCTTGAAGCAGTTCAGCTCTGAGAGGAAAACTGATTTGGCCAAGTATTACTTCAACGTTTTTCTTCCAAGAAGATTGGCGAGCTTGACTAGGGCAGAGGCTCCAAATGCTATAGATGTAAGTACAGATGATGAAGGCCATGATCAAGATGATGAAAACAATGGGCACTATTCTGAACAGAAGAGTGGCAAATCTCGATCATCATCGAAAAGGTATTAATATTACATGATGAAAACATTTTAATTCGTGCAACATGGCCCATCTACCGTACTCTATCATAATGTAGAATTGTTTTTGGTAACATCAAGTAATCTTAGTGTCTAAGTTGGGTTTAGTCGTAAGTTCTCTGGGTCTCCATAATGATATTGCTTTATTTATTGCTCGAAAAAAATGATATTGCTTTATTTCACCTGTAAATGTTCAATGTCCTAACAGACAGGATGCTGATCACACAGTTGTTTTTGCTCCAGACAGTGATATTTTTTTACTCACAAACAAGCATATCCCATATTCTGGTTTTCCTCATTCCAATGGTTATTGAATGTTTCAGAATGAGGCAGAATCATGTTGGTAATACCTTTAATCAATCAAAGGGTTTATAGTTCCCTAAAAAATACATAAAAGTTTTATAAGTGTATGGAAACTGACTTTGCTTTCTATAGGGCTATACCTTCATCACAATAATGATTTGTTACTTGGCAAACAAGGGAATGAGGATTATTGTTCTATTAATACTTAAACATACATTACATTACCTTTCTTGGAAATTGACCCCCTTTTTATCTACAATCATCTGTTCATATGTGCATGTTGATTGGTTACATAGGGGGGCAAAGGTGGGTAGTGGGGACACTGCAAGAAGTCCACCTGCCTAAACTTCATACGTTTCTGAGCAACGATAAAACTGGGCTGCCGCAGGCTGTTTTTGGGGCCAAGAGCAGCACCCGGTACATGCATGGGTGAGATAGGGGTGAGGATGAGAGATTAGATCTACTGTGATGATATTGTCTATTGTTGTTAGTGATTTTTGATCATGCAAATGGCAGTATATTGTGACCTTACTCTATGTCTTTGCTCTTTTCTTTTTATAAATGACTTTACTCTTTCGAGTGCGGCAATCTCATTTTAGCGCTGTTTTCCACGACAGGTCCAGGAAGTAGGAGAATCAGAAGGGGGTGACTTTTTGTCGAAGGGGAGGAAGTAGGAAAAATCTGAAAAACCTTGATTGATGGTCAATTGAGCTTTTGCTTCTGCGTTTGAGTTGCTCTTCTTCTTTCGTTGCAAGTTACATATCTGACAATATGCGGCTAGAGTAGGGCGGCATCTCATTTTTCACCCGTCGGAAGAGAATGATTTCTAGGTACCGAGAACTAAAGTCTTAGCAGGTTTCGTTACCGTCGAGTAAAGACATGATCATGAGTTCATTTTGCCTTGTATGTGTCCCCTGGAGTAAGCATGTGATGAATCATGCTTTGCTCCATTTTTGTAAGGATGATGATACATGATACCAGACAGAGAATGAAAGACATGGAATGGAGAACTGACCACAGAAATTTTGGTCACAGTTTAGCAATTGCTTAGCCATTATCCTCTCTTTGAAGTTTGAACTGAAAATTTGCCGTGGCGTCTTGGCAACTGCTCGAATCATATATTCATAGCTTCTTTGTTTTTTCTGATTGAGAATCCTGTTCAGAAAGGCTTCATGTGTTGGAGCAGAGACCCAAGTTCCATCTCATGGAAGCAAACGACGGTGGCCCTTTCACGGCCGTTGTACCTGCGTAGCAGCACAGCATTCTTCGTGACCAGGTTGAGCTGGACGAGGTCGACCCCTCTTACCTCCACGACGACGGGGCCGCTCTTCTGCCCGAACCCTTTGAACCTCATCATCTCCCCGGACGCGCCCAGCCCGATCTGCCCTTGGATCCTTGACCTCCGGATCACCACCTGCCGGCTCCACGCACCGCTCGAACAACCCTCCTCCGGCGCCGACAGCGTCCACGTCGATATCGAGAAAGCCTCCGCGACGAGGAGGCCCAGCTGCCTCCCGTCCGCGGCGGCGTGCAGGACGAGCCCCTCGGCACGGCACCACCAGCCTGACTTGTTGCTCCTCCTTGCCTCGTCAGCCGTGTGCGTGCAGCTCTTCATCCTCTGAAGACAATGCGGCGGCAGCTCGATCTCCCTGCTTTGCGCCGTGTCGTCAGAATGCTGCAGGTCCAGGGCGATGATGAAAATGTCGCCGTCACGGCACGCCTTGTGCGGGGGGAACAAATGAGGAAAGTTGTTCCTGTTGCTGAGCCAGTGGACGGTACGCCCGACGACGGCGGCCGGGGCCACACACTCGTCCTCCGTGGGGTTCCCCGACGACCAGCGCGGCAGCGGCGGGCCGACGTGACGGACATCTCTCCACCTGCTGTCTCGTGACGAGAAGATCTTGGCCTCCTTGTCCTCGTCCATGACGAGCAGCTCGAAGGACGAGCCGCCGTCGACGGAGAGCAACGTTGGCCAGTAGATGGCGTACGCGAGGCTGGGAAGAGGGAGGGAGGTGACGTGGCCGGTGGCGGTGTTCAGCACGCGCAGCTGAGCCAAGTAACGACCTGGCGTGACCCGACGGAGCACGATGAGCCCGTCGCGCGAGGACGTTGCCTGGTAGTACGGCTGCGACTGCGAGAGGAGGTCGCCGTCGAGAAGGAGGCTGTGTTGGGACGGCGTTGGTCTCGACGTCTCGATGAAGACGCAGTCGAAGGTGGGGCTGCGGACTCTGTAGTAGACCGCCGCGAGGAGGCCGGGGTCGAAGCCGGAGCCGGAGCCGGCCGAGTGTCGAGGGCGGCGCGGCGGCGGCGGAAGGACGGGTCGAGGATGCCGCGGCGGAAGGACCTGGACGCCGCGGCGCAGCGGATGACGGTCGCCGCGTCGTCCGAGCGCGCCGCGATCTCCAGCAGGAGGTCCTCCGGAAGCGTTGGCCGCGGCCGGGACGCGCGGTTGCGGCGGCGCTTGTTGGTTGACGCGGCGGCGGCCGCCGTGCGATCGCGTCCGCGTTTCCTGGACATGGCGATTCGCGAGTCGTGTGCGTGCAAAAAGTGTGTCCACTGGGGTTTATCGTGCAAAAGTGTCGCGCGTTTCGAACTCTAGTAGTAAACTAATAATGGAAGGAATAGAACGAAAACTCCCATGTTTTTTTTTCCTTCTAGTTTTGCATTGCAAGGACTCTGAAACAAAAGAACTGTTATAATAACTCTGTTACTTACAATGAACGGGAGAACACTATCTGTGTACTTCAAGAAAGGCTTCATGTCTTGCAAGGTTGCAGCAGAGAGGCTAGATCTGCCTCGTGGACGCATCGGACGGTGATCCTTTGAAGCCCGCCGGTGCGGAGAACGTTGTCCTTCGTCGTCACCTTGCTCAGTCAGCCGGACGACGGGAAGCTCCTCAAGAGCACCACATAATGTTTCCAGAAGTAGTACTGGCATGTGACGTGATCATCCATCACGGTACATGCAATGCTGACATTTTATTTTCTGTAGTCCTGTTTGTGGAAGTAATGCCTTCTGATGTACGGGTGCCAGTGGTTTCAGCAAAGTAGCTACGGATTATGAACCCTTTTGTAAAATGTCATTGGGCTGGCAAACAGTCGCTCGTCCCTGTATGGGAGATGTACCCGTTTGTTATTCCTTGATTTTGATCAAGAATCTTTTTTTTAGTAGGACGGCAAACGGACATGGAATAGACAGAGAATAAAGACATGAATAGAGATTTGACCACAGCTATTTCGGTGACAGTTTAGGAATAGTTTTCCCATTATCCTCTCCTTTTTTTCTGATTGAGAAACCTGTTCAGAACGGCTCCATGCGTTGAAGCAGAGACATGAGCTCCATCTCATGGAAGCATACCACAGCGGCCTTTTCACGGCCGGTGCATTTGCGCAGCAGTACGGCATTCTTGGTGACCAGGTTGAGCTGGACGAGGTCGACCCCTCGTATCTCCAACGACGACGGTGCCGCTCCTGTGGCCGAAGCCTTTGAACCTCATCTCCCCGGACATGCCCAGCCCGATCTGCCCTTGGAATCCTTGACGTGCGGATCACCACCTGCCGGCTCCACGCCGCTGCTCGAGCAACCTCCTTGTCCTCCGGCGCCGGCCAGCGTCCACGTCGATATCGCGAAAGCCTCCGCGACGACGAGGCCCAGCCACCCGTCCGCGGCGGCGTGCAGGACGAGCCCCTCGGCACGGCACCACCAACCTGACTTGTTGCTCCTCCTTGCCTCGTCAGCCGTGTGCGTGCAGCTCTTCATCCTCTGAAGACAATGCGGCGGCAGCTCGATCTCCCTGCATTGCGCCGTGTCGTCAGAGTGCTGCAGGTCCAGGGCGATGATGAAAATGTCGCCGTCACGGCACGCCTGTGCGGGGGGAACAAATGAGGAAAGATGTTCCTGTTGCTGAGCCAGTGGACGGTGCGGCCGACGACGGCGGCGGGGCCACACACTCGTCCTCCTCGAGGTTCACCGACCCGCTCAGCAGCGGGCCGACGTGACGGACAGTCTCTCCACTTGCCGGCCCGTGACGAGAAGATCTTGGCCTCCTTGTCCTCGTCCATGACGAGCAGCTCGAAGGATGAGCCGCCGTCGAAGGAGAGCAAACGTGGGCAGGTAGATGGCGTACGCGAGGCCAGGAGAGAGGGAGGGAGGTGACGTGGCCGGTGGCGGTGTTCAGTACGCGCAGCTCGGCCAAGTAACGACCTGGCGTGACACGGCGGAGGACGACGAGCCCGTCGCGCGAGGACGTTGCCTGGTAGTACGGCTGCGAGAGGAGGTCGCCGTCGAGAAGGAGGCTGTGTTGGGACGGCGTTGGTCTCGACGTCTCGACGAAGACGCAGTCGAAGGTGGGGCTGCGGACTCTGTAGTAGACCGCCGCGAGGAGGCCGGGGTCGAAGCCGGAGCCGGAGCCGGCCGGAGTGTCGAGGGCGGCGCGGCGGCGGCGGAAGGACGGGTCGAGGATGCCGCGGAGGAAGGACCTGGACGCCGCGGCGCAGCGGATGACGGTCGCCGCGATCTCCAGCAGGAGGTCCTCCGGAAGCGTTGGCCGCGGCCGGGACGCGCGGTTGCGGCGGCGCTTGTTGGTTGACGCGGCGGCGGCCGCCGTGCGATCATCGCATCCGATCCGCGTTTCCTGGACATGGTGATTTGCGATTCCATTGCGCGTGTCGTACGTGTCGTGTGCGTGCAAAAGTATGTACGTATGCTGGGGTTGGTTTATCGTGCAAAAAGTATCGCACGTTTCGAACTCTTTTGTTGTAAAAAATAATGCAAGGAAAATACAACTCCCATGTATTCTCCTTTCCTGTCTTGCGTTGAAAGGACTCTTCTGGAACGAAAAGACAGTAAGAACTCTGTAGTCTGTATGATGACTGGAAGAACTCTAGTATATGTACTATACTTACTTGAGAACGGTTTCATGTCTTGGAGCAGAGAGACCAGATCAGCATCGTTCACGCATTAATTGGACGGTGATCCATTGACGGCCGCCGGTGAGCATTTCTTCGTGAATGGTGCTTTGCTCCGTTTTTGTAAGGATGATGATACATGATACCAGACACAGAATAAAAGACATGTAATAGAGAACTAATACCACAGATATCTTGGTCACAGTTTATGAATTTCTTTCCCATTATTATCCTCTCCTGGAATTGAAAATTTGACGTGGCATCTTGGCAACTGCTCGAATCATATATTCATATGCTTTTTTTTTTTTTTTTCTGATTGAGAAACCAGCTGTTCAGAAAGGCTACATGTGTTGGAGCAGAGACCCAAGTTCCATCTCATGGAAGCAAACTACGGTGGCCCTTTCACGGCCGGTGCACCTGCGGAGCAGAGTGGCATTCTTGGTCACCAGGTTGAGCTGGACGAGGTCGACCCCTCTTACCTCCACGACGACGGTGCCGCTCTTCTGCCCGAACCCTTTGAACCTCGTCTCCCCGGACGCGCTGACCCCAATCTGCCCTTGGATCCTTGATCTCCGGATCACCACTTGCCGGCTCCACGCGCTGCTCGAACAAACTTCCTCCTCCTCCTCCGGCGCCGGCAGCGTCCACGTCGATATCGCGAAAGCCTCCGCGACGAGGAGGCCAGGACGAGCCCCTGGCCACGTCACCCTGTCCAACGTGGTCGATCAAAATGAGGCGCGCACGTGCAATTCTTCTTCATCTTGTCAAGACAGCGCGGCGGCAGTTCGATCTCCCTGCCTTGCGCCGTGTCGTCGGTGTGGATGTCCAGGGCAAGGATGAAAATGTCACCGTCGTGGCACGCTTGGTGCGGAAACGGCGGAGGCAACATGTTTCTGCTGCCGAGCCAGTGGACGGTGGTGCGCCCGATGACGGCGACCGGGCCGAGGCACGCCTCCTCCGGGAGGTGTAGGATACCCGACCCTGGCAGCGGTGGGCCGACATCGCGGACGTCTCTCCACTCGCCACCGGCGCGTGACGAGAAAATCTTGGCCCGCTTGTGCTCGTCCATGAGGAGTAGCTCGAAGGTCGAGCCGCCGTCGTCGATGGAGAGCAAGGCGGGCCGGTAGATGTCGTGCGCGAGGCCCGGCGGAGGGAGAGGGGTGACGTTCTCCGGAGGGCGAGGAGCCCGTCGCGCGAGGACATTGACTGGAACGGCTGCGAAAGGAGGTCGCCGTCGAGGCGGAGGCTGTGGGACGACGGCCTGGACGTCTCGACGAGGACGCAGTCGACGGCGTGGCGGCGGTCGCTGCCGCTGCTGCGGACCTGGTAGTAGACCGCCGCGAGGAGGCGGGGGTCGATGCCGAAGCCGGCCGCGCCGCGGCACTCGGCGAGGCAGCGGCGGACGGCCGGATCGAGGGCGGCGTGGCGGCGGCAGAAGGACGGGTCGAGGATGGCGCGGCGATCTCGAGCAGGAGGTCCTCCGGAAGCGTGCGCCGCGTCCGGGACTCGCTGCGCGTCTTCACAGCTGCGAACGCGCGGCGGCGACGCTTGCTCGTTGGCGCGGTAGCCGCCGGGCTGTTCGCGCCCGCCGCGCGATCGCGTCCGCGTTTCCTGGACATGGTGGCTCGCATTGCGCGTGTCGTGTGCGTGCAAAAGTATGTACGCTGGGGGTGGTTTATCGGGCGCGCATGTGACAGCCGGCGATCGAACTCTCGTCAACTAAACGGAAATAAATTGTCTATGTACAACCTCCGTTCTAGAATATAAGCATTTATAGGTTTGTTGACTGTCAAACATCATCAACTTTAACTCAAAGAACTCTGAGCTTGAGAAAAGTTTTATTTCTTGGAGTAGAGAGGAGACCAGATCAGCCTCGTGCATGCATTTCACGATGGTGATCCGTTGGAGACCGCCGGTGCGAAAAGAACTGTGGCGTTCTTTGTCATGGTGCTCGGCTGGACTATTTTCACGAAGCCCCTCAAGAGGAGTTTTTCGTGCTATTTTTGTACTTTTTAAAAGCTATTTTCGGATCAGGACTATAAAAAAAACTATTTTCTGATTTGATCTCACGTATCCGTGCTAGGGAAAGTGGGGATGGCTGTGATGCAAAACACGTCGTCGACATGTTAGTTGTCTAATGTGGCAGATTTGCTGGGGGGGGCTTCACGCCGACGCCTGTGGCGTTGACCCTGCGGCTTATATAAGTCGGGCGCGGGACCAATTTTTTTCTAGCCCGCTCTCACTCCTCCCTCTCCTGCAGTCACTCGCTTTGTTCGAACCGAACAGAGGGAGGTGACGACGCCCCACTCTCCCTATCTCGAATCCCCTTCTCAAATCCTTAAGTCGATGTAGAGGAAACACCACTAGAGAAATGAGAATGTGTGGTTCCATCGGAGGTTGGAGTAGGTCATTTTTACGGCAACATGGTTGGCAAGTATTTAGAAAAAATAAAATAGTCAAAATGGACAAGTAAATTGAAATGAATGTCGGTAGTAATGAAGACTACATTAATCTTAAGAGTTAAATGCACCGACGGTCTTTAAACTATTTCGGGTGTGTCATCCAGGTCCACGAAGTCTCAAACGGCATATTCATGTCCTCAAACTATCAAAACCGTTCACCGAAGGTCCATTGACCGGTTTTGGTTTTAGGTAAATGCAAGGAGGACCCTGGGTTTCCTATTCTTTACGCGCGCGAGCCCTATTCCCCACCCTGGTCCTGCTGCTTGCCGGCGAGTGCAGCGCCCAGTCCGGTGCCGGCATCTGTCGCGGCTTGAGCAGGTGCGGGCGGCGCGTCGTTCGTGGGGAGGCACGGGCCCACGCAAATCACACGGAATCGAAGCGGGGACGAGTTTTGCTGGTAGCGTGACGCCCCCCCCCCCCCCCCCCCCCCCCCCCCCCCCCCCCAGCCCATGGCGCAAGGGCCACGACTCCTCTTGTCGCGTCGCACCAGCGTCCTCTGTCGTGCAAGGAAGGCTGATGCGATCATTATTTCGTGGCCCGGACATACAAGCAATGCGGCACGACAGCGTGGTGACCGCGCAGAGCTGCGACGCTCGCGGCGAGGCAGGGCGGCGATCAGGCGCGTTCGCGACGCGGCAGAGAGCAGCTGCGGCACATCAGGCATGCATGCATCACGCCACGGCGCGGCATCCGGGCAGAGCCGCGATGCAGCAGGGCGGTGTCCCGGTAGGGCAGCGCGTCCCCATGGTGTCCAGGTGTTGTTGAGTTCGTGGGGTTCGAGCTTGATTTGCATCATGGAGCTTTGATTTGTCCTTCACTTTTCCCAACGGACGAGCTTGATTGGGATTAGGATGAACTCGATTGGATGCACGCAACCTCGATTCAGTTATGGAGAAGCTGCATCGAGTTTTTGCCAAACTCAATTGCAGCCACAAAACCAAGGATTGGCTATGGTGGAGCTCTAACATGGAGCTTTGGTGGAGCAGAACTCCATATCGTTGTCGAATGCGTCCTTCCTGCACAGCCTAGCCTCACCACTGCATTCTACTTCTGCCCACACGCGTACGAAAAGAAAGGGAAATTCAGGGGTCTCCTTGCATTTTTCTGAAACTAAAACCAGTCTATAGACCTCGAGTGAACGGTTTTGATAGTTTGAAGACCTGAATGTGTGGTTTGAGAGTTCGTTGAACTAGATGACACAAACCAGATAGTTTAAGGACCCCCGATGTATTTAACTCTAATCTTAATGTTGGTCCTAAATATTCCTGTGTTTTTCCTTCAACCACCCAACACCAATGTTGGAAATTTTTCCGTGTTTTCCAATCATCTGTTTTGCATATCCAACCTAATCATATTCTTGTGTTTTTCTATTTCTGCGTTTTTACATTTCTGCCTTGCAAAGAAACCATAATATTTCACCTTAAAAATTCTGTAGTGAACTTTTGCTTGACATGCATGGGAGACGATTACGATGAGCTCCTGTAATGTTCGTGACACGACCCAGAAGGACATGCACACGGCGCGTGACAACATGCACGAGGCAAACACTGCGACTGCCGACTGGGGACACAGCACAGTACCCCCGGTGCCGCTGACTGATGGTGAAGCAGGAGGAAAATGCACGCAGAGGCGGCGACACTATGCCCTGTCATGCAGTAAGGGTCTCATGTGCGTATACTTCGAAAACCAAATGGTCACATGTACGTATAGCTGAATGTACCAGTATATTCCTATATAGTTAACTTACTATTCCGCTAGGGGCACCTTGCGATACTTGTTGTTTAGAGGGCAGTATTAGCTATAGTCTTTACTTATACTCCTAGCTAGCCCTGGTAAATGTGATGCAAATGCCAGAACGGAGCGGAACTATAGTGCAACCAATTTTCATATCCTGATGAGAGGAACGACCCATGTAATACTACTCCTACACGGGACGGAATGAGCAGTGAACCCTGCAAGACAATTTTTGTGTGCAAGTGCAGTGAATACCAGCACCAACCAACGAGACGGGCAATCAACACGAGACAAGAATTTTTGGGTCAGCGCAACATTCTCCGAGTCATCTATTTCCTGTGTACAAGCTTCTTTCACAGGTGGCCGAAGTACTACACTGTGCACTACCCATCAGTATGAAAGCAAAACAACACTGTGAAAACAGTATGAAAACAGGTACCGGACCCAAGCAGCATAAAATTGAAATAGTTCGATCCAACGATCAAAACATTTGACTCTTGACATGCTTTTAAGTAGCATAAACCCAAGCTAAAACAATAAAGCTTTTAAGCAGCATAACTCAAACTTAACTCAAGCCAACAGAAAATTAAGCAGTTCGATCCAGTTCGATGCATGCGGAAACACCGAGCACAAGAAGACAAACATTCTAACGAAACAGAAACAAAACAACAGCAAATAAGATCAGCACGCCATAGCCAGCTCTCTCTTCTTCAGCTTTCTCCTCCTCAGCTTGCTTCTCGGCCTCCTCAGCTTGCTTCTTGGCCTCCTCTGCAGCCTTCTTGGCCTCCTCTGACGCTCTCTTCTCCGCCTCTTTTTTGGCTTGTGTGCCAATGTGAAAAATTGCGGCAAGCCTCTGAAGCAAGCCACCATCAGCTTCATCAGCTTCGGCCTCCGTTGTTCCCTGTGGCTTATCCTCAGGCTCATTCTCAACGCTGGGAAGGAGAAAGCCCCACCATTTGCTTTCCTTGTATTCTCTATACTCCTCTCTCAGCATCTCAAGTGTAAACAGGATAGTAGCTTTCAAATCCTTCTGGCCCTCAGCTGTGGTAGTGATGTACTTGAAGGTCTCGGTGATCTTGCGCATCACCAGCCAACCAGCCAGAGCAAAGGCCAGGGCAGTGACAATTACCTGCTGTAGAAGCACTGCGCCAACAACGATCCACCTGTTCCACAGAAATTGGTTGCCAATGCTCTGGTTGAGGATCCTCCTGATCAAGGGAACAAAATATTGTCTTAGAACAGATACATACATCGTTACGTAACTGAAAACGTATCCTCGTGTTTGTGATTATTACCGCGTATCCTCGTGTCCACCATATGTTGCTTCAAGAAGATGGAACATTCTTGCACACAGTGGGGGGTTGAGACCACAACCGGAGAACTCCGCCGTCTTCCCGGAGTCGTCCTTGTCCTTCTCGCCGAGGGCGCGGCCGGAGTCGTCCTTGTACTCCTTCTCGCCGAGGGCGCGGCCTGAGTCGTCCTTGTACTCCTTCTCGCCGAGGGCACGGCCGGAGTCGTCCTTGTACTCCTTCTCGCCGAGGGCACGGCCGGAGTCGTCCTTGTACTCCTTCTCGCCGAGGGTGCGGCCGGACTTCTCGCCGAGGGTGCGGCCGGAGTCGTCGATGTTGGAGTTCATGTTGGCTGCCGAGCCATCGCTGCCGCTGATGCCGTTGCTGCTGATGTTCTCAGGGTCGCCGATGTTGGCACTGGTACTTGAGAAACGGATCTGACCGACGGCGGGCATGCCGTTGCTCGACGCCTTGAACGCCTCGTGGATGGGGACTCTAGATCCAACTCCACCAGCGCCTAGGCGGCCTCGCTTCGGGACGGAGGTTTGCCGACGCGGCCGGACACGACGCCGTTACCGAGACGTGGAGCTCCGATCCCGGTCTCGCTGCGTGTCTCCGACCCATCGAGGCAGGAGAAGCCGGGGTTGCAGCCGGATTTGTCGAGGCCAGAGTCGTCGACGCAGTAGTTGTGCTTCGCTGGTACGCAAATGTAGCCGTCCCGGCCGTTGTTGTCCAACCCGGCGTGCGCACCGAAGGGGACGCGGAACCGCAGGATCTTGGTGCCTGCGACGGCGGACATGCCGTTGCTCGACGACTTGGACGGCTCGCGGTTGGCGACGTGAGGCTCAACGAAGCAGCCGCCCAGGTGGAAGGCTCGGAGACGACCACCTCGGACGGTGCACTCCGATGAACCCAGGGCGCCGGCGGCGGAGAGCACAACCCCCATCGGCTGCGGGCATGTGTACCCCGGGCAAGGCCCTGGACTTGCGCAGGCGAGCGCCGCCGACAGGCGACCGCGCGCCGCCGAGCTCGCAAGGCTGTGAAGGCCCATCGGACCAGGGGTGGCTAGGCTAGGGTTTATGCGAAAGAAAGTACTAGGGGTTAGGGATGGAGGAGAAGGGATGTGGGCATAAATAGCCAGAGGGAGAGCGCTGGTGCGGTTAAGCGAGTGGGGATGATAGTGATAGCTGCTGGCTGACATGTAGGGCCGCAGCTCGGTTAGAGGGGAATTTTGCTCTTGGCGTGCGTAGTACTTCCTCCGTTTTTTTTACTTGTCACTGGAGTTTACTGTAGCAATTTTGACCGTCTGTTTTTTTTAAAAAGTTACAGAGATGTGTAAAAACATATGATGCTAATAAAATATATTTTATGATAAACCTAAAGATATAAAAGATCGAGATGTGTGCATAAATGTTGCAGGGAAAAACGGAAAGTCAAAATTGCTACAGTAAATTCTAGTGACAAATAAAAAAACGGAGGAAGTACTAGGGGTGTGTTCGTTGCATCTGTTTAGACCCCTCTAAAATTTAGCTCTAAAGAGAATCTTATTATTTAGGAGTATTAAATAAAGTCTAATGACAAAACCTTTTTACAAATGGGTACATCTTTATGAGACGAATCTAATGAGCCTAATTAATCTATGTTTTGCTACAGTGATGCTACAGTAAATATCGTCTAATCACGTCTTAACTACCCTCGTTAAATTCGTCTCGCGATTTAGAGGGGGGGTCTGCAGTTAGTTTTGTAATTAAACTTTATTTAAGACAAGATTCTTTTTGTTTAAACCCCTCTAAATTTTAGACTCTAAAACACCGAACACGCCCTAGATGGCGTGCGTAGTACTAGAAGACAAATGAGAACAGACTGCTGCTTCGCTTTTGCAGGAGCAGAGCGCAGAGCTGAGCTCTGACCGCGGGAGGGAGAGAGACCACGAGGTGCGTGTATTCGGTTCCGGGAGATGAGCCGGCCGGACCGCCAGCCAGCCTGCCAGCATTCCTTCTATGTGGTTGATTTGATGAAAAGCTAATGGTCTAAATGTTTTTCTTTTTTTTTAGACCGTTTAAGGCTCCCTTTGGAACGCAGGATTTTCACAAGAATTGTACAGGAATTTCACAAAAATTAGTTAACTATTCACAAAAAAAACACAGAAATAGGAAAAAATCCCGCATTCCAAAGAGACCCTAGATGTTTTTCCTTCTATGTTGCGCGTTCATGGAAGCGGCAAGGGAAGGGTTGCACCATTCTGTTCGTTTTGTCAGCCAGGGCAATGCGGCCAATGTGTTCTGCAGAAAAAGCGGGACGGGTTCCACCCACCTTTCACTGAGATGCCAGACATTTTTTTTCTCCGTACGGTTGAGTTGCTCTCTGGCGGATTGCTCCCTGTCCCACGAAAATCTGATGCGGACCCTGACCTTTCCACTTTCCATTGACTGTCATTGCCAGGCTACAATGTTGTCTCCTCGTAGCCTCCTACGCTGCACCAGGCCGAGCGATCCCGCTGGCGCCCAGTCTCCTCGTAGCCTCCTACTCGAAGATAAGCCCAACCAGAAGGCAAATGGACGAGATAGATCTAAGCATGGTCCCACCGATGAGTATATTTTGAATCTTCTTTTTCTTTTCTCCCAGTCATGCGCCCCTGATAGGGATCAAAATTGGGTAGGGGTTGGTAGACTGAGAGGCATTTCCTTGTTAATTAACCATATTATGTTGATAAAAGCATGAAATCTAGCACTTTTTTGTTACGGTATGGTCAGGTAGATTTTTGTTCCCTGAGAAATTTGGTGAAGACACAGCAGCAGCATATGACATGATGGTCAACTTATGGTTGTGCAACTAATGGTCGTAAAGGCCACCGGAGATTGAGAGGCATTTTCTGTCCAGGGCAAGATAACCAGTACAACCGCTGTGTTTTGCGAGTTCTTTTTATATTTTAACCTTTTTTTTTTAACTATTTTCAGATATAGACCCTCCCAGAAACTATTTTCACTTTTGACCCCTAGGATCCGCGCCAAGAGAAGTGGCGCTGACCATGAGTTGAGAAATTTTCGGAACTTTGGCGCTGATCTATCTTTTAGATATAAAAAGATCAACTCTACAATTCGAGTAGTTGTTGTGCGATGTGTCAGCGGTTAGGGCGTTCAATTTTTGCTGCTTTGATCCGGGTTCGAACCCCAACAACGACATTTTTTTTTTTTGGCTTTGCCGACAATATATTGTCCAAAAATCATTGCCCTTCCCTATTTTATAACTAAGGGAAATTTTTGCTTTTCAAACTGATTGCTTGACCATTTCCCCATGGTGAGTCGCACTCATCCAAAAAATTCATTGCACAGGGAAATAATATATTGTTTGATTCGGGTATTGAACCCGCAACCGCACGCCAGCCATTGGGCACTACTACCACCAAGCCATTTCACGCATACAGCATGTTTAGGAGAATTATTCTTCTTAAACTAAGATCAGATGACCCCAGCATCTGATCCATGTCGGATCCAACACCAGCGCCAGAGCTCCTCACGTTTTTCAGTTCATCTTCAGCGCCAGTTGTACTGGCGCGGACCCCAGGGGTCAAAACTGAAAATAGTTTTTTACGCGGGTCAAATCTAAAAAATGTTTTTTAAAAAGTTAAAATATGAGAAGAACACGTGTTTTGCCGCAACCTTTTTTCTGTTTGGCGCCCTTTTTCTGTTTGGCGCTTCTCCTTTTTCCCGTCAGAGGGCGTCCATAAATTTAGGTGGGCCCGGCTCCCTGCATGGCACCCGAGGGATGGCCTCCAAGTCGAGACACCGATCGACATAGAGAAGCCGCTACCGGTTGAGAGCTTGGTCGTCGTCTTTTTTTTTTTATGAAAATGGCGTACGCTTCGTCTAATGAGTGGATTGCGTGTGCTAGGCCATTATTTACCATTTCGTTCCAAAATACTAGTACCATTTCGTTTCAATTTCGTAGAAGAAGAAAAAGATCTATGTATCGCGGAGAAACCTAGTGACATTTAAAACATGCAAGTCGAGAAGAAAATAGATGAACGGCGATGCGCATGGTGCAGGGTGCTAGTGATGGGGCGTTAAACGTGTCGTTAGCTTGGTGCTAGTGATGGCGTTAAACGTGACCGTGGTGCTGATGGGGCGAGCACATGGAGCAGGGCAGTAGTAACTCACGACAATGATATCAACTATCAAGCCTACCTCCAATTAGTGATTCTAAAGATTATAGGTGAGTGCCCGTGCGTTGCCACGGGTGCCGAAAATTTTGCAAAACAACCATACATATGTGTGATGCTGGATCGAACCAATAACCAGTCATCACGTATGCCAACCTCAAGGGCCCTCTCACCCACACAAATCATGCATGCATGCAGTAAAGAAAGAGTAGCGAGGTCATGTTTGGTGTTGAGCGTGACTAACTTCTAAATTGTACTGAACTTTTTTATATTAGTTTTATTCAGAGAGCAATGGGCTGATTGACTTCTGAGTTGTACTAAACTTCCTAGATGGAGGAGCATTCATGTCAGTAATTTGCTACCAAGTTCTGATCTATGTATTCTAATGGATGACATATGACCAACTCTTTTCATGTAAATATAGGCACTTCAAGCTGTTCTGTCAGTTGCAATGTTGTTTTCCCTTTGTTCAAGGGCATAATGATTTGTTAAACAATCGTGTTGCACTAAGGCTTGTAAAGCCACTAATGGCAGGCAGACATGGTGCAGCCTGGTAATGTTTATGTCAGGGTTTTTCTTCTTCTTTTTTCTGCATAACAAGCGATCGATTCGCCGTTCACGAAGTCAATAATTCAGTTTACATCACAAAATTGCAGAAACTATCACATGATGTCTCCGTGTTAGCAGTAGCACATGATACAGATCTTTACATGCTTGCAACAATCAACGGGGATTCAGCTTTGCAAGTCACAGACACAGCAGCTTCCCTCTCTTGGGCAACGCCGATGGCACCTCCTCCTGTTGCTTCGATAGCATCTCCAAAATGTGTCTTCAATGTCTTCATCGGCGAACCACGGGCGTCTGAGCGCGGCGGCCGCCGTGAACCACTTTTCAGGGTAGAAAACGAGGAGGCCGCTCAGCACCTCGAACCCTTGGTCGGACAGCACGATCTCCGGGATGAGGTCGCGCAGCACGCTAGGCTGCTTCATGTCCAGCTCCGGCATCCAGTCCCTGGCGAACGGCGTGGACAAGAACCCCGGCCACGCCTCCTCGTCCGGCACGCCGAGCATGCGGACGATCGCCAGCAGCTCCTCGTCCGGGTCGTCGCCGCGCGCGTCGAACAGCGACTCGCCGCCGGTGACGATCTCGGCCATGACGCAGCCAAGCGACCAGACGTCTACGCGCGCGTCGTACGCCGGCAGCTCCAGCAGGATCTCGGGCGCCGTGTACCCCTGCATGCCGGCCGGGTCGTGCGGCGGCCGGCGGCGGGTTGGACGTGGACATGGCGAGCCCGAAGTCGCAGAGCTTCACGGCGCGGAAGCTGTCGGCGACGAGGACGTTCTCCGGCTTGATGTCGCGGTGGACGACGCTGCGGCCGTGCATCCCCGCGGCCGCCGTCAGCAGCTGCGGCATCACGACCCGCAGCGTGGGCTCCGGCAGCGGCGGCGCGTGGTGGTACCGCCGGCGGAGGAGGAAGTAGTCGATGCTGGGGCCGACGCACTCCATCACGAGGCGGAGGTCCCCGGCCACCGGGTAGAGGACGAGGCCGTGGAAGCCGACGAAGAAGGACCAGATGCCGCCGCCTCCGCTTCCTGCTCCATCCGCGGGCGCTTGGCGCCGCGCGAGCGGACGTCGCCGTCACGCACGGCTCCGCTGCAGACACTTCCGGCGACCTTGCGACGGAGGAAGACGTCGCCGACCCGGTTGTCCATCCCGCAGGGTGGCTGCTCCTCCGTTGCTGGATCGACGGAAAGGCACGGTACACTTCCCTTTTATGCACGCGTGGCGGTTGCGCCGGTGCCTGGGGATGTTAGCGCGTGAAGGCGATCTAATTGTGGATCGCAGGGCTGCAGAGTTTCGTCCGACGGTTGCAGAAATTTCGGATGGCAGCCTGAGTTTGAAGGGGCGGTTTTTCAATCGGTGAGAAGCGGATTAATCGGAGGGGAGCGGATTAAGGGTGCGGGAGCGGAATAAGGGCTGCGCGGAGGACAACTTCGGATTTCATGAGCTGTATATAGAGAAAGGAACGGCCCAGTCTCATTCCCATCCAGATGAGGGCAAAAGGAGTACGTTCTAGCGTCCAACTGTACATGTTCTTTCTGCTAACTCGACATAAGCGAGATTAATTTTCATGTTTCGTTCTTGTATCAACGTACGCGTTTGATGATGATGCAGAGTAGCAGATTTTTTTTATGGTCGCAGGGTCGCACACTGATAAGCCGTTGTGCGAGCTGCCGCCGCACCAAGGGCGCGACCTGATGCACCTCCGCGAGGGCGGCCATGTCCAGGGAAGCGAGCTGCTGCCCCGCGCCGTGGCGGCCGTGATGGCCTCCTCCCCAAGGGCTCATACTGGACACGTTCGACACGCTCCAGCCCCAGGAGTCGGTGAAAAACAAGCTAGACCTCGCCGCTCGACATCGGCATGCTACACATGTTTTCCCCTGCCGCGCCAGTGGTAGCGTGGTGTTGAACGTGAGCTTCGGCAGCATGAGCCCGCTGGATCCGGTGATAACGACGGCGCGGGGAGTCGCCGACAGCCGTGTGTCGTTCCTCTAGGTTGTCCATGAGGGCACGCAGCAGCTGCCGGACGGGTTGGAGACGGCGCGGGAGGGTGGTGGCTCACGCACAACAAAGCATGATATAGAAAAAAGAAGCTTAATTCTAAATTCCACCTTATAACTTGTTCCTAGTTTAATATCCCCTCTCATTAGTTTGATTGTTGCAAAAATCACCCTATCCCTCTCCAATTTTAATTGAAATAGCCTCCGATTTTCATGAGTCCATGTGCTCTCCCAAACACAAGTGACCTCATGATGTACTTATTGACCAACAAACATATCGGTTCTTCACCTGCAATAATTTAGACATAGGGGCTGTTATTATCATTTAAAAGTATTAAATAAAACCAAATTACAAAGATTTAGACATAGGTTCACGTATCGTCGGCGATCAGAAGGAAGCCGCACTAGGACGTTGATGGGACATCGTCGCTCGTCGCCGTTGGGGACAGTCGTGGAAGGTTGGCACGGATACAGGAATCGATTTTGGGATTAGCTAGGGCTTACAAGGATGCGACTATTTGTTGCCGCCGCCTACGTAGGGATCGGGGACATACAACACGATCACCTTGCTTAAACAACGAATCAGACCAGGATTATTTGTCTCGGTGCTCTGGATGGGCTGAGCGCATGTTGAGCTATCATTGGCTGGGTGCATGTTGGGCCCGATATTGTGCAGCAAAAGTGCAGCACACATTTCAGCTTCTGACTGAATTGGTACCCATCAGTCCCATGAGTTGTGGCCCATGATCCAGGGGCTCATAGTTGCAGCTTCTGCCCGCGCTGGTTTTTTTTCCTTTTTTTTGGAACAACGGGGCCCCGGGCTGGACAGGCGAGATACAGCTCAGAAAGTGAATTTTTTATTAATAAATGATTTTTTTATTCATTTAATAAAAATAATCGACCGATTCTAAAATTTGCAAAACTAATCGCCCTATCGCCCTTTGAATGGGCGACAAGGATGCCACGTAGGCAAATGTGGGCCCAGTCGCCCAATTAGAGGGCAAGAGGCCCTTGTGGCCCACTGAAGAGGCGACTGGATCCCTGTTTCCCTGTGATTGGGCGAGTAGGATCCATCCTCCGTTTCTTTTTCCCGAATTTCTCCGGCTTAAGAATATAGTGTATCAAATTCTCGATAAAATAAATACTTTTAGGCTTCTAAAAATTGTTCCTATTTCATTGGTGATAGAGCATGTATTTTAGAAACCATTGAGCTTGGTCGAGTCCAAAATGTAAAGTAAATTTTAAATTAAAACTCTACAAAATGGGCTAGTTGTTAAACTCTACTTGAATTTATAGAGGACCTTAACCTTTTTCAAAAATTCCCAAACAATTATAACTGTCAATAAAGTGCTTTTAAAATTATTGGCTATTGTTGGGATTTTTTACGAAAGGTTTATGTGCTCTAAAATTCAATTAGTGCTTAGAAACCAGCCCAATTTGTAGAGTTTTAATTTAAAATTTACTTTACATTGTTGACTCTATCAAGCTCAAATGGTTTTGAAAATCAATTTTCTATCATAAAAAAATGGGCACAATTTTTAGAAGCCAAAAAGTATTTTTTATAGAGAATTTGGTAGACTAAACTGTTAAGCTGGAGAAATTCGGGAAAAAGAAAAGGAGGATGGATCCTTGTAGACCATCAGTGGGCTACAAGGGAGCTAGTCGCCCCTTAAATGGGCGACAAGGGCTTCTCACTCTCTAATTGGGCGACTGGGCCCACATTTGCCTATGTGGCATCCTTGTCGCCCATTCAAAAGGGGACAGGGCGATTAGTTTTGTAAATTTTAGAATCGATCGATTATTTTTATTAAATGAATAAAAAAATCGTTTATTAATAAAAAAAATTGCTCGGAAAGTGGTGGAGGCGACATGACGGGACAACAGGTGTATGATACAGAGATCTCCCTTTTCGTTCCCTCCCTTGGATCGAGCATATTCATATGCCTACGAATACCTAAAACTATTTTAGTGTTTTTTAAGTAACGAGAATTGCTCCAACAGAATAACCATTCGATTATCGGTACCTAAAATTTTTTGATAGCCAGCTAAATCCTTCTCTCCACTACTCAAAGAAAAGGTAATTTTTTCCTGGCTACCTATCCACTATTCATCTGGCGGGAGCAAGATTTTCTCTCCCGCTCGCCCGCCCGCCTCCACCCGCGTCGGCGCGTCGCCACCTCCAATGCTGCCGGCGCCCGCCGCGCCCCCTTCCTCTGCCAAGGCGCCATTCGCCGCCTTCCCCTTCCATTCCCGATTGAATCCTGGTCGATTTGGAATGTTCGTGCCGCATCCAAGGCTCGTTGCCGCCATGGACGCTATCCCCATCTAGCTTCGAGCCACGCCACCTCACTTGTTGCTCCACATCCGATCCAGACGCCCTCTGCCACCCCGGCTGATTCGCTGAGCTTTGACACCTCCAGCAGCGACGATCTATGCCGCCCTGGACTTCCTCCGCGTCGTCCACACCTGCCCGCGCCATCCTTTGTCGCGGAGGAGAACGCGCCCCGCCTCGATTGACAGGGGGATGCGCCGGCTCGGCCTAGTCTGCCCATCGCCAAGGCTCACCGGTGCCCTTCCTCCCCCCTTGACGCCCCTCATCGCTGTCGCCGGTGCCCCGCCGTAGCCGAGGAAGACGTGACTGCTATGGCATCGGCATATTAGATACGATGCATGTAGGAGGCGCAGGATGACGTGGCATCCTCGAGGCTTGAGCTCAAGCAGCTCCTGCTGATGGAAGGGCACGACGAGCTTGACTGTGGCTGGTGATTGCCGACAGGGTGATGTTGGGGAAGAAGGCTACGATCCTATACTAGTGCGAAGGAGCAAAGATGCGAAGACAACCAGGCAAAGGGTCAAGGTTAAAAGCGAATGCCAGTTCCATACCTCCAAAGGCATAAGCCTCCTAGCGAAGGCGTCAAGGACATCCGTGAAGGGGTTTCACTCCAACAACTAGACTGAGAGATATGATGAGATTGGCAAAGGACCCAGTTGTAATAACAATCTTTCTCTCCTCAATAAATAGGGGAGGAGGGGATCCTGTAACGACATCTGTTTTTTGGGCCACGAGCCAAATACATCATTTACATCGTCCACGAATCTTTGTCGTCTCAACACCCTTCGCCCAGCACCGCGGGCGAAAGAGGGCTTCGACGCTACGAAGTAAGAGAGACGCGAGGGGCAGCCTGGGCTCTCGCCTTCGTCCAATTCTATAAACAATACAGGAGGACTTTGCCAAAGAGGATCCAGACGCCAAGACACTCGGAAGGCTTTGCCACGCTAGGACTGCAGTACTTAACTTGTTGGAGGGCTTCGCTGAACCCGCCAGGGGTCTCGTTCCCCCAACAGGTGCTCGCCAATTTTAGAGCATGTACAGTGGTCCAGATAACAGTTTTCTGGAAGGCACATCTAACTCACTCCTAGACTGCTTAAAACTAATTCACACAATGCAATGTCTAAAAGTGGTTGTCTAAAAGGATCACATGCAAACTTATAGATAGCAAAAACCTCACCTACAATGGTTTAGACAACAACGAGTCGTCTAGTAATTACTAGACAACATTCTATTCCCTTTTCTTTCTCTTTCATCCAAATCACTCAAAATCCTATGTGTAATTTTTCCTAGAAGGCTGATGTCACCCCATTGCAGTGGCAGAGCTAGACCCAGGTCGTAGGGTGGGCCGAATGTTGTTCGGACTGGTTTAGGCGGGTCAAAAAAGAAAAATAAAAGAAAAAATAAAATAGAAATGCTACTGTAGCAGTGCTGCAGTGCTACAATTAAGCGTTGGGCTGGACCTTAGGGTGGGCCGCGGGCCCACTCTGTCCACCCACTGGCTCCGCCCATGTCCCATTGTACATGCCTTTAGGCAAACTGTTGGAGTTGCTCTAACATAAACGACATGAAAAGCAGCTTCCATTTTTCTTCCAAGCTCTGCCTCAAAGCAGGTTGTGTTTTTTTCCCGTGATCTGACTCAAACAGCTACTTAAAATCAACAAATGCTAACATTTATGGGCAGAGAGAGTAACTAGCTAGAGTAGATCACGAACATATATCTAGCTAGCCGACATCATGAGATTTCGTAGAACCAAGGTGCTGCATTAGTAGAAGCTAGCCTGCCTGCTTTGGAATATTCAGGCCTGGCCATAGCCAGGGCCAGGGCAGGGAAGCAGGACATGCAAAATCCAAGATGAGAATATCCTAAGCTGTAGATGTTATCTGTACCACTCATGTATTTGATCTGACAGCTCACATTATTTGCTACAGTATTTGTTACTATAGCAGTTGATAAGAGCCATTGGATAGAGTACATGAATGGTGGAGATAGCATACTCCCTCTGTCCCAAAATAGATGTCGCTGTTGACTTTTTTGACCGCTCGTCTTATTCAATTTTTTTACGTAAATTTTATTTATTTTTTTACAATTTGTTTTATCATTGAATATATTTTAATCATAATATATTTATTTTTATATTTAAATAATATTTTTGAATAAAACGAAGGGTCAAACATGATGTCCAGTGACAACTATTTTAGGACAGAGGGAGTATGCAGCTTAAGATATCTATTTAAAATCCACTCTACTTTTCCGCGGCCATGACACGCCAACTCGAACCCAGCCTCACCACCGTTCACACCAGGAGTTCACCGCATCACGTCTGCAGCCGGGGCCAGCCAGCGACGCCGGGTTTCCTCCAACTCCCGAGGCCGTTGCGTGCGCCGAGAGGCAATTCGGCGATCACATCCTTTCTGATCCGCCCCGTCCGCCGAGCCGCCTGACCTGTCTGTCGCGCCAGACTGCCACGCAAGGGAGTGACACGCCCAATCGGCCGCGTCCAGCGGCGCATGCACGCGCGTGGGCCTGGCAGAGGCCGACGTCCGGCCTGTTCGGTTGAACGGTTCTGGCTGGGCTGGAGGCTGGCTGGGCTGGAACTCCCTCACGGGTTACTGTAGCGCCAGCCAGCTGCTACAGTAACACGTGAGAGGATTCAGCCAGCCCAGCCGATTCAGCCAGCGAACCGAACAGGCCGGTCGTCAGCTGGCCACGGACCCGCGCGCCCACCCCACCCCACCCCACCCTACGCGACCCTCCTTTGCATCGACGAGGACGACGACGTGACGCGCACGGAAGTGCAGTGAATTCCATAGCACTGTGCGCACGTACCGCTAGCCTGCCACGGCTACCTCTTGTCCGACGGATTCGTCCGTGTCGCGCGGCGTACGGATCGCGCAGCTGGTGAGGATGATAACCCAATGGCACCGCTCGAACCAACACCGTGTAGGGTGGGTGCGGGACTGCACGGTTGAACTCTTCTTTGGGTCGGTACCTAGTCGATGGATTACACCACGGAGAAAAGGACCTGACGGGCGTGACGGACTGAAGGGTTATTCTTTGCACGAGCGGCCGCAGGCGGGTGTTCTCGATTCGTACGGGGTAGTGTACACATTGTTCGCAGGGCCGGCCCTGGAGGGGGCCCAGCGGGGCGGCCGCCCAGGGCCCCCCGAATTTGAGGGGCCCCACCCCTCGTATGACCCATTTAGATTTTCTGTAATTTAGCTACAGTTCAGCAGGCCCATAACGCAGTCACGCTCAGGAGTAGCCGTTCTGTATAGCCCAACACGGATAGCAACTCCACAACACAGCGCGGGGCATGAGGCATCACAATTCATTTTTTTTTGCGGCACACGCCCATCGCAGCAACTTCTAATGGACGATGACTATGATCTTCGTGCTCTCTGCATGCGCCGTTACCCTGCTGTAGCGTGAGACAAGTCCCTGGCCGTTACCCTGAACGGGATACGTAAACGCGGCGTCGCGCCATCCAAACCTGAAGGAAGCATAATATAGCCTGCCCCCTAATCCTGTATGCTAGCTAATTGATATGCCGTTAGTTTCTAACGGCATGATCGCTTAATTGATTTGATCATATATTTTAAGTTTTTCATGAAAATCATGTTGAGTAGAAAGTATTCATCAGGCAATGAAAAAAATATCCCTCGCAAAAAAAAAAGGCAATGAAAAAAATAAAGAAAGAGGAAACTAGTAGATGACTTGATAAAATCACAAAGAGAAGCCATAGATAAACTTTTAAAAGAATATTTAACGTAACGATAAAAGATCTTTAATATGCTCAATCATTATATATGAATGTTATTTTTAAAATGCTACTCCCTCTGTTTTTAAAATAATTAGTTGCTTAACATAAAATGTATATTATTGGATCTATCATTAAAAGCACTTTAAAATTAACTTATACATTTAGCTATTAGCATAAATATTTATGAATAAAATAAATGATCAAAGTAACAAAAAAATTAACTATGTCATATAATTAAAAACAGAGCGAGTATTTATTTTACCCGCAATAAAAATAATATACCCCCAACATTTAGGTCCGCCCCGGGCCCCCAGAATCTCAAGACCGGCCCTGATTTTCGTGTGCGCACTAGTTTGCAGCTACAATGAATCATCGACGGAGAGTGACATTGGCCGAGACACAATGAGGTGGGAACAGTGCAGCAACACAGATCGAGCGTGATTAGTAGAGAGGGTAATGGGTTGGCTTTACCCACGGCAATCGTTGACCCACAAAACCCATAGCATGACCCACGGAACCATAGCATGCCAAAATCACCTGCCGTTGCTATTATAACTGCACGACCGTACCGTTTCACCATGATTGATCTAGCTGGCCTCTCCCTCGACGGCCACAACATGATCTCTTCCCTCCTAACGCCATCTTGTTGTTTGCATTACTCTCGTCGCTGGTGGTCGTCAGCTGTTGTGGATTACTAGCTCTCTTCGTGAGCGCCGGCCATGATACCTTCTTCCAGATGCCTCGGGGCCAGTGAAAAGAATTTCGGCTGAATTTCGGCGATTTTCACCGAATTTCGGTCTTATCGGTGGGGGCCGGTATTTGATCTTACCGGCCGGTTTCGGTTGGTTTTTGACCGGTTTTAAAATATTTGGACAAATTTCATTCAAATTTTAAAAAAACCGGACCAAAACCGGCCGATTTTCACCGAATTTCGCCGATTTTCGTTTTATCGCCCATGGCCAGTAAATTTTTTCAACCGAAATTCAAAACACTGCTCGGGGCACCAAATTAGAGGATGAAACCAATGGAAACTGAACTAGCAGAGTGGGATTTAAAGCCCCAAGCGCAGCTTCCGGCGGCAAGATTTCCAGCTTCAAGAGTCGAATTGATTGGAGTTGTCCGCGTGCTGACAGACACCTTGGAGAAGTTTGTTTTTTAGGGGACCAGCAACCTTTATTACTCAACTTGAGAATAAGAATTACAAATGCCATATGGTGGCATTAGAATTTAGAAACCAGACTTGCCTACCTTCTGAACTATATATAGAACCCCTTGCTAGGGTATGACCGTATGAGCATTCAGATTAGATGTCCGGTTCTCATGAACATAATCCACCGCTGCAAAGTCTAGCTTCTTTGATTTAATCTCCCGCACAATATGGCCATACCAACCCATGTATTCTCCCTGGAGATTCTTAATCACCATCGCGCAATCACTCGCCAAGCGAAACCTTTGTTCAAGAAGATCGCTAGCAAGTGCCATTCCTTCTCTACACGCAAGAGCTTCTGCTGCCTCTGCATCTATGATTCCTTCAACAACCACAGCCAACGCTCCCAGAAAGTCGCCATTTTCCTTCTGCGCCATAGCAGCATCTGCTGCGATGCAAGAATTCTTGAAAAGCGCTGCATCAGCATATCAGATGCTAGTGCACAACAAAGAGAGGACAACATGGCTAGAGAATACGACGAGCAAGTCTGATTTCAAAGCAGAGGAAAAAGAATGGGCGGATTTGTGGAGAGTTTTAGAGAATACGACGAGGTCTGAATGAGCGGAGGAAAAAGAATTGACAGCTCGGCATTCAATTCCAACGGGTGATGTGAGGCACCATTGAAATATGGCGACAAACAACTCATGCACATTGTGTGGTGCTCAGGATTCACAAATCGGTGCATTATACCATTGAACGAAATTGTACATAAAATTCAGGGAGGAAATACATTGAAACATTCAGGTAGCGGTAGTGACAGCCGATTAGTTCTTAGTAGTTCAACACCAGCCAGTTCAACACACAGTTTTTACACACCTTCCACCAAACATAAATAGACATTTCACACACAAACAGCTCTGCATACTCCAGAAAACAAACCACAGATACCCTTCTACATCAAACCATAGTCAATAACATAACGATTGAACGGGCTACCAAAGCCTTTTAAGACAGTCAAGCTGGCAGTAGGTGTTGCTCATCAGCTTCCCTAGATTTTGGCAACAGAACGAACAAAACTTGTGGCAGCGTAACCCATGGCACCATAGCCAGCAACAACCATCACCCATGTCCTCCTTCTGAAAGCCCGGCTCCTCTTCTGAAACTCCTCCCAATCGCGGCTTAAGAAAATGACAAAATGAATTAACCGTATGGATACATGTTAGGAACGTTGATGAAAAGGAAATTCAGATTGCATATGCAAAGAAAGGATAGCAGCGCACTTACTTTCTTTTTTCCTGGAATTTAGCCCTGGTGACATGAATCGGCTCGTCGACAGACCAAAACCTGGCCGGATCAAAAGGGCCTTCGGATGTCATGCTCCCTTTCTTATCCTGCATCTCAAAAGTCGAATGTTATCATGTGCCTAATCTATGAAGTGCTGATGTAACACCCTGTCTTAATAAGGGTCGAGTAGGAGCCGGGCAGCGGTGAGGCAGCGAGTCGATTCGTCACCGCCTTCGCGTTGGAGGGAGATGGCGCCTCCGAGTCTATTCGTCGATTCGTCGCCGCGTCCGAGGTCGACGCCCTCCTCTCCGCCGCGGCAGCCATGGGAGACAGTCTTGATCCGTGCCGGGGAGGGGGGGAGGGGGTACGTGGCGGCGGAAGAATTGCGTCTCGCCGAGAACGAGCCCCATTTGTGAGGCGCCGGGGGGGGGGGGGGGGGGGCACGGCTCCAAAAATTTATAGCCCATTTGAGATAATTTTTCCATGTTTTAAGACACATTTTGTGTGTAAATGGCCCAATGGGTAATCCGTTTGAGATGGCGACCTGGCGACCGGTGGCGAGGGGCAAGGGGAGATGAGCTCCATGATGGAGGGGTGTGTGATGGTGGCGGCGGTTGGGGAAACCCTAGCCGGGCGTCGCCTCGTGAGCGCCCAACTACCCCGGGACGCGAAAATTCCAATCGTGAAACGAATCATGCCAATTAGCATGGCATGACGACACTATTTGTTACGCCAAATTAGGCGCGACCAAATGGTGTAAATCCTGAAAACTTAGTTTCACATGTGTTTTATTAAAACATTGTATAATTTTAAAAAGTTCAAAATATACAAATTTCTCATGCATTTGCCTTTTGCCGACGAAAGTGCGGCGAAGAACGGAGGAAGACATGGCGACACGGGACCTCCTATATGTAGATTGATCTACATGTAACAACCTGTAGATCAGCCCACTAATGGCCCATGGGCCGGCCTAGAAATCAGGTACAAATTATTTTTTCTTTATTATCTTTCTTATAGTTTAATCACGGTAATTAATTTACAATTATATTATATTAATAGTTTTTTAATTTCCCTGTATATTCAACATTTTGAACTTGTATATCAACATTTTCAAAAACCTATGTCAACATTTTTGAAAAGCTGTGTCAACATTTTTTTGAAAAATGTTGATCACGTATAAATAAAATGTTGATCATGTACATCTAAAATGGGATCACATACATCTCAAATGTTGATGAAAAAATTATTTTTTAAAAAAATTTCAAAAATATTCATGTTAGATCTCATTTGATAAAATTAATTCTAAAGAACGCGTAGGTTCAAACGGATTTAAAAATGGACTTACGGTTTAGGTGAAAATCACGTTTTAAGTTTCGAAATCAAACTCCTTTTTCCCCCACCCAACCCGCGGCAATAGCAGTGTGCCACGTGTCCGGCTCATTTGTGCTGCCCAGCAACCCGCAGCCCGCGCCCACTATTGGATTTTTTTTTGCACGAATTTTAAAATGATCTACAGATTGACTCTTGCAGAACGATCTACGTATAAGAAATCTAGGGATGAAAACGGTACGGTAATTTTCCGAAACTACCAACGCCGTTTTCACTTTTTTCCCGATCATTTCCGTTTTATTCAAAAGTTTATGGAAATTGGACGGTATTTGAATTGACAAATATGAAATATAGTTCAAAAATGATTTGGACATTCTTCCGGCCGTTTTCTCATATTACCATATGTACCGAAAATCACAACCGAAATTTCCGTATTTATCCGATATTAATCAAGCATATATGCGTGAGATTGATTATTAGAAGCATTCCACTTGATACATTCGAGTATTTGATCATTTCATACTCTTGTTCAAGTATCATGTTCAACTTTTTATTATTATCCATGCATGCAGATCGTATGTAGCAGCGTATCACTGGATAGAAATATAAACATGGTACTTAAAGATTACACTACACACATAGGAAAATATATCGCTTGTTTGTCTCCTCGTCTTCTGTCACATAAGTTGGCCGTCACATCGGCATCACGCTTGTCCGATGTGAACTATCATTTCTGACCGATATCGATATATTTCCGCTCAAATTACTTCGTTTTCGATTTTCTGTTATTTTCGATGCCGTAACCGTTTCCGATGTTACCGTTTCCGATTCCGATTCCGAGGTAAAATATACGAGTGAAAGTGGTTTAAGATATTTCCCGATTGTTTCCGACCGTTTTCATCCCTGAAGAAATCCTTGGCGACACAGCTGATTGGCCTGGCTACGTGGGCTTAACAGCAAACACGGGCCAAAGTATGAAAAGGCCCATGTACGTGGGCCAGGCTCAGTCGGCTTGGTCCATGCAGCCCATCCGAAATGAGTACGACGGGCTAGCCTCATGCCGGCTTTCCTGGCCAGCCCACGGCTGACGGGCACGAGATGATTCTATGACCCCGCTAGATTTTTGTTTTTTGATAGTTTTTTTTTATAGGAGTTTTTTGATAGTTTTATACAGGTACGAAGGGGAAACGGGATCTGTGGTTCGGTGACATTTTGAGTTCGGCGCATAGGGGTCTAAATTTTAGAGGGGTCTAAACTCTAGATAAGTTATATTAAATAAAGTTTAATTATAAAACTAACTACAGAACCCTGGTCTAATTCGCGAGACGAATCTAATAAGGGTAATTATAACATAATTAGATGATGGTTACTGTAGCACCACTGTAGCATCACTGTAGCAAAACATAGATTAATTAGGTTTATTAGATTCGTGTCGTAAAGATGTATCCATCTGTAAAAAGGTTTTGTCATTAAACTTTATTTAGTACTAGGTTCTGTTTGTTTAGAGCCTCTAAAATTTAACGCTAAAAGAACCGAACAGTTACTTCCTCGCCAAGAAAGCAGCAGAGAAAGCAAACCCTAGCCGTCTCCTCCCCTACGCCGTCCTCCTCCAGATCCCGCCGGTCCGTCGGTGCCATGGCGATGCGCTCTCTGGTCGGCATGGTGAAGGCCCTCCCGCGTCGTGCGGCAGCCTCCGTCGCCGCCGCCGTCAAGGTTTTGTTCCCCGTCTCCCTCTCGCTCCGTAGCATTCTAATTCCGACGACGGCTAGTTATATATGTGCATGCCTATGTGAATCCGACCAGTTTTATCCTGCGCGATCTGGCCAGCCGCACTGATTGATGAACCAAGGTGGTAGTAATTTTCGCTAGCTTCGTAGACCATTTTTTGGATTGATAGGGATTCGTTACGCCCAATCGCTACTGGGGTATGAGGGATTTTCCATGACTTTCTCTGTCGACCCCTCCCTGTCCGTTATATGGAATTTTATGCTTTCCTCCGTCTAGAGGCAATATGTAGTCATGTAAGACAAAGTTGTGCAATATGTCCCAGGGAAGGCGTGATCTTGACCCGGTTGCTGGAAGGGTTGCCATTGTCGAATGAGCAGTTTCAGTTTAAATCATCCCAACGTGGTCATGTTTGGTAGCAGAATTTCTCTACAGTTTTGAATCAGGGTATCTGCCTTTGTTGGCTGAATGAACCCGATGTAGGATGCATTCAGTTATGCTTCTGTGCAATATTTTCTGAAGTAAATTAACTGTCAGTTATGATTATGTTTGTGAACCCTTGTGGTGGAAATATGCAATCGTCACTTTTCTCGTTGCGTATAATTTGTCTTGTGTTCTTCTAGTCTGCCAGGCGTAGGCTTTTTTTTTTTTTGTCTTACATCTGTTAATTGCACAAATTTCCTCCGTCCATAGGCAATATGTAGTCATGTATTCGTTAGCACCTGCGCCATCCATATTCAGCTTTTAAACCATCCAACTCAAAAACCATGATTGTCTTTATGCCCATGTCCCCGTTACTTTGCTGCGCTTCTATCTTGTATCCTTGTCTTCAATTCATTCATTCGTTCCTGTTTGTTTCACTTAACATGTAAATCTTTCATCCATGGTTACCCTATAACATTCATACATGCACCGTCAGTTCTTCATTCATAGAACATTACAGACCAAGATGTGCGCTTAAGTTCAGCCTCGTTGAACACCTGGTCGGTCTAGAGTAGGTAGTAATGGAACTATGGGCCAAGATAACAATGTTATGCAGACACTTGTGCCATTTTTGTATCTAACTACACGCATACACCCAGTTGTTGGGATTCTGTAAATAATTGTGCATGCATGATTTTTTGTAACTCCAGCAGCTCTGTTTTCCTTGCTCAACTACATGCAGAACATGTAGTGTATGAATCCAACGAGCCTGCTTCTCACCCTCTTTGGATCCCATGTCAGCGTAGTTTATTGAGACCCTTATTAAGACAGGGTGTTACATCAGCACTTCATCGATTAGGCACATGATAACATTCGACTTTTGAGATGCAGGATAAGAAAGGGAGCATGACATCCGAAGGCCCTTTTGATCCGGCCAGGTTTTGGTCTGTCGACGAGCCGATTCATGTCACCAGGGCTAAATTCCAGGAAAAAAGAAAGTAAGTGCGCTGCCATCCTTTCTTTGCATATGCAATCCGAATTTCCTTTTCATCAACTTTCCTAACATGTATCCATACGGTTAATTCATTTTTTCGTTTTCTTAAGCCGCGATTGGGAGGAGTTTCAGAAGAGGAGCAGGGCTTTCAGGAAGAGGACATGGGTGATGGTTGTTGCTGGCTATGGTGCCATGGGTTACGCTGCCACAAGTGTTGTTCGTTCTGTTGCCAAAATCTAGGGAAGCTGATGAGCAACACCTACTGCCAAGGAGTCTTCATGTCCCGTTATCGAGGACCTCGTTTAAAAAAAATACGCCGTCTGGGAGCTTTACCAGGACTCACTAGAAAAACGCCTAAATCCGGAAGTAATCTGAAAAAAAAATTCCATTCTGGGAAAAAAGAGCAATATCGTATTCGTCTTCAAGAAAAACAGAAATTGCGTTTTCATTATGGTCTGACAGAACGACAATTACTTAGATATGTACATATCGCTGGAAAAGCAAAAAAGTCAACAGGTCAGGTTTTACTACAATTACTTGAAATGCGTTTGGATAATATTGTTTTTCGATTGTGTATGGCTTCAACCATTCCTGGGGCCCGGCAATTAGTTAACCATAGACATATTTTAGTTAATGGTGGTATAGTTGATATACCAAGTTTTCGTTGCAAACCCCGAGATATTATTAGTACGAAGGATAACCAAAGATCAAAACGTCTGATTCAAAATTCTATTGCTTCATCCGATCCGGGCAAATTGCCAAAGCATTTGACGGTTGATACATTGCAATATAAAGGACTAGTACAAAAAATCCTAGATAGAAAGTGGGTCGGTCTCAAAATAAATGAGTTGTTAGTTGTAGAATATTACTCTCGTCGGACTTGAACTTAGCGAAAAAGGAAAGGTTCATAGAATTTTTTTCCCCTTCCCCTTTCCCCGAACTAAATCGACCTAAGGCTCTTAATTCGTATTTTCCCATTTACCTAGCAGAAATAGAGTAACCTTAGGATCTTTTTTCTTTGCTTGACTGTCTTAAAAGGCTTTGGTAGTCCGTTCAATCGTTATGTTATTGACTATGGTTTGATGTAAAAGGGTATCTATAGTTTGTTTTCTGGAGTATGCAGAGCTGTTTGTGTGTGAAATGTCTATTTATGTTTGGTGAAAGGTGTGTAAAAACTGTGTGCTGAACTGGCTGGTGTTGAACTACTAAGAACTACTCCCTCCGTTTTTAAATTGTTGTCGCCATTGACTTTTTTATTTACGTTTGACCGTTCGTCTTATTCAAAATAGTTGTTCGAATATGCAAAATTATAAGTTAGGTTCAAACTTACTTTGAAGATAAAACAAATCATCACAAAATATATGATATTTTTAAAACTTTTTTGAATAAGACGAATGGTCAAAGATAGCAAAAAAAGTCAATGGCGACAACAATTTAAAAACGGAGGGAGTAATCGGCTGTCACTACCGCTACCTGAATGTTTCTATCTATTTCCTCCCTGAATTTTATGTACAATTTCGTTCAATGGTATAATGCACCGATTTGTGAATCCTGAACACCACACAATGTGCATGAGTTGTTTGTGGCCATATTTCAATGGTGCCTCACATCACCCGTTGGAATTGAATGCCGAGCTGTCAATTCTTTTTCCTCTGCTCGTTCAGACTTGCTCGTCGTATTCTCTAAAACTCCCCACAAATCCTTTCTTTTTCCTCCGCTTTGAAATCAGACTTGCTCGTCGTATTCTCTAGCCATGCTGTCCTCTCTTTGTTGTGCACTAGCATCCGATGTGCTGAACGAACACTAAAAATCCCCGTCGTCCTTTCATAATTCCAGCCCCAAAAGTCCGAGTGCCATCAGTGCTCAACGGAATGTTTTCAATCAATTCTCTATCCATTGGAGTAAAAAACTCATGCAGTTTTTGAGAGTCCCATGATCTAGTTGAAATAGCAATAAGATCACTCACCATGGCCGGAGTTCCATATCTCCGTTGTCGCTCCTGTTCCAATTCTTCTAATAATACCCTGTTTAAGAACATCCTTTCCATCACACACTGCACGCCATAACCGTGAGTGTGTAAAACCTGCATCCAAAAACTCTATCACTGGGAAGTAAACAGCCTTCAAAATTCGTGCACTGAGCGACATGGGTTCCTGCATGACCCTCCATGCCTGCCTTGCGAGTAGCGCCAGGTTGAAAAGTTCAAAGTCTCTAAAGTCAAGACCTACCATATATTTGGGCTTGGTCATGTCCTCCCATGCTACCCAACGAGTTTTGCGTTTGCCCTCTTTACTGCCCCACCAAAAGCTTCTGAGAAGGCTATCAAAATGTTGACAGAGTCCCCTCGGAAGTCTGAAATAGGACATCGAATACGTTGGAATAGCTTGCGCAACGGACTTAATTAAAACTTCTTTACCTCCAGCAGAAATAATTTGCTCCATCCTTCCTTGCACTCTCTTCCAAACATTGTCTTTTAGATATTTGAAAGCACCATTCGATGAGTTGCCGACATCAGTTGGCATTCCCAAATACTTCTTACTCAAGGCCTCGTTGTGAACATCTAAAAGAGCAGTGCTATACATCCGATTGAAGCGTCCGACTCCAGTCCGACCACAACATCTAGACAGCTATATGCATAGCACATGGAGTTGGACATGTTAAGCAACGATGATTACATGCCGGTCGGACTGGAGTCGCACGCTCCAGTCTGACGCACAACATTTCCGCGTCTAAAATCCCCATAATTTCCTCTCGCACACTGCCACGACAACCTTTAGCAAAATGAATGAATGATTTATCCATATTAATCTGTTGTCCTGATGCTTGGCAGTACTGCTGGAGATGCTCTAAACCTAGTGAGGTTCCTCGGTTTATTCGAGCGGGAAAGTGATTGTCTGGTCACTGTCAGAGTACGTCGCCAACGGCTCCTTGAGGGAGCACTTGCATGGTATGCATTGGCATCAAAGTTTATGTTATTCAGTCATTCGATGAGGAAACTGATTTTGACTTCTCAAATGCAAAACACCGCAGAATCCCGCGGAAATGGCTTAGAACTCGCGGTTCAACATCATGATTGACGTTGCTCATGCCATCACTTACCTGCAGAGTACAAAGGTATGAACTATTGATCTCGAATTGATCTTCGTTCTCCACATATCGCTTGAAAAAAAATCTTTGTTCTCCACACCAAACTGCAATTGAGATAATCGGTTACCTAGATCAGGAGTGCTCATCTACACATGGTGGAATATCCGCCCCCGCGGCATTTCATTAAGGAAAAGACTTTGTCACGCAGGCTGAGAAAACTTCCGAAACCCCCTTCCCACCCTTACACATGAAGCTGTACACCGTGTGAGTGCGGTTCATCTCTTAACATATGTTTTGGGAATTGGGGAGAGGTGAGAGGATTTTTTTAACCTACTCTGAAAATTCGCTCTCACTAGGAATCGAACCCGGGACCTAAGAGGTGCTACTCGGCTCCTTACCACTACTGTGCGGATTTTTAAGAGCAAGAAAAAGAACTGCTACCAAGTGGCCATCATGGTAAAGGAGGAGATTGATCTCTACAATCTGGCGCACAGGAGGCAAGACTACCAACAACAAGGGAACCTGTCGGCTGTCGCCCATGATCGTCGAAGTACAATGACACCATGCTATTACATTTAATTGTTGTCTTTATGTAGGCTGCTAGGCCAGAGATTTGGCTGAAATCACCAAATTTCAGTCTTTTTCATGAGCCAACCTCGGCTGCCTGGACTATATGAACTTGAACTGCTAGTTTCTTCTTCTAACTTAATGCAAAGACACAGCACCTGCCATTATTTCGTTAAAAAAAAAGGAAAAAGTCCACTTTACTCCCCTCAAGTATGTCCTTGGTCTGGATAACCCCCTAAAGTTTACTTTGGTTCACTTAACCCCCTTGTTTTGCAAAACCGGATCACTTTACACCTTTTGGCACTAATCAAAACCGGATTTGATGACGTGGACAGAGGTGACGGTGGTTTTGCCATCTAAGCACGACACGTGAGCAGCTGACGTGGATAAATCATGTGCGGGTCCCGTAACCCTCCCCTGCCTCGCTCACAGTCGGCCAGATCGATCGCGTTCCCTGGCGGCGCGCGTCAGTTCGTCGGCTGCCTCCTGTCTTCTCGCACCATCCAGATCAAGGCAGTTGATGATCGCGGGGCGGAAGGCTTTATCGGTGGCGAATAAATCGGCGAGGTGTGTTCCCCTTCCACTAGGATCCTAATTGCAGCTTGTTCTGGTTTGTTTCGAATCAAATTGATCGGCAGCTTGCGGCGGTTTTTGTTCCGAAGTTGAAATCGAGTGATGGCCAGGTCTTGAATTATCTGTAGCCCGGGTCTTGTATTATCTGTAGGTGCGAACCATGTTGATCGATTCGTCAGACGAAAATCTATTTCCGCCAAGCTAGGTTCGTTGGCTGCATGGTATTGTTCGGTTAATTAATGTGCCCAGGATAGAAATAAGCAATGCAAGAAGGCACGAAGTTGCCTAAAACTGGCACTATTAGTAGATGTACTAGATGTCACCAACCAGGCCACAACATTAGAAGATGCTCAGCAACACCTACTGAAAATAACATTAGAAGGACGATGGAGAGAGCCAAGGAGGCAAATTTTCTATTTTAACTTTCCTGTTATCATTTAGCTTGACGGAAATTAATTCCTATGTGATCTTACTTGAATGTTTACTCCACAGGTTTACCAAGGCAGTAAGCCTCATCAGAGGACAAGAAAGAGTGCACAAGTTGAGTCAGCACTAGTAGGCCAGAGAAGCGGACAAGAAAGAGTACACAAGCCGAGTCCAGCAGTAGGCCACAGAAGAGGATGAGGAAGCCTGCAGGTGCTGCTGAGAGTAACGCTCAAGGAGAAATGCCTTCACAAAGCAGTGTCAGATCAACTTTAGTAAAAACAAAGAAAGTTGCTGCCAATAAAAAGAAGAATAGCACCACACCGTGACTTTTTTTTTCCCTTCTATGAAGCTTTCATTTTGATGTAAACAACTTACTGCATTTCTTAGTTGAAGTCCAGAGGCGTGACATGTTTTTTCGATTTGAATGGCATAATAACTTGGTTGCAACAGCAATTCCTTTCTACCACTTTCAAGATTTCATTTTGCTGTAATAAATTTACTGCATTTCTGAATGTCATGTGAGTTCACAGCTAAAGCTTTTTCATTTACATGCTATGGTGAATGAATTCTAACTTTGTTTCTTCTAGGAAGCTTTCATTTTGATGTAAACAAGTTACTACATTTTTTAGTTTCAGTTCACATGCATTTCTTATCACAGTTGTGGCATGTTTCTTTGATTTGAATTGCGTGTTAAGTTGGTTGCAACAGCAGTACATTGCTAGCAGTTTAAGATTTCATTTTGCTGACTGCATTTTCAGTTCAAGTTAAATCTGTTTGATTCACATGCTATGGTGACTGAAGCCTCATTTCCATTGAGCATGATCCTGTACTAACTGAAATGGATCGCCACCAAAATTCAGAGAATCTGGAATGCATCACGTACAAGACAGATACAACACAATTCATGCTTAGGCTTGCATCTCGTTGCCTTGTTGCCGCTGAAACAGAAGAGAATAACTCCACGAAGTACAGGACGGGCAAGCTAATGTACAGGATGCATCTCGGACGCCGCCGCTCACCTCCGCCACCGCAGCTCGCCGCAGCTTCCGTCTGCTCGCCCGCTTCCGCACCTCATCCAGCTTCTGCAGCTCGCCGTGCAGCGTACCACGCCGCAGCTCGCCCGCTGCTTCCCGCCGCCCGCCGCCGTCTGCAGCAGCTCGCCCGCTTCCCGCCGGCCGTAGCAGCTCATCTCTGCTCGGCGCCGCCCGCCGCAGCTCGTCTCCACTCGTCCCCGCCTGCTGCAGGTCGTCTCCTCTTGCCACCACCCGGCGTTGCAGCACGCCGCCGGCAAACCTACCGTCAGGTGCGCGCGGCGATAAGAAGCAGGGAACAGGGGTGGGTGTGACGATTTCATAGCAGAACATCGGAGGGGGATGTCGCTCTTCAGTTTGCCACGTCAGCTGCTCACGTGTCGTGCTTAGATGGCAAAACCACCATCACCTCTGTCCACGTCATCAAATCCGGTTTTGATTAGTGCCAAAAGGTGTAAAGTGATCCGGTTTTGCAAAACAAGGGGGTTAAGTGAACCAAAGTAAACTTTAGAGGGTTATCCAGACCAAGGGCATACTTGAGGGGAGTAAAGTGGACTTTTTCTCCCAAAAAAAAAATCAATTACCTAGAGGAAGAAGCGAACCTCACATAGACGGTGCTTGAAATTGATTGAGGCGTGATGGTATGGGACATGGTCAACCTACGAGAGGTGAATGGCGGCGACGGCGGCGGCCGTCGCGGAAGGGTGACAGAGGAGCGGAGGGGGAAGAGAGGAGACCGGATCAGGGGACTAGACGAGGACGCGGTCGCTGCTGCTGCGGACCTGGTAGTAGACCGCCGCGAGGAGACCGGGGTCGAAGCCAAAGCCGGCCTCGGCGCCGCGGCGGAAGGCCGGGTCGAGGACAGGGCCGGCCCTGAGGGGCCAGCGGGGCCCTGGCCCCCAAATCTGAGGAGGCCCATCTCAGAGTATGTATATGTATTCCAGGAAATTGTAAACCCAGGCAAAAACTGCAAGACACGTTAACTGCAGGCCCATCAAAGGCCCCGTTTGGAAACTAAAAGCTATTACAAAAATTTGGATTTTGGATGGGATCTTAGGGCCCGTTTGGAAGACCCCAGATTTTAAGAATCTGAAAGCTAGAAGCTGGCTAACTTCCAAACAGAGCGGATTTTGGTTCAGCTTTTGAAATCTGGAGGCCCAGATTCTCAAAATCTCGGAAGCTGGATCGGACGAGCTTCCAACAGCTATTGAACGTGAAAATTACGATTTTGCCCCTCATACTTCAGAAAATAACTTCAGTCGGCCATCGAATTCCTCTCCCCGATCCATCTCGTCCCTTCCGACGTCCGCTCAAGTTCGGCCCCAATCCATCGATTCTGCCTCACCTCTGTCTTCCACTTTCCGCAATTCCTCCGCCACCTACAAAATCGTCTCGAGTCGCCTCCATCCTGCCCCCGAGACACGCACAGAGAAGTCAGCTGGGCCGCCGCCGCCATCGCTTCCCGCAACCGGCAGGGAAGACTCCAGCTCTTCCGACGCACCTGGGAGACTCCAGTCACTCCACAATCCAGACACTCCACATCCAGTCTCGCATCCGGCGACGGCGCCTCGACCGAGCAAAGCAGTTTCCTCGTGCGCTGCAAACGTGGGGGAGAGAGCGGCAGGAACTGCCGTGGCCGCGGATGAATAGCAGACGAGCTAGCGAAGAGAAAAAAAATAGCTGAAACAGAATGGGACCAGCCAAGTGGGGCCCACATGCTCCTCAAAAGTAGCTACTGGAAGCTGGACTCCAAACAACACCGCCAGAGTTTAAGCAAAATCCAGATTTTAAGATCCCATACAAAATCCAGATTTGACTGGATGTGGAGTGACTGGATTGTGGAGTGACTGGAGTCTCCCAGGCGCGCCGGAAGAGCTGGAGTCTTCCCTGCCGGTTGCGGGAAGCGATGGCGGCGGCGGCGCCGCGGATGGCGCGGCGGCCCAACTGACTTCTCTGTGCGTGTCTCGGGGGCAGGATGGAGGCGACTCGGGACGATTTTGCATGTGGCGGAGGAATTGCGGAATGTGGAAGACGGAGGTGAGGCAGAATCGATGGATTGGGGCCGAACTTGAGCGGGCATCGGAAGGGACGAGATGCATCGGGGAGAGGAATTCGATGGCCGATTGAAGTTATTTTTCTGAGTATGAGGGGGCAAAATCGTAATTTTCACGTTCAATAGCTGCTGGAAGCTCGTCCGCTCCAGCTTCCGAGATTTTGAGAATCTAGGCCTCCAGATTTCAGAAGCTGAACCAAAATCCGCTCTGTTTGGAAGTCAGCCAGCTTCTAGCTTTCAGATTCTTAAAATCTGGGGTCTTCCAAACAGGCCCAAAGGATGCAGGCTAGCCCAATACGATATAGCAGTCAAAGAGGCGCAAAGAATTCTTTCGTCAAGTCGCCGCACACATCGACACACGACGCAATTCGCCACAACGGCGCAACGTTGATCGCTGGCGACGAACAATCGTTGCGTGACCCTTGGCCGCGCTGCCTGGTGTTGCACCGTTCGTGATCTCTGGTCCAGGCAGGACTTTCTTCGCTTCGCCTGACTGCGGCGAACATGGTTGGAGTATGTATATATGCTTAATTGATTTGATTCTCTCTTTTTTTAAATTTTCAGGAAGACCATGTCCTAGACCTCGTTGCAGTGAAAAGAGAGAGAGAGAGAGAGGGGGGGGGGGAGCAACGACGAGGTGGGCTCATACCATCACAAAGAGGAGACATAAATAAATTTGTTGAGAGACCCGGTGCTTCAAGAAACCCAGATGAGTTAGTGATAGTTTGAAGTTGTTGAATAATTATTTAAGGTCTATGGTGTCTTAAGAACGGTTGAACGGTTTAGCCGCTTTATGCATTGAGAAAAAAATTGTTGGATGAGATTCACATCAATACCATCATCAACAACTTTGCATCAAGATATGTTAGAAGAAACCTTTAAAGTAATGATTATGTACAAACACTTTCATATAAATATATTTTGTGATGCACTATTTATTTTACATGAAATAAAAATTTATATTTATATGTATATGTGTGAAAATTTGATTCTTATATAGAGGGCCCCTGGCATTTATCTCAGGACCGGCCGTGGTCGAGGATGGCGCGGCGTCCGAGCGCGACGATCTCGAGCAGGAGGTCCTCCGGAAGCGTTCGCCGCGGCCGGGTGCCGCCGAGCGTTTTCGCTGGTGCGGACGCGCTGCGTCGGCACTTGATGGTTGACGTGGCGGCGGCCGCCGAGCTGTTCGCGGCGCGCCAACCGTGCGATCGCGTCCGCGTTTCCTGGACAGCGAATTGGGCGTGTCGTGTGCGTGCAAAAGTATGTACGCTGGGGTTTATCGTGACAAGTATCGCGCGTTTCGAACTCTTGTAAACTAATACTAGTAACAATGGAAGGAATAAAGAACGACAACTCCCATGTTTTTTCTAGTTTTGCGTTGCAAGGACTCTGAAACAAAAAGACTGTTATACCTGTGTTCGTACAATGAACGGGAGAACTCTGTGTACTTCAAGAAAGGTTGCAGCAGAGAGACCAGGCCAGACTCGAGCACGTATCGGACGGTGGTCCTACGAAGCCCGCCGGTGCGGAGCACGTTGCCGTTCGTCGTCACCATACTCAGCCGGACGACCGGAAGCTCCTCAAGAGGATGGCCACTGCGCGTCTTCACCGCTCTCTGCCAGAACCCTCTGAAGTCTGAGGCACGGCATCGGCATGGCATGTGGCTGTTTCTAGAAGTAGTACCGGCATGTGAGTTGTGGCATGATCACGGTAGTACGTGCAATGCGGACGTTTTCTTTTCTGTAGTCAGTTTGTAGGAGTAATGCCTTCTGTATGTTACGCGTGTAATTGGTTTCGGCGAAGTAGCCACAGATTATGAACTTTGTTGTGAATGTGTCATTGGTTTGCAAAACAGCCCATCATTCCCCTGTGGGAAATGGACCCGTTTGTTTATTCCTCAGTTTTGATCAAGAATTTTGATGAGTTGGACAGCAAAGTTCTTTGTCATATCCTACACCCGATTGCTCGAGGAAATGTTATTCAACTTCAACTACGATCTGACCGACTCTGATCGCTACCTCTGCACCAACCAATCCATGACAGATTGACAGCACCCAAGTTCAAGTCTTCCTGTCTGGTCAGAATTTCCATTCCACTAGAAGCACATGCATATCCTTGGACCAATATTCCACCAGAGTTTGTATAATGTCATGATATATTCTCAAGAAAACAGTTAACTAGCACCAACAAGAGATGCAACTGGAAGCAGCAATATGCAGTTCCCGTTGACTCAGCTGCCGGGCAGCAAAGCAAGCCAGCAACGTCATCCAACCTCTCCCTCTGCAAGTCTTGTGCCATTGAACAACATCTAGTCCTTGACTCCTTTGCATATTAGTAACGCACTTCCAGCCTGGGAGATGGAGCAACCAACACCACCAGATGAGAGCTTCCTCTCATGGCGTCACCTGCAACAAGGAGCAGGCAGTCCGGCGCTCGCCAAAGCTTTGATGTTTCAGGCATCGGTGCGCACAAGCCGTACGATCATGGCCATCCGCCGTTCTCCCCTGACGTCTACAGCCGGCAGGCTTCCTCCTACAGCGCCCGGTCTTCTCAGGTCAGCAGGAGCGGCTCCATTAGGGCTGCCGCGCAGCGGGTCGCCGGCGTGTTCGGCAGCTGTTTCGTGCCTCGGATTCAGGTCAAAACTCAGGAAGACAAGGACGAGAGCAGCGTTGCGGATTACCATGTCTCCGTAGATTCAGGTAGTGTCAAGTAATCTTTTTGCCTTTCCCTCTTTTTCGCGATAATTAGCTAGGTTCCTTGTTCAGTCTTGGCTGTCGTTCAGTGGAATCCTATCATAGCTGCAATCAAGCAAACTGCTCTGTTGAGCACCAAATTAGTATTTCAAAAAAAATCAGATAGAGAAAAGGCTAATTTTTTGGAGTATTGACAAATTGAGTGCAGCAGGATCAGGGCAAGAAGAAAGTAGGGTGCTCACCATAGATGATATATGCAGGGCAACCTTAAATTTCAGCGAGAAGAACATAATAAAGCAGGGTTCGTCAAGTACTATGTACAAAGGAACGCTGAGGGATGGTTCTCTGATTGCCATCAAATGTGTCAAAAAGGTCAGGAATGAAAATTGACATGCATATACTTTGGATAATTCATATGCCGTATGGCTGTAAACCTTAGTGCTACCTCCTGATTCGTAACTGGCTCTGTTACAGCAACTAAACGGGCCGTATCTGACAGAGGAACTGAGGAGGGAGCTCGAGACTCTTCAGAAAATCGACCACCTGAATTTGGTGAGGTTCCTCGGATTCTTCGAGCGGGAAGGTGATTGTCTGATCGCCGTCGAGTACGTCGGCAAAGGCTCCTTGAGGGAACACTTGGATGGTATGCACTGGCTTCAAAGCTTTTGATATTCAGACATTCGAAGAGGAGACTGATTCTGATTTTGCGATGTGATGCACTGCAGAATCCCGCGGAAATGGTTTAGAACTCGAGCAAAGGCTCAATATCGCGATCGACGTTGCTCATGCCATCTCTTACCTTCACGAGTACAAAGGTATGATCTCAATTTGATCTATGTTCTCCAGATCAAAGTAATAAGCAAGTGAGATCATCGGTACCAGTCTGCTACACATGGCGATAAAAATTGGTTACCTAGAGGAAGAAGCGAACCTCGCATAGACGGTTCTGGGCGGCGGCGGCACCGCCGCGGATGGGCGGAGGGCGCGCGGAGGAACGGAGGGGGAAGAGAGGAGACAGAGCCAGGGGCTTTTCGTAAATATTCGGATCGTGATCCAAGATATTTTTCAATTAACCCCCTAATTTGAATCGCGATTAATAGTCGCGATCCAAATTAAGGTGCCAACTGCAAATATTTGGATCGTGACTGTTGATCGCGATCCAAACCAGGGACGTTTCGTAAAGTTTCAACTCCGGCAACCGTCGGAGGTGGAGGGGTCGCGCCGCCGCCGGTCATGTCCTGCTACTGTGTGTCCCGCACTCCCCGCCGTATACTGACGCGTCAAGACGCTTCCTCCTCCACAGCCCCCAAAGACCTACGCCCCGCCGCGACTCCGGTGCCTCCATGGCGCGTTTGGTGGCTGGCGACGTCGAGCGACCATGTCGTTCTCGTTTGCCAATTGCTCCGCGCCGCGGCGCCCAAGCGCATATGGCGACGGCGCCGGCTTGAGTAGAACGGGCGACCATCGCCTAATCTAGGTTCCCTTCTTCACTGAATGACAAAGCTCACGGGGCAATCAATCCTGATTTGCTCTGCTTTCATGAGCGGCCGCCCATTCCATGAATGCTGATTCTCACTCCATGAACCTTCTGCCATGCTGATTCTCATTTAGCCCTTGCTTTCAGTATTAGAAGGTACAAGCACGCATGATCATTCCTCCAAAGTTCTGCTCCAAACAAAAGCAGCGCAATTTTTTTCTAGAACGGCAGAGCAATTTTTTAGAGAGGACAATTTTGTTTGAACGAAAATAGAGGGCAATTTTGTTGAACGAATAGAGAGGAAAATTCTTGCTCTCCCTGCCTGATACATCAAGCTACAGAATGCCAGCCTGAAACCGACGTGGCTATTGGTGAGCTGCAGAGCAGCGGATCATCCACGGGGCCGGGTGCTGCCGACAGACGCGCTGACGGCTTCGGATTGGCACGGATATCCGGTGATGAGGATTGAGCTAGGCAGGGTGGGATGGGAGTCATGGGACATCGCGATCCCGCGCGAGGTGGACGGCGACGGCGCGGAAGGCGGAGGAGCGGAGGGGGAAGAAAGGAGACAGGACCAGGGGGCTTTTCGTTAATGTGTGGATCGCGATCCAAAATGTTTACAATTACCCTCCTAATTTGGATCGCGGTTAATAGTCGCGATCCCAAAATAGGGGGTTCTCTGTAAATATTTGAATCGCGACTATTCATCGCGATCCAAATTAGGGGTCCTTTTGTAAATATTCCACTCCGGCCGGCAACCGTCTCCGGCGGCGGGGCCTCCGCTGGTCCAATACTTCTTCTGTGTGTCCCCGCGCTCACCTCCGCCGACTCACACGTCAAGGACATTCCTCCACCGCCCCCAAAGACCTACGCCCCGCGGCAACGCCGGTGGCGTCAAAGGGCGCGTTTGGCGGCCATGGACGGCGAGGGAACATGTCGCTTGCCCATTGCTCCTAGCCTTAGTTCATATGGCAAAGGCGCAGGCTGGAGTAGAATGAGCGGCGTCCGTTAGGTTCCCCTTCTTCATTGACTGACAAAGCTCACGGGGCTGCTTGCTCTGCTTTCATGAGATTTCTGTTTCTTCTTTGCAGTCTGCTGATATAGTGATATAAACTCCACAAAATGTGGTGTTGCCTTTGCAGTCCCTTCTCAATTTTTCTAGCAATTGTTCCATCACATTGGTGTTTCGACCATTCTGAGCATGATAGATCATAAGATCAAGGTACAGAATGCCAGTCTGAAACTGACGTGGCTATTGGTGCGTTGCAGAGCAGCCGATCATCCACGGCGCCATCCGGTCGTCGGGGGTGCTGCTGACCGACGCGCTGACGGCGAAGGTGGCCGGCTTCGGGCTGGCAGGTATGGCGGCGTCGGGCTCGGGCTCAGGCTCGGAGGCGACGCCGGTGAAGGGCGCCGCCGGGTACGTGGACCCGGAGTACCTGCGGACGTACCAGCTCACCGACAAGAGCGACGTCTACTCCTTCGGCGTCCTCCTCGTCGAGCTCGTCACCGGCCGCCCGCCCGTCGAGCGCTCCCGCGGCGGCGAGCCCCGGCTCACCACCAAGTGGGTAAGAAACCAGGTCATTTTGCAAGAATTATCTTTATCTGTTGTAGCCAACTATAGGTAGCCATTGGCATTGGCATTGCACGGTGCGATTCTCACAGCCATGCCGTACGTGCAGGCATTGCAGAAGCGCAGAGGAGGAGAGGCTGTGGTGGCCATGGACCCCAGGATGAGGAGGAGCCCGGCGTCGGTGGCCACGGCGGAGAGGATGATGGCGCTGGCGGAGCAGTGCGTCGCGCCGGCGAGGAAGGACCGGCCGTCGATGCGGCGGTGCTCCGAGCTCCTGTGGGCCATCCGGAGGGACTACCACCGCCGTGAACAGCCGCGCGCCGATGCCATTGCGGAAGAACGGAACGACGAGTGGGTGATCAGGTAGTCTGTAAACACAGGCCAGGGTAGCAGAGGCTAGTGTGAGTGATGCTTTGATTGATCGATTGGTTTGTCTGTTTGGCCAGTATGTGAGCTGTATAGCCGAAGTGGCTGTGATTTCTGAACTACCTGCCAGCTTGGCATTGCTCAAGAATCGTATCTGGCTAATACACCAGATATTGTCACGCACACACTACATACAGTATGTTGTATGTGTGCACAAAGCAAACTCATGCACTAAAAGTTATGCATAAGTGCAGGGAGTAGACCAAATGTGGCAGAATACAGTTGTTGTACACACAAACACAGATAAGAAAAGCATGAAAGGAAATGAAAGCTTCTGATTCTCGATGAATTCATACGCTTCTGATAGGGTTAAAGATAAACATTGGATGTGGTAGAGCACCTGAATCCATCGAGTTACTTTTGATTTTCGGACAGTGCAAATGCGCATATTTCAGGTAACATGGCATTACGTTGGGATTTTACCACCCATGAACAAACATAGAGTGATAACATAGCAACAAAAAGCAAGACTGGCAATATAAGGAAAAGACTAACAACATACGACCATGACACATCCAAGTATCCAACGAAATGTTGTCACCATTTGCAACTAAAAGTTGAACTAGATCCAAATTGTCTAGTCTTTCTGAAGTTTATCTGCACGAAATCGGTGCTCCTTCATCTGCACAAAATCAAGATCGTTTCCCCCTATCTAAATACTACGACGTTCAAAAATTATTGTTCTCAGCCCGGGATGTGGCAAGCGCGACGGCACGAGGTAATCTCCAGATGGGAAGCCAGAGAAGCGGCCTCGATGGCCATGGCAAACACTTCATGCTGCCATGGAAACGGCGAACAGAATACGTCAATGGGACCTTCACAAGGCCAACCAAATTAAGCATTCAACGACAGGGAGAAGGCAACAAAGCACTTTCACATTGTACCTCTTGGTTTCTGTCACGGTTTCACTTCCTTCAGTTCCATTCAGCAGGAAACCAGTACAATACATGTAGCTCAGTTCAACCGATGCTGTGTGAGAAAATAGGCTCAGACGAACCAGTCATCACCAAAGTATCTACAAAATTCTGCTGCAAAACTGAATGTTCTAATGTAAAACTAAAATCCCTGAAATGGTTAACTGTTGGGGAGTATCACGTTGTGGGTTTCTGTGCAGATTAAACTCCCCTGTATACTACAATGAGCAAGTCCCATCATGGGAGAGCTGGGGATACTCTGGATCTCTTGATTTGCTCCAATGCGGCCCTGGAATTTCACCACATGGATCACTAATCAATATTTCGTGAAAACGATGGCAATGGTGCACCTTCTTGAGGCCGTAAGATGACAAGAACACCAAACATCCCCAGCATTGGCAGTATCACAAGCCATTTCAGCAACTTATAGTAGTGCATGTGGAAGGTAAGTGAGAACTCGTCAGAGAAATACAATCCATTTTTGTCAACCATCTCCACAAGCACAGTTCCCGTGGTTCTAACAGAAACAGTGGGGAGCATTATCCGTTGCTTCCCAGGCTGTTGATACATCCCACTGACCACGATGCGCCTATCACCTTGATAATTTCCAGGAACAAGTAAAGTAACCTGAAATCGAAACGTAAAATGCAGATAATCCAGGTTAGTTCAAGTAATTAGCTTATTCATCAGGTGAGACTATAAGCTGAGAGAATATACCGTCACATTATAAGGAGCTTGATTCCCATAAGGAACCCTGTACTTGTCAACAATCTCAAACTCAACCCAGAAATGCTTGCCTTCTTCATCACGGAAGGTCCTGGAACCATGCTTAACATAAATACCCTCACGGTTGTACCGATATGCAGCATTATTCATTCCCTGGTTTGATGATCTCCATTCCTGCCATCAAATTAAAATGGCAAGTTACCTCTCCCTCATCTTAATATTTAACATCCAAAGATCCAACAAATAAAATTATCGAAGGAAATTTGTCATTCTGATGCATCAGATAAGTTTCAAGCATAAGTTGCAAAGGGTCTATCAAAAAGATCTATGATCTATCCTATGCAAGATAGATAACGTGAGGCAAAATGAAGACAGCTACAGGAACAAATATTTTACCTTGAGTGGATGGTGTGGCGAGGGAGTGGAAAAGCAGAAGACATTGCCATTCATAGTGGTAACAATAAGATCAAGGTCATCTCCACCATCCACATTGTCAGCCAAAACCATGGTGTACCTGTAAGTGAAGCAAAGTGAGCCCATTTTGTTTATACAGTACCTAATCCTCAGAAATAGTAACTAATATCTTGCAAAGCAAAGAACAAATGTCATACGAGGTCTCGCCAATGTCAACAACATCTGCACAGCCACTTGATCCCTCAATCAAATACAAATAACCATCAAAGGATGTAGTAGCAAGAGTTAGCCCTTTTGCATTTTCGCCATGTTTGCTCATGTCAAGCAGTAAAACAGGACTCATGATCCTCCCATGTGCTCTATACGGGAAGGGTTGAATTTTCGAGCCATCCTTTCCACTAAGAACATATATGTTTCCTGATACAGTCGGGACCACAACATCAGTGTGGCCATCTCCATTGACATCACCAACGGTAGGTCGCTGTCATCATATGATAGTAATAGTCAGCTTGCATGCATGTTAGCAAAGGTAGCTAAGTAACAGCGAAATATAAACCAAAGGATATGCTGTGGTGAAAGCATGTGTCATTTTCACTTAGACCGAAACCAAATCAATTGAAAAATAGGGATATAATGAGAATATAAGATGAAGCCCATTTTGCACAATCTTCGGCTATTAGAATCCTTAACATTCTAAACAAGATCACGGATATCTTTGTCGCTCCGAGCAAAACTAAGAAATAGGCTTCAGCTCATGTCACATTGCAGGGCACAGATTGCCACAAGACATGTACTGCTTTGCCATATAGATATACAGGGAAAACGACAATGCAGTCTATCAACAACTTTAAGAAATAAGAAATGGACAAAAAGCTTGCCTGTGGAATTAGACTCTTTAGATGCACTTCCCAGATTTCTTCTCCATCTGCAGTCCATGCTGCTACATTGCCATGGGCGTCAGCAGTAACTATCTCAATTTTTCCATCATCATTGATGTCCGCAGCAATGGCTGGTGCATGGACCTCAGCCATCTCAAGGGGAAATTTGTTCCTAACCTTACCTAATTGACAAGATCAAACATAAGAAAAGCAATAGTTAGAACTGCACCAAAGGAACAAAGTACACGCGATAGTGGGAGTTCATTGTATTCTAATGAGGGCCTCAGTGAATTACAGTCAGATTTCCAATGAAAATAAAAATAGCGTGGTACAAACTGATCACCATTTCCCACGTATTTTTATCGGCCATCGTGTTCCGTACACCGGCAAACCCTGATTAAATTTAGGCCACTAATTCTGTTTATTTATCTTCTGTTTTTCTGAGAGAAAATCGTCCTATCTTTTGTAGCCAACAAATCACATTTCTTACGAAGCAGTGGCACAAATCAGGAAGGCAGGAAGCAAACACAAGACAATGGCTTGGTGCTCCTATCCTTTATCAGAGTTGATTACTGTCCCATTATTCGCAGCTAACCAATATCACATTATTTTTGTCAAGATGTTATGCTATTGGAACTAGATACATACACAACACAGGAAGGGAAAAACTAATCAGAAAGAAGCTGGTTTTATGATAAAACACTCACCATGATGATCGATGGCATAAACCAAGCCATAGGCAGTTCCAACTAGGATGTCCATATTTCCATCACCATCCAAATCAACCACAGTTGGAGAGGAATATGCATGAGCACGGAAGGTTCCATTATCGGTGCTCAAATCAAGATCCGCAGTCCATTTAACTTGACGTGTGTCAAGGTTAAAGACAACTATACTGCTCGCAATATACTTTTCAAGGTCGATCCCTTCTAGCTCTTTTGCATGGTCTGAGTTATCGTAATACCTATCAATAAAACACAGCCAGTCAATAGTGTACAAGGCAGATCAACAAAGTTAGTCACAAACAAGAATTCACAAAGTGCTCAATCCTCGTAGTAAGTTAATGTTCCAATCATAATCGCAAGATAAACAAAATCCATGTATGCACATTGTTTAAAAAAAAAAAACTCGGCCGGGGGGATTGACTTCCACCCGTGGTATTGTGTTAAGAAGAAGAAAGCCTTGTCACACCAGCCAAGAAACTCCCCGAACCCCCCCTCCCACCCTTACAAAGGACACGCTCCCCAGGTGAGACTGGGCCGGGGCAAAGCACATTATTAAGCACCAAAGTTAACACGCAATATTAGCAACACCTAATTTGGCACATTTTTCATTTGAACCAGCATGATAATACTTCGCCAAAAATATGTGCCCACCCATATCATGACGGAAATAATTGGGAACCTTAAACAACAGACCAGGACACAAAGGTTAAAACTTACATCTGAATAGACATAAACATGATAATGGAGAAATAAAAAGGAGTTCACATTTTTGCTATTGGGAAACAAAGATGGTGCTTGCCACCACAGAAATAAAAAATGCATAAGTTTGTCTCCGTGTGCTAACAAATTATTCAGAAATCATAAGAAACCTGCACAGGATGTCATAGTAGCAAAGAAAGCAGCCTTACTCGCGATCAAAAAAGTAGGATACAGCAATCACCATCTCTTGTACACCATCTTTGTCAATATCTGCAATCACCTGTAGAAAAACTGGGTATAAATAACTCCAGCCCATTTAAGGAATGGATAGAAAAGCATAAGCATAAAACAGAAGATTCACTTACTGGTGTGGACAAGATGTGAGCATCTATGCTCACATAATCTTCTGCTTTCTCATGCACTTGTTCTTTCCATTCCTCATCACCCCACATGGTATCATCAACATAGTCATCATAATCATAATTATACTCATCAGGCAGATCTTCTACATCCCGAAACAAATCAAATGATGCATCAGCATCATCCTCTAAAGCCTCATTATTTTCAACATTGGTTGCTCCTATTGCTTCCGGATCAGTTTCATGAGTTTTCGAACTTTCTGTTTGACCATCACTTTTGTCGGCTGTTTGAAGTAACCGCCTCTGAGTATGTGATGTATTCTCAGTTGCAGCAGTAACATCCGAGATGCTCCCAGACTCAGTGTTGTTTGTATTGTTTGACACCTCCACATTCCCTTGTACTTGAGTAGAATCAGGTTTGGCTTCAGATGAGTGGTCAGATACATTTTTCTGGGGCTCAGCTCCCTGCATAGTCCCTACAATATAAATAAATAATATCAAAATGGATGCACCCTACATTCCTACACCCACAGTATGCTTAGTCCATTATCCGCGTTAGTTCAATCGCGTGCCTGCCATTCGTTTTCTTTTAAAAGGATTTTCCATTTTCAGCTTGGTTACAACACACACACACTAATCTATGGAGCTAAATGACTAGGAGAAGGGGGGGGGGGGGGGGGGGTGGCTTTATAATGAGAGGCAGAAAAGAAAAAGACATTTGTTTCAATAGGTCAGTGGACTGCAGCATTATAATATAACGTACGTGACTCAGTTCCGTTTGAAGATTCGATTCCTGACTTGCCCTGATTTACTGAAGACTCTTTCGAAGTAGCCCCTTTTCCAATTGAACTGTCATGAACATCTGGATGGGAGCGGTCAACTGGATCTGGGTTTAGCCCAACATACCAGTTTTTACGTACTTTTCTACGAGGTACCTCGAGCTTGTCCGTCATCATATAACCTGATATCCTACATAACAACGACAACGATTAGTTTATTTAAAGAAATCATAAAGTAGTTTTACATTCAGTACCTTACCTAAAGAAATTCACTACACCATTGTAAGTAGCCAGAACTATTTCACGTACACCATCCTTGTCGATGTCATATAGAAGAGGACTTGAATGAACATTTGACTGATGAAATGCTGGCCATCCTGCAACAAACATACAACAACATATATTAAAAGGAACGGTACATCTCATCGCCCAAAAAAAAAGGAAAAAGAGGGGACATTACATGAACCAATGTTTAAAAAGAAACAAAAACGCAGCAAGCTTAGATGCATGAGAAACTCGATTAAAACAATTCGGGAGCTAAGCGGACCTTAGCACATAATAGACAATAAGACATAACAGATGACCTTCTAGAATCTGTAAGAACGGTCTTAGCATTCAAAATGGTAAATCTGCAATGAACCCGCACCTGGCACTTTGTCTCCATCGGAGCCTTCAAGAACTTCTAAGTAATGAACAAATGACGGCACCACTACTTCCAGTTTTCCGTCACTATATAACAGAAAAAAGGACATTAGAATGCATCGACATTCATGGTATTGGTTCTTCAACAGAAAAAATAAATACAAGATACTAAATAATTAGGTAATGGTAATGGATACTAAATAATTAGGTAATGGTCATGCTGTGCCTTTTTAATTTTGCATAAAATACAAATGGCATAGTTGAGAAATCCTTTCAGTGCATGACTGCATGGTGTGGTAATTTCATCCTCACATATCCAAAGAAATATCAAGAAATAAACTGATTAAGGTAGTTTTACTCAGCAACAGCACAGGACAGAGAGCAGGATCTCTGACACTGGTCACTAGACTGGTCACTAGAAGGGTGTGATGCTAAAGAGAGGCTGAACATCTTTTACCTGTTGATATCAGCGATCAAAGGAGTTGCATAAATGCTTGAACTAACTTCAGTCTGCCATCTCAGTTCCACATGCTTCGGACATTTGGTCTTCAATAAAGCATCTTCATCTCTACAAGATAGCATATCAATAATCTTATTGAATGTATAAAACAGTTCAAAAAGATGGCGCAGTTGAGGTTTCAATTTTCACAACACTTAGGGATGTCAAATATCCTTATGAACTCATGAAAGTACAAGTGAAAGCCTAATTAAATTTGAGTAACGCTTCACGTCTGACCACATCATACTACCCACGTAGGACCATGTACTCCATTAAAAGCGCATGGCGGTTCTTTTTTCATTCAAGTGGCCTAGATATTTACATGTGCAGATGTGAGCTTCCTTGAAATTATCTGTAAACATAAAAATACTTCAATGGCTACAGTAAGGACCAAGCTCTTCACTCCTTTGACAGATTAAAAAAAAATGCCCTAGCATTAAACAACACAGTTTGCTCCTTACTAGGTGTTGATCATACATCTGTATGCTATGCAGAAATTTTGATTATTGAAATGTGACTATGTGAGTAAACTCCGATAGCACAAAGAGGCGGGCACGATATCAAACGTTGGTAGGTTCAGATCTCCAAGTACCAGACTATAATAGATATTTGCAGTTATAGAGAAACAGAGGTACAATGTCACTGCCTCATAGGTTCATTCATAAACATCTGATTAATCCACAAACCTTGAGCTAAACATTTACTCTGAATAGTTATAAGATCAGCTTTCACTTGGACGCAGATATGCTGTGGGGCTTAACTACAAACGAAAGCTTGTCATTTACTACTTATAATTCTCTGGTGGTTTGATGGATGGGATTAGAGGAGCACAGAAGGTATTATAGCTTATCTCCTTTTGAATATGAGCAGAGTAAGTAGCAATTTCAAGCAGGTCGAAATCGGCCATAATGCTGGGACCAGCCAGCAGCTGCGTGTTTCCAGATACCAAATGTTCATGCATATGATGTTTACAACTTTTGATTTCTCCAAATCAAATGGCAGTCTGAGACGGTGCTATTTGAACAAATGAACAAACAAGTGATCACTGGACATTTTCAACACCTAAACCAATATCAGCGGAACACTAGTAAAGCAACATTTAATTTCATCAATCGAAGCAACCCCACGAGAGCCACAGGAAACTACCATTCATCCACCCGATCGCTCCCAGTCCTAAGGAAGGATCCAGCAGCAATTCTAAATCTAGTGCCACTAGAAAAACCGCAGAGTGAAGGGAGAAGCGCGCGGTACTCACAGGTGGGGGTATCCGAGCATGTCATCGCTGGCCTCGCGCTGCCGGAACTTGTTGGCCGACTTCGCCTCCTCACCCGCGGCGGGGGCGGCCGCCACGAGAAGGGCGCACGCGGCGGCGAGCGCGAGGAGGCGCCGCATCTGCGGATAAACCCTGAGCCCTAGGGCCCCGCTGCCGGGCCGGAGTGCGGTGGGATGCGGGCGCGGGGAAGGGGATCTCGCGCGGCGTGCTACTGGGGTGGGACTGGTCGGAGCGAGCGAGCACGAACCAACTCGAAGCGGACGGGGGAAGAATTAGTAAAATGTTAAAACTTACGAGGGGTTTAGAGCAAAGTAGCGGGTCAATTCGCTAAATTGATCGACGTGGCCTCTGACAAGTGGGTCCGAGGCGATGAACTCAATAAACGGGCCCCGCGTGTTGGGCCCGGTGCTGTTGCGGTGGACTCGGGGTAGGGCCATGTTGTTTACACTGAGGTTTAATGCGTGATTTGCCCGTCAATCTCCAGAGATCGCGTTGAATGTGACTAACGAAGATCCAACGGTCCTGATTATATGGTTGTTTTGATCAGACACGGGTGGTCCAACTCATAAATTTTTGGCAATGATGTGATGATTTCAACGGGTGAGAACAGCCCATGAATGCGATCGATGCTAAATGCATACAAAAGCCAACATTTTACCTCGCAATCTGGCATAGTTAAAGGTAGGCCTCTAATAGTAGGCACCTGGCAATGAAACTCATCGGAGAGCATGTATCACTGTTGCGATTTGCAGAGGACACCCCGTTTGGAACAGAGGAATGCAAAACGCAGGAACAGGAAAAAACGATGGAATAGAGAAAACACAGGAATGAGAAAAGAGAGAAAACCATAGGAATACAAAACAGAGGAATGAGAAACTTTTACAGTTTGAATTGCAGGAATGAAAAATAAAGGAATCCAAACTTTTGAACGTTCAAACCACGAGCAGCGAGTCCTTCCCTTGGTTTTGAGTGGAGGAATTGTTTCTCGTAAAACAGGCAGATTTCCTCCATTCCAACCCCTTAAGCTACGCGTTTGCTCAAGCCAAGCGCACCTCTGACAGATCACATGTCTAACCGTATGATCCGGTCTACCATAATGCTTAAATAGTTGTAAAGACTGTAAACAACCCATCACATGTCATGGCTCGTGCCTGAGTTGACTTGCCCCATGATACCAGTGGAAGAAGAAAACACAAAGACAGAAGTAGTGCGACGTGAAAGATACTGTAAACTAGATGGAGGTTGTGTCACAAGATCTGCATGAGACTGAGAGAGCACGCCAATGAAGCACCGTAAAAGAAAGGTCTTCAACAAAAATTAGACAAGGAAGGTAATTCGTCACCAAAACATTGGAACGGGAAGCTAATCCTCAACTTTACCAGCCCAGCATGGCTTGTAGCTGAGGTTTAAATAAAGAAGCAAAGCCCCAGCTCAGTGCCTTTGTCTTCATCTAGCCACGCAGCATTCCACAGAGCATCTGTCTCATGAATTCAGCTCCCGAGTCCGGCTGGCCTCTTTAAACGGAACCCCACGACCCACCCACACTCCCATTTTTGGCGCACAGTGACACGGCATCTTCTGCTGCAGCACATCACCACCACTGATCACACACTCCCTGAAAGCCGCCGCAGCCCGAGGTCAAAGGAATGGCGGGCAAGGCGGTCACCGTCGGCGACCTCATCCACCGCGTCGCCACCTCCTGCCTCTCCAACCGCCTCCCCTGCAACTACACCCTCCGCGACTCCGGCGACAGCGACCTGGAGGACGAGGACGACGACCCCTTCGCCGACTTCGCCGACGCCGTCTCCAGCAGCGAGAAGTGCCGGCGTTCCCCGTCCGCGGCGGAGGTGGAGGACGGCGAGGGCGCGGAGGACGACGAGGAGGAGAAGCTCAAGATCTGGGAGGAGGGGCAGGAGGAGAAGAGGAAGGCGACGGCGGCCAAGGGCGCCGAGCGCGCGCGGGACGCGGAGACGCTGATGGCGGAGGTGTTCGACGCTGTCTCCGGCGTGCGGCGCGCGTACTCGGCGCTCCAGGGCGCGCACTGCCCCTGGGACCCCGACAAGATGCGCACCGCGGACGCCGCCGTGGTCGCCGAGCTCCGCCACCTCGCGCGCCTCCGCGACCGCTTCCGCCGCTCCGCCGCCGCGGGCCACATCCCGCGGCCCAACCCGTCGGCTCCCCCGCTCCGCGAGGCCGTGGCGCCGTACGAGGCCGCGCTCGACGACCTCCGGCGCCAGCTCCAGGTCAAGCAGGCCGAGGTCGACGGCCTCAAGGAGAAGCTCGCCGCCGCCACCAGCCGCCGCAACGGGCGCCACCACCACGGCGCCGCCTCCAAGCAGCAGAACGGCGGCGGCACGCCGACGGCCGAGCTGTTCGTCTCGTGCGCCGAGCAGGCCCGCGCGGCGACGCGGGCTCTCGCGGGGCAGATCCTCCACCTGATGCGCGCGGCGGGGCTGGACGCCGCGTCCGCGACCCGGTCCCTCACCAAGATCCCCGTCTCCTCCCCGCAGCTCGCCAAGCACGCGCTGGAGGCGCACGTCACCCGCGTCCTCCTCGGCGGCTTCGAGCACGAGTCCTTCTACCTCGACGGCTCGCTCTCCTCGCTGCTCGACCCCGCCGCGTTCCGCCGGGAGCGGTACACGCAGTTCCGCGACATGCGCGGGATGGAGCCCGCCGAGCTCCTCGGCGTGCTCCCGACCTGCGCCTTCGGCCGCTACGCCGCGACCAAGTTCGCGTCCCTGCTGCCTCCCAAGGTGGAGGAGGCCGTCCTCGGCGACGGCGAGCACCGCAAGGTGGTGGCCGGCGGCGCGCACCCGCGCACCCCGTTCTACGGCGAGTTCCTGCGCGCGGCCAAGGCCGTGTGGATGCTGCATCTGCTGGCGTTCGCGCTCGAGCCGCCGCCAAGCCACTTCGAGGCCGGACGCGGCGCGGAGTTCCACGCGGACTACATGGAGAGCGTCACCGGCGCGCCGCCGCACGCCGGCGCCGGCATGGTCGTCGGGTTTGCGGTCACGCCCGGTTTCCGGCTGGGGAACGGCGCCGTCGTGCGCGCCAGGGTCTACCTCGTGCCGCGCGGCGGCCGACCGTGACAGATGCGCATGAATGACGCGCCAGGATCACACCCGTGCGTTGATCGGCGACACGCCGGAGTAAGCAGCAGCTCATTGGAGAAGAACAAGGAGAATACTAGTACTGTATTAGCTCCGTACTCCAGATTATTACTGCTAGTTTGGTTGCTTCTTTGCCCGAAGTAGCCATTATCTCTTATCCATGTGTAAGCGGGTTGGAGTTGAATTTATCATCGTTCGTTTAGCAACAGTACCGTTCTTTCATAATCCATGTTATCATCAGTCGTGACACAATGGTAGTAGTTGTACTATGATGCTGGTGCATATTTGACACTGAAAGGTGAGGGCATTGCATGTGGACCATTATGTTGGCATGACATCAAGGAGACCCGATCGTCATAAAAGGCATTTATAGTGTGTGATGTTGTCTGTTGTGCAATGCAAGGTGGGTTGCACAATTCTGCTCTTCCTGAGGCGAAAGGACACGGTCAAGTGTAGGATATGGCCATGGGGTAGTCATCTGAAGGTTGAATTTGATCTCATAAAAAAAGATTGAATTTGATCTCATAAAAGGCATTTGTGTGATGTTAGTCTGTCTGAAGATTAATTTTAATCTCATACCGGGAGATGTGTCTTATTCACAACATATTCTTCAAACAGCTTTCTAATTTCAAAATGCACGATGATGACCATGATGGAGTAGTTAGGATGAAGAGAATGCATATTTTGTCTTTCTTTTACCCCCAGGATGTCCTTTGAGAACAGATCTCCAGAAACTGTCGGGAAAGAGAAAGTGGAAAAGCATAAGCATGGATTTGTTCCTAAGCTTTTGGCCTAAGCAAGTGAGTTTGGGTCTCTTTCAACAAAGTCATCCCTGTCTGTCATCGTTCAAGCAAGCAAATTAAAAAAAAAGAAAAAGAAGAAGCTCTATTTCATTTCAACTTGTTTTTAACATAACAATAGTGAGTATTAAAATATGAAATGAATTGCCTACATAGCTGAACAAGAAAACAACCTAAGTTGGAATATCGCTTTTAACATGACAGAGTTGAACCAAATGTGAGAAACCAAGTGGACGTCAGTGACTTCCCAAGTTCAACATCCTCAATTCCTCATTGTTGTAAACTTGCACGTCCTGTCCAAAGGGAAAAATGGATCATTTATTCCAAACCATGAAAGTCCTCTCCTCTCAGTAGACAAAAGTACATTCAAAACACATGCTAGTGGACTCAGAACTTACTGCTTAATTTTGTCATACCCTAACTGTTTGTCTTGCTGGTAATTCGGTCTTCAACAGTCCACCCATTGAAGGGCCTCCTTCATTCACTCAGGCCCCAGCTGAACTAATGGTAAAAGCTAGTGATACCGTGATACACAAGATGCCTGATCAGATATGAAACAAAAAATGAGAAACTACAGCACAATGCTATAACAATTTTAAAATTTCCTCTACTAGCTCAAGTTTGGAGGAGCTACAAACGGTATATATATCATACAGAGAAGCAAAATGATATAAGATGGAGTCCTGCCATTTTCTCAAAACAATGGCAAAATACTTAAATGTGCGATCCTAAATAATCTGATATAAGATGTTGGGTTTATAACCTGATGCAAGCATAATGGGCTACAACAGATGTTCAGATTTGGGGTCCTCATCTTTTGAGATTTTTCAAACCGTTACTTCATGATGCTATTCACAACAACCATAGCATGTTTGACAAATAAAAAATAATAATCGAAGGATTAGAAGAGTGTTCAGACAGACCTCATCAGTTGCTACCATTTTCGTCTGCTTTAACTGCCTCAATTTGATCAAAATCTAGATCGACAAAGCTCTCTTTGCCAAAAACTGACACTTGGACAGTGGCCTATGAGAGGGTACAATTCTTAGATAACCAGATAGTGCCAGAAGAAAAAAGGTAATAAAAACAATCATATAATTAGTCACTAAGATGAAGCTATCCTTGGCCTTACCTTCTTATTTTTGCGATTCACTTCCAGGAGAGATCCAGTGAAGCCTGCGAAAGGCCCAGAGAGAACATGAACACTAGCACCTGGTGTAAAAGCGCTATGGCTGGTGCTACTTTTTGAGGGTGATTTCTTAAACTGCTTTTTTATTTTATTCATTAACATAAGTTCAGAATCTTCAACAGGTTTACTGAATGACTCGACATTTCCCATGTTATCCATTTCTTCGAATTCTCTGTCAGCTCTCTCTTGTTCCTCCTTTTCTTCTTTGATAATTGATTCAACTTCTTCAATTGGAATAGGCTTTGGCTTTTTAATCTGCCTCTTGCTGTACAGTAAGAACGTCAGTACAAAAACAGGCAAACAAAGTGCAGATGGACAAAACTGAAGTGCTGATCATAGAGAAGACTACTAGAAGACATGATCTATTGTAATTCTATTGTAGGATTATATAAATAGATGCTGTTAATGGATTCCCGTATGGCATGATTTTTGTTACAATTGAAGTAATCAATAATTGCGATCATCATTTTTTTTTGGTAAAAGAATATCCTGATCATCAAAGAAGTATCTCACTACTATTTTCAGTAAATTCTTAGAGGCGGTCAGTTTAGACTAAAGGATGGCGGTGCAATTAAGGACGTATATTTGTTTGGACATAGTTACCAAATCAGTTTGAGTCTTCATGAAAAAATTGCAAGATGAGATGCTACCTATGGTCAAATACTCTAGTGTAGAACCAACAACTGTATAATTTCAAAAGAAGATAGTAGCCAGCTAAAACAAGACTCATAAGGTACTAATTAACAGTGTGTCAACAAAAGGAACAAAATTAATGAATGGAAGAACCCAATGAAGTACTCACATAGACCCAACCGTAGCTCCAATAAAGCCATAACAGCCCTCTGTGTCTCGGATGAAGTCATGAAGCTCCTTGTTTAAAGTGCAATGCAGAAAGACCAACCCAGGATGCAATGGCTTTGATTTGATACTGATTGAACCACTTTTCAGTCTCCTCTTGACTTGGATGGATGGATTATAAATCTGCAAGTAACTCTTGTGAGAAACACGGTGCAAAAAAAGACTGCAATTGTTAAGTTATTCCGTGGACTCTTGCACTAAGCCAGTTTCTATTGGGAGTGATAAATAGGAGAAATTTAGGGTCAGCATGATCGGATTCATATCAGATCCTGGTACTCCAAATCTCACCCCAATTAATTTGTTTAAGTGGGCCACACATTAAAGTAAATATAGATTGTCACAGTAATATGTTATCCAACTAAAACAGTCACGGTTTTAGAGATTTAAAGTATATCTGGACATGCTACTATTCCTCAACCATACTCAACACAGTAAGTTTTGCAATGAGAAATTCTAACAGCCGCATTGCTACTGCATCGTGATGTTGCTCATAATATAATTGCATTTCACGAACATGATGTGACATTCTACAAATAAACATCAGTTCAGTAATCAGTAAAGTAGGTTCCATCCTATCAGGCTCGCCAAAAGTGTCTGGTAAAATAGCTCGTGTTTAATTCGCCCAACACATACACAAACGAAGTAGTAAAACTAGCAAACCAGGACGAGGAGAAGGTGACCTTGAACGATACTTCTGGGTAGCGGCGGGAGATGGCCTTGGTGAGGAGGTCTACGTAGTCGGTGCCGGGCGCCATGGAGACGCGCACGAGCCACCACTGCGGGCCATGCTCGGCGAGGAGGTCGAGGTTGAGCTCCTCTCGCCACGTCCTCTTCGGAGGCTTCTTCCTCCGCCGCGCTGGCTCGTGGATGAGACGCTCCTGCACCTCCTCCTTCCAGTCCGTCGCCCGCAGTTCCCGCCGCTCCCTCCGCTGCTGCCGCTTCTCCCGCGCCGTCAGCTCGCCATCGCCCTCACCTCCATCCGCGGTGGAAGCAGAAGCAGATAGGGATACGGAAACGGGAAGCGGAGAAGGCGACCCGAGCCGCGGCGCCGCGAGCGAGCAACGGCACGGGAGCCGGAGGAGCGGATAACCCAAGCTCATGGCTGCTCCGGGGAGGACGAAAAGAGTGAGCGGCTTCCGACTTGGAACATGACGATTAAAACATGTGGGCTTACAGGTGGGCCCGTATTTCATCGTGTCAACTTTCGGGCCGAAAGAACCGTTCGGATGCGGCCCATATGAGAAAGCCCGGGCTCTCTTCTCAGTTTCCTTCTGCGGCGGCGACCTCTCTCCGACGACGGAAGAGATAAACCCTAGCTAGAGTTTGACGACGGAGGGTGGAGGCGTGGTTACTGGTGGCGACATCGAATCTCAACGCCGCCGCTTCATCCTCCGCTTTCACTTGACTTCCTCGTAAGCATCTGCTTCTCTGCTTCCTCTCTACACATCTCCTTCTTCGGATGATTTGTTGGGAATTTCAGCTCTGTGTCTCTTGTTGCTCTGTTCTTTGCAGGTGAGGTGCCGCAATGGCTGCGAAGGGCGTTCCGACCAGCTTGGAGAAGGAGCAGGCATGTTCATTCACCTTGATTCCCTTTTTCAGCATTTGCTTTTGGATTTGTTGCTCGTGCTGAGATTTGTGCGCGCCTTCCATTGGACAGATGTTTGGGATGGCGGAGAAGGAGATGGAGTACAGGGTTGATCTTTTCAATAGGTGCGTGATATGTTCTTTCTTGCCTGCGATCACCAGTGTTGCAAGTAGACCTGTGTTAGTTGTTTAGGCTGTTGCAAAATTAGTGATCATCATGACCTGAAAAACAAAGAACTTGCTTGCTCTTGAATTATAGTGTCATCTAGAGCCCTTTGCGTCACAAACTGATACCTCTAGAGCAATATTGTAGCATTGTACAAAATTTTGAGCCTGATGATGCTTGATGCTTTGGTTATGCTTGTGTTACAATGTAGTTTCACTTAAGACATGCCAAATGTATTGCGAGTGCTCTGCCTTATTCCTTGGCACCAAGTTTCATCAATAGGTGTCCATGAACAAGTGCGCATAGAATAATCAAAAGAGATATGATACGTTGTATCAGGATGTTGTTAGCGCTCAGCAAGTCAGCATAGATGTGCTTCTCACTATTATTGATCCATATTTGGTTGTCTGATTCCAAACTCACTGAATTAGTTGAAAGATTGCGCTTTTTTTCTACCAAGTTGTATCTGCCTTGCACGGTTAAGCTTGCATTCTTTGTAGACACTCAAATATTATTAAGGTAACTAGAATTTTCCTGCTCTTCTGAAATGTGTGCCATGTCTAATACATATTAATCATCACTGTCTTATATCACTCCACTCGATCCAGTTTCTTCACAGGAGGAATAACTTATGTTTCCATTTGATATATGATTGTTCTCATACAGTGTAATTTGCTTTGTACAGGCTTACGCAGACTTGTTTTAACAAGTGCATTGAGAAAAGGTACGGAGATTCTTATGTTCTAAAAGACTATAAATCTTCAAGTCATTTTTATGGTCTCATCAGCACGTTCTAATTTTTTGTTTGAATAGATAGCGCCCTCACCTAATGTATTGTATTTGTGCATTATTCTCTTTAGTTAAGAATATTATAAAATTTGGCTACAATGGAAAGGATAGTGAGTTCGAATGCATTATTATGTATCAAGCTTGGAACTTGCGACGCATTGTTACTGACGAGCAAGAAGAATTTATCCTCTACGTTTAATCGTGCCCTTTATTGTGGATGGTGTTCATCAGGTATAAAGAATCCGAGCTCAATATGGGCGAGAACAGTTGCATCGATCGATGTGTCTCAAAGTATTGGCAGGCAAGGACTGTTGATACTTTTTTTCCCTCTTTGCTGATTTGACTTTTATATATGCTCATCTCATTGGCTTAAAATGTTTTATAGCTAGACTAGTCTATGTTGTATGATACTATGTTATACCATGACTGTGTGCACCCTTTATACTTTAAAAATGTCCTTGATGGTGTCTGCTTGCTCCATGTTTTAAATGGTAAACGTGATGAGTAGCCCTCACTCTAAATCGGTTAAAAAAAAATACATGTAACTTCAAATATCTTGCATCTAAGGATGTACAAGCAATGCACAATAGTTTTCTGACTGATCTTTTTCCCATGTCCATGTGCTGGCTATTGTTTTATGTTCGATTTTGGATACTTGCTAATTTGTTCCTACTTCATTGCTATCATTTTGTGTCTCACCATTTAACATTTGATTCTGGACCATAATTTCAGGTGACAAATTTAGTTGGCCAAATGCTTGGGAATCAACCTCAAATGTGAGCTGACAAGCACTAGTTGCATTTTGTAGCAGAATCTTGTGGCTCTGTTTCTTCAATTTGATTTGTTTTAGAATGTTGCACTAAGTACAGCGCCAGCCACTTAAATCATGGACCGCTCCAAAGGACATCCCTGTATCTTGCCCTTTACAGTGATGTACCTTCTCTATGAATCATGAACAGGAAACATGCCTGTAATAATTTGATGCAGCTTGAGAGAATGATTTTGTTGTGAAAGCTGTTCTTGTTTCGTAGTTGACCGCATGATGTTTTTTAATGACATAATTTCTGAGCTGTTCACAACTTTTGCTTGAGTATGGCAGAAGGTCATTTGTATTGAACCCGGTGGTCGGTGATCTCGCTGATCTATGACATTATTTTAGTGTATGTAGTACTTAACAATCCGAGGGTAATCAGAGTGAACGTTTTGTCACAAACGTATTCTCATTCAGTACTGTATGCTAGGGCCCTTACTGAACGGGTGTCATAGGTTTCAAAAAAAAAATGCGTTCATACCGAACCCAAAAGATGATTTTGATCAATTATTTATTGTAAAATAATGAAATTGTGTTTGATATTTGAATAAGTATAGTTTTACCAAGTTTTTGCGATGAATGTACATTTGTCATTCACATTTAACATATTTGAAGTTCAAAATATTTTTTTGTCGATTGTACTCGCAACACCTCATTTTCATTTGCTTAAGAAAATTAATCCGGTATAAGGAATGGGATGGTGAATGTGTCATCTAATCTTAATGATATGAGCTACTCTGTTTAGCCAATAGCCATGGATTTTATATATAATAACTCATCTTATTTGTGTTAAATTATGTAAGCTCGATTATATATTCCAGAGGGTAATAAGTTGGTGCGTTGTTTGTAGGTTGGCAAACAACCCACCCAGCTTATTACCCTTGGAATATAACCCATGATGAACAACTCATTCTAACAATTTTTTTTTTTTTTTTTTTTTTTTTTTTTTTTTTTTTTTTTGCGAAAGCATTCTAACAAGATTTGGTTAAATACAAGGTTGATTTATTTAACTCTAAGCATATATGCAAGTGCACCTTGCGCTAGAAATGTCCTTTAGGATTAACCATAGTGACTTTGATGATGACTATTGAATAACTTTTAACTATCATGCACAGAATTTAAGACCCAAGGTATGACTGATTACTCAAATAACTGAAGTTAATAAGCCTGAACATTTTGAAAGTTTGTATGTACATGAATTTGTTGAACCAAAATGAAAAATTGTCACTTTACAATCTCACATCAACAGAATGCTATTGCAGTACTAGTTGCCCATTTCTGTATGCATGAATATATTGGAGGTGTAATAACAGCCAGCCTAGGAGTTTTGACTTGTAAAACCACTGGAAATACCGATACAAGTTAGGGAATACCAAAAACAGCCCTACGGGTGGCAAGCGTTGGAGGCACCCAAAATGCAGGCGATCTAGGTACAAGACATTCAGGTCTATACAGTTCTAGCTCTACTATTTCTTTCAGCTTCCAAAGAGGTGGCTTTCCTTAGCGATTCATGACTTTCAGCTTCCCTTCCCAGACCAAGAAGTGCCATTGCTTGCAAATAATGTCCAATTGGCCACCCAGGTGCGATGTCCTCAGCCTTCTTTGCATCCTCAAGGGCTTCCTGCAGCTTGCCGGCCACCATGTACGCAAAGCATCGCCGTGCCAACATAGTTGGAGACACCAGTGCACCTGTGTCGAGAAACTGCCAAATATTCAACACCATAGATTAGTGACCTGAGGGTAGTAAAAAAACCATATCAACCAAAGATAAAACCAGAAAAATACTGTGTCACGACTGTAGTTTAGAATGCAGACACTGCGATATATCCACCGTTTAGAGTTTTGAAGTTTAGGCCATTATTAGTGGAATTGGAAATGAACCCAGCACAAATTCAACCTACCCACATAACATAGCAGTCTGTATCCTCAGAACACAAAGAAAAAACTATCTTGGAAAATGGCATTTTGGTCTCCAGCTCAACACAAGAAAAAAAGGCCTTGGTTCAAACAAGACACGGAAATTTAGCAAATATGTAAATTCAACTCATGACATGTCTCTTAAGGACTGCTTCACGTCTCTCACATTTATGCCAAAAATGGCAACTGTCTCCTAAACATAAGTGCAACAGTGCTAATAGATATGGCATCACCATTTAGTCACAAAGCCACCTGACTCAAACCTCAATACAGTTCACTGTATCACATTTACTAACTGACATGTAGACCCATTAGAGAAGCAAAATCAGGACATTACTTCTTTACATGCCTAGTTGAATAAAAAGGAAACTAAAAGTGACAGAAAACAACGAAGCAGCGAAGATTTCAATTTGAAATTGGAACAAAGAGATACTCTTGAGTTATATTGTGTATCACATGACAAATATAAAACATACCCTTGAGTAACACTCGAGTGCAGTCACAAAATCCTTGGACTCAAAGGCACTGTCTGCATTCCTCTTAACAACGAAACTCTCCGACAGTTGACCAGTCCATGACTGGAGAGATATCTGCAATTTCCAACATCAAATGGATATGTAAGACATATAACACCACCAACACCACCATCAAGATTTCAGAAAAATGGCATTCTTGGGCTGAGGTAGAAAATGGAAATGAGGCGAGCAATTTTGCTTCTATTTTAGATTGGCTTATAAGTTATCTGTCTTGACAAGATAGAGCCAAAGTTCTCATATATTTCTAGTGCTAGAACATTTATATATGAGCATGATTAATTAGCTGAAATGCACGTAAGCTCAAACGTATGTCACATGCAGAACACGTGAGCGAATGAATGGTGCACTCACATCAGAGATCATTAAGATTTCACTAATTCAATAAGCAAAACAGAGAAAAATTATGTCTAATTATTTGATGATCGATGGCAAATAGCATCACGTATCTGTTATCCCATCAAAGCAGTATAAAACAAGGTAAGATAACATCCTTATCAACCATATTCATCAAACAGAACAATGGAAATAACAAAGGAAGCGGTGTATAGCATAACTTGACCATGCAGGACCATCAATGGAGTGTCGCAATATATCAAAAAACATGGCCTAGGAATCAAACTTTATTTCCCTATTATATCCAATACTAACTGGGCTCCTAATATCTTCTTGCATAATCGGAATGATACTAGCTGAAAGCATCAAAGTACAACAGTAATGAGTATCCTAGGATAAAGGTTTACTAGAAAAAGGGTATCTTACCTCAGAACTCGCCATGTCATCCTCATTATATCCGTCATCCTGCAGTATCTCATGTACCATATTCAGGTCCGCTTGGGCAAAAGCTTTCCCAATAGCGGATAAGACAAGCTGATCAGACACTTCCCTGTCATGCTGGATGCCTAGCAAAGTGCGCGAAGGAGTCTGCACAAAAATTCAGTAAGAATCATAAAGCAATGAAAGCTATGTACATAATGAAATAAGTCAACCTTTAGACAACGTCAAAAGATAAATGAATCGCACATATTGGTGTTTTGAACATATATAAACCAAGATAGCAAAAGATATCAGATGTGCCAGTAGGAATTTGAAGAGTCAAAAAGAAAAAAAAATAATAATAGGGAACAGTTGCAAAATCACTAGCCAATGTTATATGCAACTCAAGGTATTGCCATCAGATTGTGAAAAATAGCAGCGAGAAAGAAACTTACGGAAGCATCTTTCTGAAGACTTGCAAGACCAGACACTACTGCTTTCAAATTCGGCCGATCTCGTGCTTCATATTGCAAGCAACGGGATGCTAATCGCATCAAATCAGTTCCATCAGAGTTGGAGACATGACCTTCCAAGCAAGAATCCATCAGCACCAGGAAATTCTTCCCTTTTACAAGGTCAAGTGCCTGAAGAAAAGAAAATCAGAAGTCATGCTTTCTTTGGATAAAATCAACTAATGGCAAAAGCCATATACATAAACAACCCAAAGGACACAGGCAAACTCCATTATATGGTTGATTATTAGCATGAGAAAACAGTAAGCAGAACAACTTACATGGCTTGGTGGAATGTGTTTTCCACTTAGGAGATCAAGCAAAATAGTACCAAAACTGTAGACCACACTCTCTGGACTTACTCTGCCTGCAGAGCATATAGCAGTTAAGAAACTTAGTTAGTGAAGCCCAGTAAACATTTTGATAACAAGATTTACACTGTAAAATATACATAAAAAGGTTGTAGCAGCAAGTGACATGTAAAAAGTTTATGTGTGTAACATGTAGAGGGTGTGTGTGTGTGTGTAACATTTGCAACATTTACCCACTGCTGCAAGTAACACAGGAGTGTGTGGGAGGTCAGGGGGCACACTTGCCTGTCTTAAGGTACTCTGGAGGTGTGAATGCTAAGTTTGTACTGTAACTCTTTCCATCCCGGCTGTTCTTCATCAGACCAAAACACGATAGTCTAGGGTTACCATCCTACAATTCACAGTCCAAAAACAGAAGAATTAGTGCTTTTGTGTGCAAGGCCTGAGACGTGATTAAGGCGAACATGTAGGGACTCACCACATCAAAGACAACCCTATATGCGTGCAGATCATGATAAAGCGCTCTCCCTTTGCTACTGCAGTATTCCAACGCCTGTGCCACATAAAGTGCAGCCCTCATCCTCATTGCCCAATTCAATGGGTTATTCTCCCCTGCCATGCATAACCACAAATTACAGAAAATTGACATACTCCGCGCAAGCATGATCCGTGATTAGAATGTAAATGCTTCACAGATTAGAATTCATTATAAGTGGCAGACACACATCCCTGAACTGGGGTCCCAATTTTACCACCTTGATGCTACATTCGTACAATTAGTCTACAACCACATCAAAAATAACTATAGCAGAGCCTCAAACGTACTAATTGCAGTTATTCTAAGAGCAGAGCAAGCAAGCAAAATTAACCAAACATGCAGTGGAAGAGATGCTTTCCCAATCACCACTCTGATGCTACATTCGTATTGCTAATCTACTACCAAATCAGGAACAACTTCATAAGCACAAATGTACTAATTGCAGGTACTGCGGTGTAAGAGAATAGCAAGTAAGAGAAAAATGAACATACAGTGGAAGAGATGCTTAGCCAAGGTCTCGTGCGGCATGAACTCGGCAACGAGCAGACGCTCGCCACTCTCGCAACAGCATCCGATCAGGTTGGCCAGTCGACCACTCCTCAGCTGCCCAACAGCCCTCGCCTCCTCCTGCATCCACAAGCACACAGTCATTCCGTCAGACGCCAGAAATGCTACAGACATACAAGAATGATCCATGACAGGAAGCAAGCCACACGGACCAAGAACTGGCGGGAGTCCGGCCAAGCAGAGCGGCCGAAGCGCTTGATGGCGACGGTGCGGCCGGAACTGAAGAGCGTGCCGCGGTAGACCACGTTGGGCGCCTTTTCGCCGTGCTCTGACACGATGCGGTCGGGGGCGAAGCCGTCAGTCGCCGCCCGGAGCTCGTCGAGGCTGTACTCGGCGAACACCGGCACGCCAGTGCCGTCATCCTCGGCGGCGCCATTCTCTGCACAGGAAACCAACACCAGCGTCGGATCAGGACCAAGAAAACGACAGCAGACACATCAGCACCACTCAGAATCAAGAGCAAACACTTGTGATTAGAAACACATTGCCCTCCATCACGAGATTATCCGAAGAAACACAACTAAAACGCAAGCAAGCCCAGAATCCTGCAACCGAATTTATTGAGACGCGGACAGAAACAGGAAGGAAATGCGCCAAATCAGCGAGCGAAGCAAGATTCGGATCGCTCTCGCGCGCCCAAACAAAACAACAGAATGGATCGGGCCCACACGCAACGAATTCCATCGAGATCGACGGCGCCACCTCGGCGAACCAAACCACGCACGCAAGCGGAAACGAACAACCAAAACCCCGGAAAAAACGCAACAAAAACAAACGCTGCCGACCCAAATGCCGGACCAACTACGCCCCCACCCAAGAAACACAGCAGAAGCAGCAAGCGGAAGAAACCATCAAACCCAGACTGAAATCACCACAGAACAGGGGTGGCAATGCGCGGTAGGTGGGTACCAAGCATCGGCGATTTGAAGTGCGGCGGCCACCAGCAGACGGAGAGCTTGGAGCAGCGAGCACCCATGTCGGCGTTCACCTAGATCTCGCGCGGCTCCACGCAGCGAGCGGCGGTTCCGTCCGCTCCACCACCACCACCACCTCTCGCTCGCCTGCTACTGGTAGGACTCGAATAGAGTAAGACTAAAATACTAGCGAGGTGCGAGAAGAGGAGAGAGGAGAGAGAGAGGAGGAGGGGAGGAACTGGGAGGAAGAAAGGACCGGGTGGGGTGTTCGGGTTGTGGATCCAAGGAAGGTGGTGGGCTTTTCCCTGCTTTTAGCCCCCTGCTGCCTGCAGCCTGTTTGTTCCTCTCAACCCCCTTTGTGGCTTTCTATACTCGCGAATTCTTATCCCTTTTCACGGGAAAACAGGAGGATTTGCTCGTCTTTTTAAAACGCCCGTTGCTACAACATTGCTGAATGAAAGTTCATTTTCTTTCAGGGATTATTTTGAGTTTTTTAAAAAAGTAAACACCATGATTTACATACATGCATTAGTTTCGAATAAGAGAAAATGAGGCGCGAAAAAGAGGTTAATTTTGTGAGATAGATCACGCACACATAGTACATTTGGTTATTGTTGGCAACTATTATGCTCTGCCGAATCTAATGAGCATTTGTTAGTTGCTCACACGATTGCCACGCGTACGTTTGTCGAACACGTTCAGAGCATTGATGGATGCTTACTTACGTTACCAAATCAAAAACAGTTACTAGAAGCGTTTACGTTAACCGAGTTATTGTTTTCTTAAAAGATATCACATCGTCCACGTGTGAGTAATAATGTCAGAACCTTCTCGTATAAATGTTATGATCGGAATTTTATAGAGTTACGGTTATACATGATTGTAGTCATATGCACTTTTTCATAAGCAATTGATACAGTTTCTACAAACCATCATTAGCGAAGCAAAAACAAAATCTACTTGACAACTTTCTTATGAAAACAATTACTTCAAGGTAAATGTGTTGTCACGTGTTGCGGTTGTGAGCAAAGCGACACTCAAAATTATGTAGACCAAATATTATTAGATAGTATAACTATTGTTTTTCTAAATAATCCAAACAAGATTTTAAGGGTTTTTTGCGCTATTAGACTATAGCAGGAAAAAGATGTGTGGTCAGGTTCAATTAATCTTTCATTAATTATTGACTTGTATAATATAGCTCTGATTCCAGAAGAGGAGGCATTTTGTTTGGCACATATTAGTTCTTTCTTGTGATTATTTGTAAAACAGCTCATATACAGTCATAGCAACTTTATCTAGTAATGATAATGCCAAATATATGGGGTTTATTTTTCGTAGTCGTTGAATACAACCTAACCCTTGATATGCCATTGTTAGTGAATAGTTATTGTAATGATCGGTATGAACCCACCAATGACAAATTTACTAGGTACACACTGAAAAAACTTAGCACGTCCTTGCAAAATAAAACTCCTATTCAAAAGGAAAGCCACTTGTTTTGGTACTTATTAATTAATTCCTTTTCTTAATTCATTCCTAGAATATATGACCTGGAACAGACAGCCGTTGTTTTAGTTGCCAATGATAGCTCAGATGCATGAGTAGCAGAGTAGGCACTATAGCTTATGTTCACGCTAATGATAACTCGAATCGAAAAGGAATTGTGTTTGGTCTTGTGTTTGTTACATCCTTTTCCGTTCGAGCTCTTAATGGAAGAATTAATTTTAGTTGATATGAGTGACAACGCACATTATATGGTGGGAACGACAGCGTAAAGAAATAAAGTGGCCTGTGAAGAAGGTGACGATTTTACAGTATGGCACAACTCAAAAAATTTCAGTGAACAAATAGACACGGTTCTGTTGAAAAAAGAAAGAAAGTGCGGGTCTTGTTGGAGAAATACAAATGGTCAGAACAGCTTGTGTTGTTAATTTATAGTTCGTCTTGACGACAAAAACATATTGGCACTGCACTAGTACACTAATCCTTGAATCTGGTGGATAAAACGAATTCAGCAAATGTGAACTTGTGTTGAGGGCACTGAGCCCGCGGCGCAGGCGCGTTGTCTGCGTATATAGTCGTTGGGCACATGCACGCAAGCGCTAGGAGCGAGGAAGTCGCTGTCAGATTGTGATACAAAGTCGTCGTTAATTAACGGATAAACACCACATGCACGCTGGTGGCGGTGGTGCCGCTAAGCAACGATCGCTTTGACCAGGACCAGCGGTAAAGACGACTGGTCAGCTTATGTTCACTCCTCATCATACTCCTAGTAGTACATACTCCCTCCGTTTTTAAATTGTTGTCGCCATTGACTTTTTTCGCTATGTTTGACCATTCGTCTTATTCAAAAAAATTTGAAAAATATCATATATTTTGTTATGATTTGTTTCATCTCCAATGTAATTTTGAACATAACGTATAATTTTGCATATTCGAACAAATATTTTGAATAAGACGAATGGTCAAACGTTAATAAAAAAATCAATGGCGACAACAATTTAAAAACGGAGGGAGTACTTAATTAGCAAAGGGTTATCGCCTTCGGCTACAAAGGTTGGTCAGGTTGGCTAGTTTAGTGGATAGACAGGCTTAAAGCCGGTAAAGTCGATGCGAAACCGGTGGAGTAAACAAATGGAGTGTGATATGCTAAAGTCCCCTCCAAGGGGAACCAATGCAGTTGCTCATTGCGCGAAAGGGACTCCACCCAGGGAAACAATGCATGAATTTGACAGAACTTGAGCAGCAATTGGCAGGAACTTTGGTTCACAAATCAGCTGTTATTTAGCATGGAGTACTAGGACGAAAATCATGCGATCACTGCGCGAATAACTGCTGACTTGCAGTACTGTACAGTGTACTGTAGGAATTAGGATTAACTAATTAACAGATGAAATAGTTCACGACTACTTTACTTCGCCTTTGCTGTTTTGAAACTCCGTAGATACTTTGAGCACTAAGAGACCCCAAATCTGTAGTACAGGAGTACATTATCAATTGCAAGAGGAGCTTTCGCTACCGTGTAGTATCAACTATCAACCCCGGAATCTTATGACGCGGCGCAGAATTAAGAATGCAATCACCGTTCCAAACGGGATTCCATACCACTCGTGAGTCGTGACTGGCCGACGTTATCCCGCTCGCAGTACCATGGCAGAGACAGATCGAAAAGGACCCGAGAGGAGACGAGCAGAGAGAGCAGCAACACGGGCAAGCAACCACCGGTCCATGTCCTGACTGACGTCCATACACATCACTCGCCAGCTCGTGCTGCAGACCAATGCACGGCCGCACGCACGGACCGCTCGCTGCACGGGCCCCTCGTGAGCCCGCAGTGAATCCTTGCCTCTCTCTCGCATCGCCTGAGACAGCGTCGCGTCGCTGCGGCTACGGACGGGCAGTACGGCGCCGCGGCGCATCCTCACCCGCGGGCGCGCTCGTGCGGCCAGCCATGGCCCGGTCCCTTTTCTCCTTCCCCGTGCCGTGCGCGCGCGGACGTACTACGTAGTACGGGCGCAAATCTTTTGCTGGCCCTGGCATCGCGGTCGATCGATCGCGCGCGCGACATGACCGGAGGCGTAAATGCCCGGCCGGTCCCGTACGACGCGACAACGCGCACGGGAGTGGAGTGGAGACTAGAGACAGTGGTGTGGCGCCGATTCATCAATTCGTCCCGCCCGCACGCACGGCACGGCACGAGGGACCGACCGGCCGGGTCACTTGTCCGTCGTGGCCTCGCTCGCCTTCAACGCCCCCTGCTTTCAATGGCGTGGCTCAGCTCGCGTTGGCAGTTGACACTGCGCATGCTCCTACTGTACTGTACTGTACCTAGGAGTAGCACTGCGACGTGTTGATGGCGGCCAGATAGGATCGTCGTAGGAGACTACGTAGCACTGCTCGAACGGCTGGACTCCTGTTGCCGCACTGTTGCCACCTCACATTCTGTCTCGGCCAATGTCTCGCTCCGTCGATGATGATCTTGTACAGTACAACCAGTGCGCTCACGAACAATCTGTACTCGTGTCACCCCGTACGAACACAAAGATATGCTATACGCAAATCGAGAACACGCACCCGCGACAGCTCTTGCAAAGGAAAAACCCTTCGGTCCGTCACGCACGTCCGGTCCTTTTCTCCGTGGTGTAATCCGTCGACTACCTAGAGTACCACCGACCCAAGAAGAGCTCAACCGTGCAGTCCCGCAGCCGCACCCACCCGACACGGCGTTGGTTGTTCGAGCGGTGCCATGAGGTTATCATCCTCACCAGCTGCGGGAGCCGTACGCCGCGCGATCTCTCGCTGACACGGACGAATCCGTCGGACAAGGTAGCCGTGGCAGGCTAGCGGTAGTACGTGCGCACAGTGCCATGGAATTCACTGCACTTCCGCGCGCGTCACGTCGTCGTCGCCGTCGTCGATGCAAAGGGTAGGGGCACAGCATAGCACGGCCGCGCAGGTAGGTGTGGGCGGGCGCGCGGGTCCGCGGCCGGCTGACGACGTCCGCTTGCCCACCCCGGCCCACGCGCATGCGCCCGATTGGGTGCGTCACTCCGTTGCGTGGCAGTCTGGCGCGACAGGTCAGGCGGCTCGGCGGATGCGATGTGATCGACGAATTGCCTCTCGGCGCACGCAACGGCCTCGGGAGTTGGAGGAAACCCCGGCGCCGCAGCGGCTGGCGTCGCTGGCTGGCCCCGGCTGCAGACGTTGCGGTGAACTGGTGTGAACAGTGGCGGGTGGTGAGGAGTCTGGGTACGAGTTGGCGTGTGCAATCATGGCCGTGGGAAAGCCGGGCCGAAGCGCTGCGGAAACCCACTGGCATGTCGCTCTGTCCTGCTTCCCTGCCCTGGCCATGGCCAGGCCTGTATATTCCAAAGCAGGCAGGCACGCAATATTCTACTACTGCGGCACCTTGGTTCTACGAAATCTCATGATGTGGCGAGATATGTTCGTGATCTAGCTGGAGTAGTAGCTGTTTGAGTCAGATCACGGGGTCGCCTCTGCTGGAGCCGCTTTTTTTTCTTGGATTTTATTTTCCAATGAAAGTTCAATGCCCTTTATTCTTCTGTCCCGGCATTTAGAACAGGTCTGGAAGACGATATTTTTGTGTTGTACTCCATTTACAGAGTAACTCCATTTACAGAGTAGTGACACTAGTTTATTTACTCAATACGTATTCGGTGTCCAGTACCTCCAGGAAATGATCAACCTTTGCACGCCACAGCACCCAAACCATGGCACAGCACGCACCAAAACACAACCTGGCTTTGATGCAGAGCTCGGAAGAAAGATGGAAGCTGCTTTTCATGTCGTTTATGTTATGCTCGATCCAAGGGAAGGGACAGAGGAAAAGGGAGATCTCTGTATCGGACGACCGTGTTGGATTCCTTCCAGAATTTTTATATCCCGTTGCGAGCAGAAAGCCACTACAGGGCAGCGATGGAGCAAGGAGGCAAAAGGAAAGCGAGCAAAGGCGACTGAGGGAAAGAAAAAAGAAGGCCGGACGAGCGTGTCCCCGCGCCGTCGCGGCCGTGGGGAGCACGGCGGCAGCGCAACGTGCGCAGCCTCGTCCCCACGGCACACATGCTGTCCCGTCGTGTCGCCTCCACCACTTCTCGTCTCCACTTTCCGAGCTGTAATCTCGCATGTCCAGTCCAGCGTGGGCAGCCATGGCCGCAGTCACAAGCTGCGACAATGGGCCCCTGTAGCATGGGCCACAACTCATGGGCCTGATGGGTACGAACTCGTCAGAGGCATTTTCGCTGCACAGCTTACGGCCCAGCATGCACCCAGCCAATGATGGCCCAACATGCGAGATACAGCCCAGCCAGAGCCCCGAGACAAATAATCCTGATCTGATTCCGTTGCTTAAGCAAGGTGATCTCGTGCTGTGACCGCTGTCTGTCCCCGATCCCTTCGTAGGCGGTGGCAAATCGCCGCATCCTTGTAAGGGGCTGTTTGGGAGAGCTTCTCCAGCAGATTCTGCTTCTGTTTCTAGCCTGCAAATGCCAAACACTCTGCTTTCAAAACAGCTTTTGCCCAAAACAATGCGAGAATCCGTTTCAACTTTGAACATAGAAGCTGAATCCAAGAATTGAAGCTTCTTCCGGATTCTGCATGAGAGACGGGTCCCACGACAAGTGCGCTTGCCTCCCGGACTCCCCTGCCTCCCGGACTCGCATCTTTACCATCTCTCTCAGGCGGGCCCTACTAAAATTTGAAACAACACACTTGTTTAAAAAATCCATAGATTACAAATAGAATTTCCGAATTACAAACTAATTACACCGTTGAAATCGTTGTGATGATATTTTCGAAACTAGACCCCACTTGACTATATTTTCAAACTTTTTTTATCTTATTAGTAGTAATATGTGTAATATTTAACTTATTATTTGTAATTATTTTTACTTTAATATGATACACAATATGTGGATGAATTAGAGCTTCAACTTAAGAAGTATTGTAATCATTTGATATGCATAATCTATTTTAGAAAAAAATCAAGAGAATCTGGAGAAGCTGTTTTGACAGAGAATCCAGAAGAAGCCAGAGAATCTGTTTTACATCAGAATCCAATACAGAATCTGTTTTTTACAGAATCCAAAGCCCTGCCAAACAGCCCCTAAGCCCTAATCCCGAAATCGACGACCGTCTCCAATGGCGACGAGGTCCCATCGACGTCCCAGTGTAGCTTCCTTCTGCCCACCGACGATTGCTGAACCTGCCGACGCCGACGCATCTCTTCAACGCCCGTGGGTCCTCGTGGACAAGAAGGCGTACGTCGCCAACCGCGAGAACGCGACCACCGCTAGGGCCCCCTCGAGCGGCGGCCACAAAGTCCAGGTGTCCACTGCTTCTGCCTCGCAGACCCGCCGGCCCTCTCCTACCTGTGCGTCCACTGCCTTGGCCCCGAGGGTCACCGCAGGGACGGGGGCTTTTCCAGCGAGCCCGTCGTCGTCGCCGCGGAGGGCGCCTTCGTCCTCATCAGTGTCCGGTTCAACTTCGGGCCCAGGCCGTTCTGCTACGACTCAGGGACCCGCGAGTACTTCGTCTACCGGGCAGGGCCCGGTAAGCCATGGCTCGGCAGCCTCCCGCAGTTCATTGAGTCTGACATCAAGCCCAGCGCGTTTGGAATACTGCCCTGCGGCAGTGACGATGGCAAGAGGGGCTTCGTCGTGGCAACTCTCGTTCCCATGCTCAAACCCGGACACGTGCCCGTGCGTGGGAAGCCGTTGGAGCTCGTCCGCTTCGCGTCGGCCATGAGGAGATGGCACACCATGGCGCCCCGGCTGGATCCGTCCTGCGGAAACGACGAGAAGGTCTGGTCCCATGAGACCGGCAAGGTGATCGTGCTCGGAGGAGGTTTCCTGGGCTGGGTTGATCTCTGGCGGGGCATCCTTGTTTGCAACGTGCTTGATGAGTATCCTGAGGTGAGCTTCATCCCGCTGCCCAAACCGACGGTCCCCAAAGTGTGGAAAAGTTACCCAGGGTTGTTCCGGGACGTGACTAGCTGCAACAATTTGCTCAGCTTTGTCGAGATACAGCTCCCAAAGACACCATATGACGACCTCCCCGAATCGCCGTTGTTCTCGGATTCTGACTCGGATTCAGATTCAGAAGTGGACGCCACATGTTTGCCCCCCATTGGCTGGAGGGCTACCAAATGGGAAAGGGTGTTGTTTACCAGCGACAGCAGTTGGAAAATGGATTGCAGTGTTGGTTCTGCTGACACCTTGGTTGGTGACCCCGGATGCTTATCTCGGGTTGCCTGAGCTGCGGGATGCCAAGACAGGGAACCTGACCCTGGAGAATCTGAGAGTTGCAAGCCCGGTTCTCACCAAGCATGATGACGGTGTTGTTTACATGGTGCCTACACTGAAAAACACCAATGGCCAGGAGTCATGGGTGACTGCTTTTGACTTGAGAACGAATGCACTGAAAGCGCTGGCTCCATGGCCTGCCCGAAGGACGTTCTGTCTAGATGCCACCTCTTGTACTCCGTGCTCCTTCTCCAAGTACCTTGTTAGGGATGCAGAACCTTGTTAGGGTTGCAAAAGTGATTTTAGGAAAAGCAAAGCGCGGGCTGGGTAGGCGTAAGCGTTCTTGTGCCGTACTAGTTTAACGTGTCTTCTGTGCCAGCAACACTGCTGCTGAATCACAATCTGGTGCCACGTCGCTGCTTTGAAGATCCCTGGTCTAATCCAATTCACCAGCAGCAACTGTGTTTTGAGGCTGTGTTAGCCTTCCCTTCATGCATGTTCTGTTCCGAGGCTTCTTGCCTCGGAGTGCAAAATAATACTGTTCGTTTCTAGTACTGCACTGCTGTGTGTTTTCTGAATCGGTTGTGTAATTGGTTTGGTATGTCTAAATGTTGCATGAGAAGAACCGATAGGTTTATTGGTCAACAAGTATATCATGAGGTCCACCGCAAAAAAAAAAGAGTATATCATGAGGTAACTTGCATGTTGTTTGTAGCACGTTGTCGCTGTTCTTGGTTATATCATGCTTTGTTCTGCATGACGCCACCACCATCCCGCGCCCGTGCGTCGCCGTCTCGAACCCGTACGTCCGGCAGCTGCTGCGCGCCCTCGTGGACAAAGCCTGGCCAGACCACCTAGCTAGAGGAACAGCAGGCGGCGCGCAGCTGTCAGCGACGCCCCCACGCCGCAACAACCAGGTCCCGCGGGCTCATGTGTAGCGGGCCGATGTCGAGCGGCGAGGTCTCGCTTGATTTTCACCGCTGCCTCCTGTGGCTGGAGCGCGTCGAACGTGTCCAGTGCAGCTCCAGAGAATCAGGAGGGCTTCACGGCCGCCGCGGCGCCGGCAGGCAGCTCGCGTGCCTGGACGTGGCCGTCCTCGCGGAAGTGCATCAGGTCGCGCACTCGGTGCGGCGGCAGCTTGCGACCCTGCGATCATAAAAAGTTCTGCTACTCTGCATCATCCACATCAAACGCGCGCATACGTTGATACAAGAACCGAAACATACAGATTAATCTCGCACGCATGTCGAGTTAGCACGAAGAACATGTATAGTTGGACACTAGAACGTGCCCTTTTTGCATTAATCTGGATGCGAATGAGACTGGGCTGTTCCTTTGTTCTGGATGAGAGTATTAATCTTCAGAATCACTAATTGGAGGTAGGCTTGATATCATTGTCGTGAGTTACTACTGTCCCGCTCCATATGTACTCGCCCCACCATCACTAGCACCACAGTCACGTTTAACGCGATCCGTGTGCGGATCATCAGTCCAAGAATGCTACAGGCCATGAGCGAGACAGTACTCTGCTATAGCTGTGCACCGAGCTAGTGACCGGCGGCGACGCTTACGTGCCGTAATTTGCCTACCTCGAGACAAAGCTTGGAGTCGTCGTCGTCAGATGATTCGAGTTTTCTAGCTAGTGTAGTCTCCCTTCTAGCACCTCGAACCAGCCAATCGGTAGCGTCTGTTTTCATCCATCGTCGACCGGTCGACGAGCGTGTGGTACCGGTTGCCTTTGCATTCGCGCTACTGGGGAGGCCGATGTGTGCGGTTTCGCCGCGCCTCTGTTTGTCGCCGGCGACGAACCCAAAACTTGCCTGCGCACGGCGTTCACTGTTCGTACTTCGTTTGTTGTACTCCTATATAGGCCATCAAGTACGATGTGGAGGTTTTGAAGTTTGGCGTGTTCTGTTGGATCGGATCTAACGTCATCGCCATTAATCGCCAGTTCTAGTTGTGGATCTAACTGAATTCTGATTAGCTGATTCTGGCGTACCGGCATTTCTGTTTTACATGAAGCGGTAGCAGTAGTTCCAAGTAACTAGCAGTTCCAAGGGAATGTCAACCAGTTTATTGGTCGAGGCAGCTTTTCAGCAAATTTCAGACTTCAACTCCACCATTGCACACTTCAAACGCGTTTCAACTGAGTTTCATCATATCAAACATACCCAAGCTTCGCACAAACTGCGACAAAAAGGAAAAAAAAAAGAAAAGAAGGAAGAAGTTGACACGTTGATACTTTCACAGGGTCATGACGTGCGTGATCAGCTTATCAATGGCCTGGCACGATGACCCGGCCTCGCCGATGCACTCCGCCGCCGCCTTCTTCAGCTCGCCGGCCCTCTCCCTCATCTCGGCACCGTCCTTGTCCGTCATGAGCCGCAGGATGGCAGCCTTTACCTTGCTCCTGTCGAGCTCGCCGTCGACCTCGAACCCCACTCTCCACACGTGCTCCACGTACCTCGCGTTCCCCATCTGGTCGCCGAAGTACGGGCGACACAGCATCGGCACGCCGGCGCAGAGGCTCTCCGTCGTGGAGTTCCAGCCGTTGTGCGCCCAGAACCCGCCCACGGCGCGGTGGCGCAGCACCTCCTCCTGCGGCGCCCATGCCACCACCATCCCGCGCCCGCGCGTCACCGCCTCGAACCCCTCCGGCAGCAGGTGGTGCGCGCACCCGCGGACGAGGTCGTGCCGAACGACCCAGAGGAACGGTACGCCGCTGTCGGCGATGCCCCACGCCGTTTCCTCCAGGTCCCGCGCGCTCATGGAGGCCAGGCTGCCGAAGCTCACGTAGATGACGGAGTCCCGCGGCCGCGCGTCCAGCCACTCCAGGCAGCTCCGGTCCTCACGCAGCAGGCTGCTCTCGGCGGCAGGGGCGAACAGGTGGAGCGGGCCGATGTCGAACACTGGGATGTCAAGGTCGCGCCGGATGCGAGCGAGCTCCTGCCGTTCGAGGGCGTCGAACGTGTTGAGTATGAGGCCCGAGGAGGCCTTCACGGCGGCCACGGCGCGGGCCAGCGTCTGGCGCAGCAAGTCTTGGCCGTCCTTGCCAATCCACATCAAGTCGCGCACTCGGTACGGCGGCAGCTCGCTCACCGGCGCATCCCGCTGCGACTCTGCATCCACCAAACGCCCACACGTTAATAATCCATGGAACCATGGACACGAAAGAAACATGCAACAGTTGCTTCTGTGTTTAGTACTTGTCCCCTCAATATCTCTTTTAGAAGAGTCTTGATTGGTCAAAACTTAATCATGTGGCATAACTTAGTTGCTAGAATTGCACATGTTCACCTTGGTAATAATAAAGATGTGTTCAGTGGAATCTCGCACCAACAGGTCTTTTTATTGTGCAATCTATGTATAAGGCACTTTTAAACAATGGCAATGTAATGCATAATAGAAATATTTGGAAGATGAAAACGCCTCTCAAGATTAAGATTTTTATGTGGTACCTTCAGAAAGGTGTAGTTTTAACCAAGGATAATCTAGCTAGACGTAATTGGCATGGTAATAAGAAATGTTGTTTTTGCTCAAATGATGAAACTATTCAACACTTATTTATTGATTGCCACTATTCTAGATTTATTTGGAGACTAGTATTTTTCTGTTTTAATTTACAACAGCCTCATAGCATTTCACATATGTTTGGGGGTTGGCTAAATGGTATAGGTGTTAAACTCAAGAAACAACTACTTGTGGGTGTTGCAGCGTTATGCTGGGCTATCTAGCTAAGTAGAAATGATATTGTTTTTGACAAGATACCTATGAAAACTTATATGTAGGTACTATTCGGGAGACTCACTGGTTGCGGTTCTGGTCACAACTGCAAAAGAATAACGATGATATGGAGGTCATGAGAGATGCTTGCCGACGTTTGGAGGTGTTGGCTATCGAAGTTTACGTGCACTATGGATGGAGTTTTAGTAATAGATTATGTTATTAATAATTCTAGACATCCAAACTCATTGTTTTTTGATGTGTGCGTTTTATCACTTTGATTTGGGCAGACGGAAGAGCTGCTGATTGTAATGAGACGGCTGTAATATCCTAGTGAGGCTAAGACCGGAATGCTTTTATTTTCCATTATCTAAAAAAAATGGACACGATGGGATGCACCACCCACGCATAAGGAATCTAAAAGGACATGAACATGATGAGTGCATGACTTGAGACGGAGTACCACGTGCCTTGTACAGGGAGGTAGCCTTTCTCACAGAGCATCGGGTGGGCAGCGAAGCATATGAAGGAGGCAGCGCTTCCGGTGCGCAGCGCGAGCGTGGGCACGGACAGCCGCGTGGCCGCCTCGACAACCGGCAGCAGGTGCGCGTCGGCGACGAGGCACGCAACATCGTCCAGCGAGTACTCCTCCAGTACTGCCACGAGGCTGTCCCGGAACGGCGCCGCGCACGCGTTGCCGAGCGCGAGGATTTGCCGCACGACGTCCTCGATGGCAGTCGGCGCGGGGCCGGATGACACGCCGTCGGGGACGGGGACGAAGCGGTAGTCCGGGTGCCGCGCAGGGTCCGTCGCGTTGAAGTGGGTGTGGAAGACGGTGATGGCGAAGCCCCTGGCGTGGAGGATGCCGGCGAGCCGGAACATGGGGTTGATGTGGCCTTGGTACGGCAGCGGGAACAGGAGCACGTGCCGGCGACGACCGAGTTGTACGGCGGCGGCGGCGGTGGCGCCGTTGCTCTCTGCGGCCATGGTTGGCGCTGGTGGCGGCGTCATGGCTTTGCAGAGTGCAGCGCTAGGCAAAATTTCAGAGTCCAGGCGAAGTTTTTGTGTGATTCGCCTCTCGGCTGTCTGCTTGGCTCTAACTTCTAGTAATATGTAGGAACTGCCACTGGACCCTTGCTGCATGAAAATAGTAACAAAACATGGTTTTGGCGTCTCCGGTGCATTTGGTCAATTGATCCCAGTTGTGAACTTGTGATGCAGCCGCAGCCCCATCCACTGACGGTCATGTGCTGGTACCTTATCATGCGATTGTCGTTCGCCCCTTCCAACGAGCTGTGACGCTCTGAGCTGCATCCATATGAGGTTGATAATATTTTTGGTGGGAGGCGTGCAGATCGTGGCTAACAAAGATTCTGTTTATGTTGGAACTCGACGGTAGCAAACCAAGCAATGCAGTCGGAGTACGCGACGCAATCACCTCTTTTGTTTTGCTGAACGGCACATGCCCTCCAGAGTGCAGACCTCCATGGACCACTCATTGCCGGGCACCGCTCAATCGCTCATCTACGATCTCTTTCACTCCTCGGAAGCATGCGCGCGCCATGGACGCTGGTCTGACAGGCGACATTGTCTCGCCCATTCCGGTGGCGTCCGGCGGCATGGTTCTTGTCTCTGCCTGCATCCGGCGGCGTGGACGTCTAACTTTCTTTGTCACGTCGTTGCGGGTTCGATGACACTGAATGATCAGCATGCGGTCGAGGCTTTGCGTTCTGCTGATTCGTCGCGGCACCCGGACGACCGATCGCCGTCTCGCCGCTCGCGACACGATATAACAGGAGATGGAAATGGGAGACCGGCGATGACGCGTACGTGCCGTGTGTTAGCTCCTCTTTTCGCCACCTCAGTGTCAGTGGCGTCCGCTTCGGCTCCAAGCCATACCAATACATCGTGTCGACGGGCGATGGTTGTCGTCGACAATGGCGGAGCTAGAGCTCTTAGGAGGGTGGTGTAGCGTTGCTTGGGGCTGCTCGGAATTGTGTTTTTTTCTTTCATTGTGGGTGCATAATTAGATAATCAAAGGGATGCATAAAGGGTGGAAATTAGATGAACATCATTGGAATTTCCTTCTGCATGGGGTGGGCCGAAACGGACCTGTTTTCTTGGCCGTTGATATGATGATTTGATGCATATTTTGAGAGAGTTTGCACAAGAACATCGCCCGTAGAAAAATGATAGAACTATATTGAGGGAGGGGGCATATGCTCCCACGAAATATATATTTTAACTTGCAGTTGATGTAGTATATCAACGCAAATTTCTTTCCTATTGTCTGATGATAATGGCGACGACTACATCTTCTCATATTAACGCGGCGAGACTCCGTTAATATACTATGATGATTTGATATATATTTTGAGAAAATTTGCATTAAACGGGTTTGCATTTTTCACGAAACAATTCAGTTTTCGAGCAAATGTTGACAAGTTTGATGGGATCTGGGTAGTTATTTCTAGCACGATGATTTTCCAACCCATTTACGGGTTCGAGTGAACAGCTTGAAACTGAAACTTGACTGAAATATAAAAGTCGCTTCATAATGAATTCTTGCATTTCCAACAAAAAGTTGCACTCTACAGTATTTCCCAGTACAATTAAAAAAACAGCGTGTTCAGCTTGTTTGTACCAACCAAGTTTCAGTAGATTCAGAAATACATTAATTTGGAGATAACTTAAAATATGTGTGAAGGAAACTCAAAAAACATTCCAGGAAATTAGTATACATGGTTCATTCATAGAGTGATCCTGACTGGAAACAACTTAGTAGTTAGGCATGTTTTGACTCAGTCAAAATAATTTGACCATTTTATTTACAAATGAAAAGTTCGTCGTTCAATTTTCTGCATCTCATTGCCAAGATTCATGTACTGCGAGCTTCTTTTTAAAGAGAAACAAGATATGACCTTCTCTGGCTTAATTTCCTAAAAGAAGCATACCATGTCACACACGTACCTCATGTAAAAGAGTACTATTTCAATTTCAACGTACAAACTTTTGATTGGAGAGAGAGAGAGAGAGAGAGAGAGAGAGAGAGAGAGAGAGAGAGAGAGAGAGAGAGAGAGAGAGCACATTTACAATGAAAGTTTATGAGTTAAATCAGTGCAATCGATGTTGCCGCAGGGTGAGAGGTTTTACTAGAAAATATAAGGACACAACTACATTGAAGGAGGGGGCATATGCTCCCACGAAATATATCTTTAACTTGCACTTGACATAGTATATTAACGCAAATTTCTTTCCTATTGTCTGACGACAACGGCGACGACTACATCTCCTCAGATTAACGCAACGAGAATCCATTGACAACTATTGAACTTTGCAAGGCGGATTCTTTTGATGCTGTGTAAAGTCTCCAGCTCCAAAACATTGCTAATGTGGTACTCACGGAGGTGTTGAAAGGACACTGAATATGTGTGGAGCCCTTCGTCAACCACCATATCGTATGCAACAGAAAATTTAAACTTGATTAAACATGAATGAATTATGAAAGTTATTTCAAGGTTCATACTTGTCGTCACCCGATTGAACGGGGTGTTCGACAGATATTTGGATCGTGGGAGCATTGTGGGAATTAAGATCAATCTAAGAACACGCAGAGGGTTTATATTGGTTCAGACCTCCCGAAGGATAAAAACCCTATGTCCAATGTGGATCTTGTATAATGTGACAGTCTTCACGCCAGAGTTGCGAAAAGTGTCGATCCCTCCTCGTCGGGGGTGTACATGGGTATTTATAGACCGAATACCACCTATCAGAGTCTTACTCTGTTACAATTCACCTTCCACTTAATTAGTGAAGGGATCGGAACTTATCTCTAAGACTAAATCGTGCAACACAAGTCTTCGAAAAATTTCTTAAATAGCCTTAGGAATACTTGGGTACTAGGGCTACGACAATACTGAACACTCATATTTGGAAATAGTTGCGTGTTGATATTCCCAAGTGGATTTTAAACTTAAATAACAATAATAGAGTTTATTCTTTTTTGGTATATATCCACCAACTTTCAACCAATTCAAGCCATATAGGAATTGCAGCCATCTTTAAATATGTGTGGAAGTAAGAGCACACACAGAAAATTAGAATAAATATATGTTTCATGTATGAAAGAGGGATACTCATTCCTCGCAAAACAATAAATAAATAAAGGAGTGATACTCATTGAAAAAAAAGCTATGTTTTGGCCCGACTCAGTCAAAATAATATGGATTTTTGACAAATCAAAGGTTCACTGTTCAATGTTTAGGACCTCACATTGCTTAAAAAAAAACTAAAGGGTGTAACTCACTTTTTTTGTGTGTGGTGAGCATGACTAAATTAATCCAAATCACTTTGTTGTGTCAAAACTCCAAGATACGACGAGTATATAGTTGGAACATAAATCTATTATATATATAATTGACCACGAAATATGTCTGCTCTAAAATGATAGAAATTCTCACATTAATCGGAGAAAATAAGAAGAGAAAATTACTCACCACTGCTATTATGAAATATTAGACTAAAATACCCCTCTAGCTCTAATATTGCCTTAAACTCAAACTGGAAGTCAACCTCCCACGCAAGGTGACTGATGCGATCGTCAAACAGCTGGCCGCCAATTCTGGCCGCTGAGACCTCCGTTAAGTACATCACGTATGACCATGGCTGCAAGATCTCTGTCGTACATCCACGTATGGCCACGATACCTCCATTAAGAGAATGCCCATGCCTCATGAGCCCGGCATCTGTTCCATCTGCTGCTGCTACGTAGAGCCAAGAGGTGCATCAATCAGCAGTCTGAATGTATTCTTGCATTTTGCCGGTCACCAATTGAAGGCTCGGAATCAACAAGTTCATCGCTGTTGCAGTTTTGTAAGAGTAATTTTGTTGCCGAGAGCAACTCAACTCCGCATACCCTCACAAAGGGGCGAATACACAGCAACAAAGAGGTCTGCCTTTCGGCGGCGCGACGAGCTTGCAAGCTAGGGCGGCACTCATGGGTACACAAGGCGGCATGGACGAGTTTCTGCCTCATACAGCTCGGGCCCATGGATCGTAATCCTGCATCTGGGCAACCAGGTCTGCGTCATAGAGGTTCTCTTGACGTGGGAGTTCTGTACTGCTGCTGTCCATGGTGAAGTAGTTCTCCGTGTGACTTCAGCGATCATCAACGGATTTCAGTTAAGCAAGCAGCCACGTTCAAAGTATGATGTATGCATCATCGGGTCATGCATGCAGCTGTAGTATTTTTTTGGAAGAGGCAAGTTAATTTGCAGAGACATTTTCTTCTCTTGCAACAACTCAGCTTGGGGAAGTACTTAGGTAAGCTTGGGGAAGTACTTGAAGTTAAAAAATAAACATTATGATTGCTAGAAATAGTTGAAGAAATAATCTGGGAATATTGCTGTCAAACAACGCTGTTGAATCCTGTTGTGCTCAGCCCAGGTAACAATGGCAAATAAACAACGATAATTAGCTTTGTTTTCTCTATGTACTTCTTTTATGTTACTCCACGTTGATACCTATTTGAGGTTAGAATTAATATAAAAACACATAATTATGCTTCTCATTCACCATAGAGAAAATAGAACAAAGACATCACGTAGAGTTCCCAGAGTTGGCAACAATATTTTTAGTTTATAATTAATTAAGCAAGATATGTTGGCCAACTAACAAATTTGGATCTTATCACATATTACCTAGCCGCGCAAATGCGCGGGCCGCCCTACTAGTGACCAGGTATATAAACAGCGTGACACGATACTATTTTCACAGGGACATTATGTGCGTGACCAACTTGTCAATGGCCTGGCACGACGGCCCAGCCTTGCCGGTACACTCCACGGCCGCCTTCTTCAGCTCCCCAGCCCTCGCCCTCATCTCGGCGCCGTCCTTCTCCGTCATGAGCCGCCGAACGGCTGCCTCCACGCCGCCTCTAGTGAGCTCGCCGCCCAACTCGAAGCCCACCTTCCACTGGTGCTCCACGTACCTCGCGTTCCCCATCTGGTCCCCGAAGCAGGGGCGGCACAGCATCGGCACCCCACTCCCCACACGTGCTCCACGTACCTCGCGTTCCCCATCTGGTCGCCGAAATACGGGCGATACAGCATCGGCACGCCCGCGCAGATGCTCTCTGTCATCGAGTTCCAGCCGTTGTGCGTCCAGAACCCGCCCACGGCGCGGTGGCGCAGCACCTCCTCCTGCGGCGCCCACGCCACCACCATCCCGCGCCCGAGCGTCGCCGCCTCGAACCTCTCCGGCAGCCGGTGCGCGCACCCGTCGTCGACGACCAGGCCCGGCCGGACCACCCAAAGGAATGGCACGCCGCTGTCAGCGATGCCCCATGCCGTCTCCTCCAGGTCGCGCTGGCTCATGCAGGCCAGGCTGCCGAAGCTGACGTAGAGCACTGACTCCGGCGGATTGCTGTCCAGCCATTCCAGGCAGCTCCGGTCCTCGCGCAGCAGGCTGCTCTCGGCGGCAGGGGAGAACATGTGGAGCGGACCGATGTCGAACACTGGGATGTCAAGGTCCCGCCGGATGTCTGCCAGCTCCTGCCGTTCGAGCGCGTCGAACGTGTTGAGTATGAAGCCCGAGGAGGCCTTCACGGCGGCCACGGCGCGGGCCAGCATCTCGCACAGCACGGCGTGGCCGTCCTTGCCGATCCACATCACGTCCCGCACTCGGTACGGCGGCAGTTCGCTCACCGGCGCGTCACGCTGCGACTCTGCATCAGCCAACAAACGCACACAGATTAATTAATCCATGGAACATAGCCACGCATAACTCATGCTGTGATGCATGACGAAGCTAGAAGGACATGAACCTTGTACAGGGAGGTATCCTTTCTCGCATAGCATTGGGTAGGCGGCGAAGCATATGAAGGACGCGGCGCTGCCGGTGCGCAGCGCGAGCGTGGGCACGGACAGCCGCGTGGCGGCCTCGAACACCGGAAGAAGGTGCGCGTCCGCGATGAGGCACGCGACGGCGTCCATGGAGTACTCCTCCAGCACCGCGGCGAGGCGGTCCCGAAACGCGGCCGCGCACGACTTGCTGATCGCGACGATTCGCGCCACGACGCCCTCGATGGCGACCGGCGTGGGGCCGGACATGCCGTCGGGGACCGGCACGAAGCGGTAGTTTGGGTGCCGCGCCGGGTCCGGGGCGTTGAAGTGGGTGTGGAAGACGGTGATGGCGAAGCCGCGTTCGTGGAGGATGCCGGCGAGCCGGAACATGGGGTTGATGTGGCCTTGGTACGGGACTGGGAACAGGAGCACGTGCCGGCGGCGCCCGAGTTGTACAGCGGTGGCGCCGTTGCTCTCTGCGGCCATGGTTGGCGCTGGCGGCGGCGTCATGGTTTAGCAGAGTGCAGCAGCGCTCGCCAAATTTTCAGCTTCCAGGAGAAAGTTGTGTGATGATTCGTCTATTTGCTGTCTGCTCTAAATATGTACTAGGAACAGCTGGAGTAGGTCATGAAGCTAGAGTAGGTCATGTGTTTGGTGTCTCCGGTCGGTGCATTTCTTCAGTTGATCTCAGTTGTGATTGAGCCCTATCTACTGACGGTCATGTGCTGGTACCTTATCATGTTGATTGTCGTTCTCCCCTTCCAACGCGCTGTGTCGCTGGGAGCTGCATGCCTCCGAGGCTGTAACGATATATATTTTGATGGGAGGCGTGCAGGTCGCGGCAAACAAAGATTATGTGTACGTTGGAACTCGACAGTAATGCAGCCGGAGTACGCGACGCGATCACCTCTTTTGTTTTGCTGAACGGCACATGCCCTCTCCGATCCTCCATGGACCACTCATCGGCGGGCACCGCTCATCTACGACTACGATCTCTTTAACTCCTCGGAAGCATGCGCGCGCACTGGACGCTGGTGGTGACGGGTGACATTGGGGGTGTTATTTTCATAGGGTCTAAAATTTAGAGGGGTTAAAAAAAAGAATCTTATCATTTAAGAGTATTAAATAAAGTTTAATTACAAAACTAACTGCAGAACCCCTGGTCTAATTCGCGAGACGAATCTAATGAGGGTAAGCAATCCGTGGTTAGACGATAGTTACTGTAGCATTACTGTAGCATGACTATAGCAAAACAAAGCTTCCTTAGGCTCGTTAGATTCCTCTCGTAAAGATGTACCCATCTGTAAAAAGGTTTTATCATTAGACTTTATTTAGTACTAGATTCTCTTTACTTAGATGCCTCTAAAATTTAGCGCTAAGGCCCCCTTTAGAACGCAGGATTTTCACAGAAATTGTACAGAAATTTCACAGGAATCAATTGACTGTTTACAGAAAAAACACAGGAATAGAAAAAAATCCCGCATTTCAAAGGGGGCTTAAAAGAAACGAACAGGGCCATTGTCTCGCCCATTCCGGTGGCTCTACGCGGCTGCCCCTGACTCCGCGCCGATGGATGGTGTTTCTAGTCTCTGCCTGCATCCGGCGGCGTGGACGTCTGATTTGCTTTGTCTGGCCGTTTGCGGATTCGATGACACAGAGAGATCACCATGCGATAGAGAGGCTTTGCGTTCTCCTGATTCGTCGCTGCACCCGGACCACCGATCGCCGCTTGCGACACGAGATGGCAAATGGAAGGTAAGAGACTGGCAACGACGCGTACGTGCCGTGTTTTAACTCCTCTTCTCGCCACCTCAGTGTCAATGGCGTCCTTTTCGGTTCCAAACAATACAGCATGTCGACGACGATCAGTGGCGGACGCAGACTGAAAACTTAGGGGGACTGAGCTTCCATGTTTTCTTCTTCCTCCCTCCTTCTCCCTCTATTATTCTTCTTTTTCTCTTGCAACTCCAAGGCTCTAACCCTTTTTTTACCAAGAAAAAGTTGGGGGGAGGGCTTGGAGGGACTCACTGATCTGCCGATTATGTGTATTGCCGTTAATAATAGTATGATGGTTACATTTAGATTTTTTGAGGGAGTTTGCACACGAATATTTAATTAGCAAGCTCATTTCATATTAAAAATAAACCGTAACGTGATGATTTTCAACCCATTTACGGGTTCGAATGAGCAGCTGAGCTCTCATGTTTCTAAAAGGATTAGCGTAGTCTTTCCTAGTACGGTTCAAACATAAATAACAATAACAAAGTTTTGTATAAACCAAGTTTCAGCATACTCGGAAATACACGATTTAGAGATACCTTAGAATATTAGTCAGAATATATCAATGGTTCATTCATGAAGGAGTTATCCTGACTAAAAATAACTTAGTTAGCCATGTTTTGGTTGACTCGATCGAAATAATGTTGTTAGACAAAGGTTTATTACCTTGATTCTTGTGCTTCATATACAATATCATGTAGATATACATCATATAAGATGTCAACATGACCACATGCATCATGCATGCTACACGAATTATTTGGAATAGTTTGTGGATCATATATAGTTTCAGCCGACCTGTTGTCTTCGAAACACATGGTTTAAATAAAGAGAGCGTCAACAATTAAAGCCGTCGCAGGGCGAGAGGTTTTACTTATATAAAATAAGAATGAAGTTAATAATTGGGAGGCGGGAGGCGGTGGGGGCATATGCACTCACGAAACAAAGTACTGGCAAAATGTTTCTTGTTATTATCTCACAGCGAAGACATTTCCTCAGTGTCGGTGTTAAGAAACCGGCCGACAGTTAAATTTGTAACTACGGCGCCTGACAATCTTCCGTGATGGCGAGGGTTTTGCGAGAGAGGCGAGATGTATACTGGTTCAGGCAATCGATGCCCTACGTCCAGTTCGTGGGTGGTTCGTGTTTCGACTTGCAGAGGGGAGCTACAAGTGTTGACGAGGGAGGAGAAAGACTCCAAGCCTCTTCGTGTGTATCTCTCGATGGATTCGTGTGTTGTCTATCTATCCGGGGATCCGATCTCCCCCCTCCCATGCCCCCAGCTCTCCCTTTATAGTCAAGGAGTGAGCCGGTTTACAAATGGGAACGGGGCTTTCGAGTTGTGGGCTAGCGCGGCTACACGCCGCACTAGTCTGAACCCTAGCTGCCACTGTGGCCCTAGTCAGGCGGCGTCCTGTCAGCCCGGTCGCCGGGCAGGTGGTCGAGATGTCAACCCAGACTGTCGCGGCCGTCTTGTCGCCGGTCCGGTCTTCGTCCCTGTTCAGGGTGATGATGATGTCGTAGCCATCCCGCTGCTGTACTCGAGGTGTCAGGCGGCGCCGCGAGATGGGACGGGTGCCACTGTGCGGGTCACATCGCGTGCCTGCAAGTATATGAGTTGCTGGGTAGAGTTAAGGCTCCCCAGCTACTCGTCGTAAATGCCTGTCCTCCTTGTCAGAGGAAAATCTTCTCGACGAAGTCTCCCAACTCGGGGTCGGGCGAAGCGCGGCTTGTGGGCCCGCCCGACTGGGAGTCGGGCGAGGCGGAGTTCGGGGCCCCACCCGACTTGGGGTCGGGCGGGGCGGAAGTCGTGGGCCCGCCCGATTGGAGGTCGGTCGAGGCGGAGTTCGTGGACCCCACCCGACTCGGGGTCGGGCGGGGCGGAAGTCGTGGACCCCACCCGACTCGGGGTCGGGCGGGGCGGAAGTCGTGGGCCCGCCCGACTGGGGGTCGGGCGAGGCGGAACTTGTATGTGCCCTCGGGGTCGGCCGTGGGCCCCTCGAGCGCTCTGTTGTTATGCACCTGTTCCTGTGGGCCCTACACAATTAAGCTGAGACGGTTAGCGGGATTAAGTATCCTAGATCAGGATACCCTGATTTGGGTATCCGTCAGTAGCCCCCGAGCCTGGGCGGCGGCCGGGGGTCGTGGTCGCCGTCGAGGCTTGTCGTTGTCTCTCCGAGGGTACTTTCGTACTACTCCTACCGGTGGGTGCGCGCGAGCGCACCCGCCGGGTGTAGCCCCCGAGCCTCGGTACAAGTGGTTTACTTGTGCCGAGGGTGACAAAAAAGGTTTTCCCGAGACCACGTAGTAGGTCATTGTTTGCGAATGCGAGCCCCCGAGTCCTCGCTCGATGCGCGAATCCGTCCGAGGGTCTTTTCGTCTTTTTGTTTCGTCCGTACCCGCGCGTCTTTACGATAAGACGGGGCACGCGTGAGCCGGCCACGTCATTCCTCGGTGGTTCGATGCGTGGTGCTCGTTTAAGCTGCAAACGGGTGTGTCCGAGTGAAGGCCTCGGCTTGCCCTTCGCGGGGATCCGATTGAGACTAGCTGGAGTCAGCCTCATTAAAATCCGAGTTCCTGCCTTTTTCGATCGCCGACTCCTTTCGCTCGGAGTCAGTGGGCTCGATGCCCTCCCTCGATGGGTGATCAAGGTCGAGGTTTTTTAGACTCGGACTCGGACGCTACCGTCAGAGGCCCATTGTACTACGGTGTACGGGTTGCGGTCGCTGGGGACCCCTCTTTGGTGGCCCCTCGCTTAGTTTTGCCCTAGAGCGGCCGTTCGAACCCTTTCGCGGGGCCGGCCTTCGAACTCCTGGGCCGGAAACTGGGCCGTCGGGGCGTTTTCAGCCCCTAGCCTTTATTACCTGTGGGCCCGGCCGGGATTCCAAGCCCGCCTGGGCCGTCATCGTGCGTCGTGGAGACGCGACGGTTCGCCTTCCGCGCGGATCGAGGCCACGATCTGTCTTCGTGCGGTAGTGGAGCGGGCCATGATGGCGATTTTTAAGGCACCTGCACCTGTTAAATCGCGAAACAGGGAAGGCGCGAGAAACGAGGCGTCGTGTGAACGCGATAACTATAAAGAAGGGATGAGCCTAACCTCATTTGCCTTACCAGGTTTTCGCAACCTTTCGCATCCACCGCCGCTCGCCCTTGCACAAACCGCTTCGTCTTCCTCGCCTCGCTTGCTCTCCAACTTCCCTTCGTTTCGCCGTCGCTCCGCGTCCCTCGTCCGCATTCGCCATGGCGGATTGGAGCCGGTCCAACAGCACCAAGGGGAACCTCGATGCCCTGGTTGCGCGCGGCCTCCTGATGCCCCTCACCGCGGAGCATGAGTGGCTGGTTCCCGGGGAGGAGAGGATCCCATCGCCGCCGGACGGCTACATTGTCTCCTTCCGCTCCTTCCACGAGCGCGGCTTCGGCATGCCGCCTCTTCCCTTCCTCCGCGGCCTGCTTCACCACTACAATTTGGAGTTGCAGCACCTCAACCCCAACTCCATCCAGCACATCTCCGCCTTCGTCGCCTTGTGCGAAGGTTTTTTGAAGATTCGCCCCCATTTCCACCTTTTCAAGTACTTCTTCACTCTCGCGCTCCAGACCAAGAAGGACGCGGAAGGGAATCCGCGCGCCGTCCCAATCGGCTGTGCTAGCTTCCGGCTCCGGGGCACCCGGGCCCGCGAGTACATCACCATGGCCGTCACCGACACCAACAAGGGTTGGCACGAGAGGTGGTTTTACCTCAAGAACGCCGCGCTCGCGTCGCTCCCGGAGTTCACCGGGCGCCTGATCGAAGAGGCGCCCAAGTGCTGGGGTTGGGGACCGGACGCCCCTGACAAGAAGAAGTTGGCCGACCTCTTGGGTATGATCGACAAACTCAAGAGGAGCGGCGTTGCGGGCGTCGGGGTTATTGGCGCCTACCACGTCAGGAGGCTTGCGCCGCTCCAGGACCGGCGCCTCCCATGTGGGAGATGGGCCACGACTTTGCGTGGGAGGGGACCTGCATGGTGGACCCCCACGCGGAGCCGCGGATTTCCGTCCGAGAGCTGAAGGCCCGGCTCTCGGAGGCGATGGGGAAGACGGCGGCGGATTGGGATAGCTTTGACTATCCGATCCCGGGCCACCCGCCGATGCTTCCGGAGCAGGGGGCCCTACAATTCGTAAGTTTTTCGGTTTGGTTTCGATCCCAATTCGGCATTGTTTCGATTT